>JAOTQR010000069.1:10094673-10135497 GCA_025774065.1 Solanum ossicruentum | reverse complement strand
TCATTTGAGTTGTTACTTCATATACAATATTTTCTGCCTTACATATTCAGTA
Organism: Solanum ossicruentum; assembly: GCA_025774065.1. Classification (NCBI taxonomy): domain Eukaryota; kingdom Viridiplantae; phylum Streptophyta; class Magnoliopsida; order Solanales; family Solanaceae; genus Solanum; species Solanum ossicruentum. The sequence goes on along the minus strand of JAOTQR010000069.1, from coordinate 10,135,445 downwards.
CATTATCTCGTACTGACATCCCTTACGAGGGACCTATATTTCAGGCTGCAGGTACAGGTGCTAGTAGATCTCCCCAGTAGTAGTACAAGATATCTAGCTGCCATTACCAAGATCCAGGTTGCTTTGGAGCTTTGTGTGTGTCTAGAGCTTATATTTTTGTATTGTATAGTTAGTCGAGGAAGGGCCTGTCCCGAGCCTTATTAGATACTTTTCCTTATCTAGAGGCTTTATAGACTATGTAAATTAAAGTGTGGTCAGGTCTCGTACTTTAAAAATCGTGGCCCCAATGGCCTTGCTATATGCATCTCCTTTTGACTTGTTATCACTGTTTATTTTCTTAAAGGCATTTGGAACATAGGATGCCTTATAATATGTATATAAAGTGCATAGATATAGGTTGGTTCTCCCGGGCCTTATCAGCAACCGGTGCCAGTCCGCCTTAATGGGACTTGGGGTGTGATAACACCCTTCATGGGCAAGATATTAAAGTAAACCCAATCACCAACCTTAAACTCAAGATCTCTTCTCCTCACATCGGAGTAGGAGTTTTTTCTACTTTGGGCCGTCTTCAACCTCTCCCTTATCATCCTGACCTTCTCCAAAGCTTCCATAACAAAATTCGAGCCTAACAAGGCCACCTCCCCCATATCAAGCCACCCTATGGGGATCTATAATGCCTATCATATAAAGCTTCAAAGGGAGCTATACCAATTCTTAAGTCGTATCTATTGTTGTAAGCAAACTCATTAAGTGGAAGATGAACATCCCAACCACTCTTAAAATCCAAAAACCAAGATCTAAGCATATCCTCAAGAGTTTGGATAGTACATCCAACTTGACCATCCATTTGAGCATGAAAAGCCATGCTAAGCTTGATCTTGGTACCAATACCCTTTTGGAAGGATCCCGAAAAATGAAAAGTGAATTGATCACCACAATTCAAAATGATAGACATAGGTACCCCATGCAATCTAACCAACTCATAAACATACAACTTGGCATAATCTCTGTCACCATAAGTAATATTAACCGATAGAAACTGAGTTGACTTTGTCATTCCATCCACAATAACCCAAATAGAATTAAAGAGTTTCCTATCGTAGGCAACCTACTCCCAAAATCCATGTTGATCTTTTCCCACTTCAAAGTAGGAATTTCTATGTCTTGGGCTAGGCCACCCGACTTTTGATTTTTAGCTTTCACTTGTTGGAAATTGTGTCAACCGACTAAAAATTTGGAAATAGCCCTCTTCAATACAACCCTACCAATAGACCCCCCTCAAGTCTCTATATATCTTTGTGCAACCGGGGTGAATAGAATAGGATGAATTATGGGCCTCCTTCAAAATCAACCCCCTCAAGTTGTCAACTTTAGGCACACACAATCTACTTTGGTACCTAAGGGTACCATCTCCCCTTTGTGAGAAAACCTCCACTTTTGAAACAACCCCAAAAATGCCTAAAAATGTGCCTTGGAAGTGCCCAAAATCATAATTTCCACATAACTCAAATCCGTGTGTGATATTGAAATACGGCTGCATATTTATGATCAGGTGAAAAAATTGAGTGGGAAATGGGTATAACCCTGATTATATAGCTACCATAAAATTTTACCAAAACAATGGGGGTTTGCGCCCCTAGCGCGACGCGGCGGGGCGCGGACTGGTATATTTTGTTGCAAGTTTTCTTTAGTTCGGTCCAAGGCCTTTGGGTCTTGGACCTAAGCCTACCTATGTGAAAACACATATACTTAATCATTTTGTCAACTTCATATCATACAAGACATTCCCCAAAACCTTCTCAACCACTTAGACATATATTTCACTCATAATCAAGGGTCCCAAATTCATTCCGGAACTTAAGGAATTCACTCAAGCTTTAACTTCACAATGAAATCTTCATCATGGAATTCTCCAAAGTTGAGGTATGTGTGTTTTAACCATTTGGTCCTTTCATCCATGGTGCCCAAGATCCCTTTATACTTAAATTATATGTTTGTAAGTTAATTTACTTATGGGTTTTACTTACCATGAATTTGACTATGAACTATCTTGGGGTTTCATAAACTTGCAACTGTTTAAGCATGTTTTGATCTATGAATTATGATCTATTTTGAGATTTTGATAAAGGGTTTCAATGCATATTGTATGAGTGTATTGCCAAGTGCTGGTAGGTTGATTTACTTTAAGTTTTCTTGCATGATTTCACTCTTGAATTACTTGATTTTATACTAGAATTATACACCCGACAAGTCTTTGATAAAATGTCTGGTTAATGCTTTCTTGAGTTGTTGAAGGTCTAATCTATGGCATATGAGTTAAGTGATTTTATGATGATGAAAGAGATGTGTATATGTGTTGATTTCATGGATGGTACCTACAGAGTTGGAAGTTGATCAATTGCCTCATTCGGGGGGTAGTAGGCCCGAACTACTATGTTGGGGGTATATACCTCAATCGCCTAGCTCGGGGGGTGGTAGGACCGTGAAACCATGTTGTGGGGTTTATACCTCAATAGCATCGCTCATGGGGTGGTAGGCCCTTGCTACCATATTGGGGGGTATATATGTCACGACCTATGCCTAGGGCCTAGATTTGACATGTCGAATGGGAACCGAAGGGACCCCAATCAAGTATCTTACTCATATCATCACACATCCTTGGTTGCAAAAGCAATTAAATAACAATAAGTGAGTAGAAATAAGGGAACACGGGGCTAAGGGTCACCTTTTCATATCATAAACATCATAGAGTCAAAGGGAGTTAAGCTCAAGAATAATTACATAACTTGACCAACAACACTTCTAAACATAGAACTTAGTGGGGTCTAAGACAAGAAACTGAGTTCACCCTCATAGTCAAAACATACAATAAAAGAAAGAGAGTCTTTATACATAGCATAAGATCAAAGACATTATCCCCGAAATTGAGGACTCACCAACTTGCTTTGTAGAGATAGCACTAGCCACGGGAGGAGGGGGGTGAGGATGATCAAGTGGCGCTCCGGTTCCTACGTGATAACATTATGTAGGCATAGAGTATGCATTAGTATATTTGAATCTACTAAGTATGTAGGATGCAATGCAACAATGGATAGATATCATAATCAAAATGCATAATTAGGCAATAGGTGAACATGTAACAATATGGTATGCATGGATGATACTTGAAGTAAACATGCTTATATATGAAACATATTACATTAGTAGGAATAGACCATCATCATATACTAAGCATCTTAGTACATGGAATCTATGGTAGACCATCCCTTAATAGTGATTGAGGAAATAACCATGTAATTGGTTGATGGACATGACCACCTTCCATCGAAAGTGATTTAGGTATCAACCCCTCAATCGCTTGATGGCTTACCACCCCCATCAAAGATGTTTGAGGTATCAACCCCTCAATTGGTTGATGGCTTAACACCCCCATCCAAGATGATTGAGGTATGGACCCCTCAATTGGTTGATTAAATACCACCCCCATACGAGATATTTGAGGTATCAACCCCTCAATTGGTTGATGGCTCACCACCTCCATCCAAGATGATTGAGGTATTAACCCCTCAATTGGTTAGTAATGAGTTTGATCCTTTTGAATAGGATTTATGTCTTTTTGGGAGGTTAAGATAGCATTGAAAGTCTAAAAATGTCATTAGAATAATTAGAATTTATGAAAATGCCATTAGCAAAAGGATGGAAAATTGGCTAAGTGTTGCCTCACTGAAGGCTTGAATGGTTATGTGGTGGCACTCCACGGATTGTGTGGAGTGCCCATGAGATAAGGCTTAGCCTAATACAATTGAAGCACTTGAGAAAATGTTAGCATCAACGTCACTTTGACTGGCCACTTTCATGGGTCTGTGATGTTACACGGTCAGTGTAGTGGTCCGTCAAACTACAATTAGAAGAAATGTTGCAACCCACCCCATTCCCCAAGTTGACAGTTCATCCGACCTGCCACGGCTCATCAAGTACCTCGCTGCCTATCATGGAGCTTGTGTGACATCACTGCACGGGAGGGTCTCATGAAAACAGTCATAGCTTCTTAATCTGGACTCGAAATAAGGTGAAACTAAGTTCACTGAAAGCTAACTAAAGGTGTTTCATTTGACATGTTGTACGCCATCCATTTTCAAGTGTGCTATAAGTTATGCTCATTTAATTTTGACCCTTGCATGATCCAGCACCCAAAATTGAACTCGTAGAGAAGTTTTGAACTCTTCTAAGTACTAGAAGTCTCTCGTGATCCTAATACACCTCCCACCTACACAAATGAAGCATGAAACATGGATACATAAGAGCATGGAGTTAAAGGGTGTCATAATATCTCCCCCTTGTGAACATTTATCCACGAATGTCAAAGAAACGTATACAAGGTAATCATTAAGATTTTGGCCCAACATGGATGCAACTAATGCACTTAAAAATTATTTTCAAAAAAAGTCTCAACATGAACATCAAAATCACCACAAAACTTATCAATATAAACATGAATGATTGCAATGATATAAGGGCCGAAATTTAAGACTTGAAATCACATAGGAGAACATAAATTAGTATCTTAGGCTTGAGTAGAGTGGAGGAGATATGAATATCACTTTCACATATCCATCTCGACTTCCTATGTGGTACTTTCAACTTTTTGGTTCCTCAACCTTTTCTCTTTCCTATCTAAGATTTCTACCGGAACCTCCTCATAAGTCAAATTACCTTCAATAACCCCCACAACATCAAGAGGCACAATAGTAGTTGGGTCACCCAGACACTTCCTCAACATAGATATATGGAAGACTGGATGTACCAAGCCTATTTCACTAGGCAACTCCAACTCATAAGCTACCATGCCAATCTTCCTCAACACCCTATAAGGACCCATAAATCTAGGGCTCAACTTACCCTTTTTACCAAATCGGATCACAACCTTCATAGGTGAGACATTCAAATTGACCCAATCACCAACTTTGAATTCAAGATCCCTTCTCCTCACATCAACATAGGACTTTTGTCGACTTTGGTGGTTTTCAATTTTTCATTAATCACCCTCAACTTCTCTATGGACTCCATAACGAAAATCCGGACCTATAAGGCCATCTCCCCCACCTCAAACCATCCAAATAGGGACTTACAATGCCTTCTATAAAGAGCCTCAAATGGAGCCATACCAATGCTTGCATGATAGCTGCTACTATAAGCAAACTCAATCAATAGAAGATCATCCCAACTACCCTTAAAATCCAACACATAATCCCTAAGCTTGTCCTCAAGAGTTCAGATAGTTCTTTTGGCTTGGCCATCCATTTGAGGGTGAAAGGCCATAATAAGCTTAACCTTGGTACCAAGACCCCTTTGGAAGGACCTCCAAAAGTGTAAAGTGAATTAAGTACCACGATTCGATATGATAGACAAGAGCACCCCATGCAATCTAACCAACTCATGAATGAGCAACTTACCATAATCTTTGGCACTATAAGTAGTTTTAACCATTAGGAATGAGCTGACTTTGTCATCCTATCAACTACAACCCAAGTAGAATCAAAACCCTTTCTAGTATAAGGTAACCCAACCAAAAATCCATGTTAATTTCCTCTCACTTCAAAGTAGGAATCTCTATTTCTTGAGTTAGGTGACCCGACCTTTGATGCTCGCTTTGACTTGTTGGCAATTATGGCAACTGGACACGAACTTAGCAATATCATTCTTCATACCTCCCCACCATTACACCTCTCTCAAATCTCTATACATCTTTGTAGAACTGGGGTGAATGGACTAGGAAGAGTATGAGCCTTATTAAGAATCCTCTCTCTCAAGCCATCAACACTAGGCACGCACAACCTACCTTGGCACCTAAGGACACCATATCCCCCTTGGGTGAAAACCTCCACTTTGCCTTTTTTCACCGACACCTTCAATTCTAACAATGAGGGCTCAAGATCTTTCTTTGGTTTTACCTCATCAACCAAGGATGATTTTGAATCATCAGTAACCACAACACAATTATTATCAACCTCTTCCAACCTAACTCCCAATCTAGCCAACCGACGAACCTCTCTAGCCACCTCTTTACCCCATCATCAACATGAGTTAGACTACCCATACACATCCTACTCAAAGCATCGGCCATAACATTATCGGGATGATAATGCACACTTATATCATAATCCGTAAGAAGCAGTAACTACATTCGTTGTCTCAATTTGAGATCATTGTGAGTGAACACATATTGGAGACTTTTATGATCGGTAAACACATCAACATGTATCCTATACAAATAGTGATGCTAAATTTTCAAAGCAAATACAATGGCGACCAATTCAAGATCATGAGTACAATAATTCTTTTCATGCACCTTAAGTTTCATAAAAGCATAGTCTATCACCTTACCATTTTACATCAAAACACAACCCACACCAATCTGGTAGGCATCACGATACACTACAAACCCTTCCAATCCTTTCAATAGAGACAAGATAGGAGCTGACACAAGCTTATCCTTCAAAGTTTGGAAACTCTTTTCACACTCATTTGTCCACACAAACTTAGCCTTGATTTTTAGTCGACTTAATCATGGGAGAGGCAATAGAAGAAAACCCATTCGCAAACCATTTTTCATACTTGGCATACATCTTCTCTTTCCTCAATCTATGAAGCACTATCCTCAAATGAGCCACATGCTCCTCTTCACAATGAGAATAGATCAAAATATCATCTGAAAACCACCACAAACAAATATAGGTAGGGCTTAAATACCCTAATCCAAAGGTCGATAAAGTTAGCCAGTGCATTGGTCAACCCAAAAGACCTAACCATAAACTCATAATGCCCATATCTAGTTCGGAAGGCCATCTTGGGAATGTCACACTTTCTCACCTTTACTTGATGATACCCAGACCAAAGATCAATCTTAGAGAAGTAGTTAGCCCTTTGAAGTTGGTCAAACAAATCATCAATCCCTGGTAGAAGATAGCTATTCTTTGTGGTGACCCTATTATGTTGCCGATAGTCAATACACATTCTAAGAGCAGTAGTTTTGTTCTTCACAAATAACACCAGTGCAACCCAAGGTGATTGGCTAGGCCTAATAAAACCCTTCTCTAACAAATCCCTCAATTGCTCCTTCAACTCCTTTAACTCCACTGAGCTAATACAGTAAGGGGGAATAGAAATTGGTCGAGTGTCGAGAAGGAGGTCTTTACCAAAATCTATTTTCCTTTCGGGAGCAACACCGTGGAGGTCACTAGTAAAGATATCAAGAAACACATTTATAACTGGAATCGACTATATAGGTAGGGCTTTAGAATACACATCCCTAACCCTCACAAGATGATAAAGACAACCCTTAGAGATCAACTTTTGAGACTTTATGCAAGGGATGAACCTACACTTGACCACCACATCATGACTATCCCACTCAAGGACAAGTTCCTTCGGGAATTGGAATTTGAACTTAAGGGCTCTACAATCAATAGAGGCATAATATGCATGCAACCAATCCATCCCTAGAATGACATCAAAATCCACCATATCCAACTCACAAGATCAAAATGCAATATTTTATGCAAAATGCAAATAGGACAATTTGTATAAACCTTTTTAGCAACAACCAATGTACTAATTAGAGTAGAAACCTCATAAGACTCACAAAAATTTGGGCTCAACATGAAACATCTTGGAAATAAGAGGAGTAACAAAAGAATGAGTAGCACCCGGGTCTATCAATGCATACACATCAAAATCAAAGACTTTTAACAAACCGGTGATGACATCTGGCACCTCATCAACCCCTTGCCTCCCATGGAGAGCATAAAACTGATTGTGCTGTGGGGGGAACCACCTTGTTGGCCTCCACTACCCAAAGGAACTGCATTAGCACCCTGGCCTTGAGGATGAACATCCTTACCCTTGTTGCGATTTCGTGGACAATCAATCATCTTGTGGCCTTCTTTCCCACAACCAAAACAAGCATTGGTTTCCCTCAAGCATGGACCACCATGACCCCTATCACACTTTGGACACACGAGTCTAGAAATCCCACCACCACCCTCTTGGGGCCTTGGGTAGTCATTGGGAAATCTCCTACTAGGAGCATAGAAGACCTTTGGCCTTGGTGAAACCGGCCACCCTTGGGACTTTGGAACTTACCATCAAAACAGGCCCTCTTGGCCTCATCACCCCTTCTCTTCCTCACTTTCTCCCCATCTATTTGTTTGGTATAAGTCATCAAGCGGGACAAATCCATGTCACTAATCAACAAAGTAGATCGACACACCTCACTCACCAAGTCGGATACACCCTTCACAAACTTGTTCATTCTAGACCTTGGGTCAACAACCAAGTGTGGAGCATATTTAGAGAGTTGGTTGAACATGAGGGAATACTCCCTCACACTCATTGATACTTGCTTCAAATTCATGAAATCTACCATTCTGGCCTCTCTAAGCTCAAGAGGAAAGAACTGGTTGAGGAAAACCGCCTTAAACTCCTCTATAGAACCACATTGTTGTTCCCCTTCTCGTCCTTCCATTGGTTGTACCATATTTGAGCCACCCCCTTGAGTTTGTAATCCGCCAAATTTGCCTTTTCCTCCGACCTCACACACATGATAGCCAACAGTTTGTATACCTTATAAATAAATTCTTGACGATCCTCATCCACCTTAGACCCATTGAACTCTGGTGGATTTATCCTTGTCCCTGAACCCAAATGCTGGAGTAGGAGCATAAGGGGATTGGACCCCTTGGTTGGCTTGATTACCCACAACTTGAGCTCGTGAAATGAGAGCATCTTGTGGCTCACCATGAGTCAATTATTCCTTGGGTGTGCGGGCTCTTTTTGCTCTTGTGTTAGGCATGATCTAGCATAGCAAAGTACAATTGTTAGGGGGAAAAACCTTACCTTAACTTCTATAGCACGACAGAGAGTAAGAAGAATATAAACATTTCCTAAAATGACTCATAACCTCTTAATCATAGTTGTGGTACAGAACACAACCATAAATAATACTCTGATCTATGCGGTGTGCTGGATGTTAAGGACCATTAACAAACTAGTGCTCTGATACCAAGTTTGTCATGACCCAAGCCTAGGGCCTAGATATGATACGGCTAATGGGAACTCGAAGGGACCCCAATCAAGCCTCTTACTCATATCATTACACATCGTTAGTTATGGAAGCAATTAAATAACAATAAGTGAGTAGAAATAAGGGAACACGGGGCTAAGGGACACCTTTTCATATCATAAACATCATAGAGTCAAAGGGAGTCAAGTTCAAGCATAATTACATAACTTATCCAACAACACCTCTAAATATAGAGCTTAGCGGGGGCTAAGAGAAGAAACCAGCTTCATCCTCATAGTCAAAACATACAATAAAAAAAGAGCGTATTTATAAATAGCATAAGATCAAACGCATTGCCCCTAAAATTGAGGACTCACAAACTTGCTTGGTAGAGATAGCACTAGCCACGTAGAGGATGAGGATGATCAAGTGGGGCTCCGGTTCCTACATAGTAACATTATGTAGGCATAGAGTATGCATTAGTAAGTTTGAATGTACTAAGTATGTAGGATGCAACGCAACAATAGATAGGCGTCATAATCAAAATGCATAATTAGTCAATAGGTGAACATATAACAATATGACATGCAGGGATGATACTTGAAGTAAACATGCTTATATATGGAACATATTACGTTAGTAGGAATAGACCATCATCATATACCAAGAAACTTGGTACTTGTAATCTAAGGTAGACTACCCCTTAATAGTGATTGAGGAATCAAACCCGCAGTTGGTTGATGGACATAACCACCCTCCATCGGAAGTGATATAGGTATTGACCCATCAATTGCTGGATGGATTACCACTGATATGTTTGAGGTATCAACCCCTCAATTGTTTGATGGCTTACCACGCCCATCCAAGATGATTGAGGTATGAACCCCTCAATTGGTTGATGGTTACCACCCCCATCCGAGATGTTTGAGGTATCAACTCATCAATTGGTTGATGGCTTACCATCTCCATCCAAGATGATTGAGTTATCAACTCCTCAATTGGTTGATGGCTTACCACCCCCATCTAAGATGATTGAGTTATCAACCCCTCAATTGGTTGATGGCTTACCACCCCCGTCCAAGGTGATTGAGACATCACCCTTCAATTGGCTATAGTCAACTCATAATAAAATAGATACTTCTCATGGAATGAACACATACATAACATAATTTCATCATCATAAATTCACTTAACTTATATGCCAATCATTAAACCTTCAAAAACTTAAGATACATTAACTGGACATTTTATGAAACACTTGGTAGGTATGTAATGCTAGTATAAAACTGCACAATTCGAGAGTGAAATCATGCAAGTGAACTTGAAGTAAATTAACCCACCAATACTAGGTAATACCATCATACAATACATATCACAACCATTCATGAAATCTCAAGTAAGATACAAGATTCATAGCTCAAATCATGCTTAGACAATCACACTTATGAAACACGAACTTAGTTCATAGTCAAATTCATAATAAGAAATGCCCATAAGTAATTCAACTTGGAAATATGAAATTCATGTCAAAATGAGGCTTGGGAACAATGGATGGAAGGACCTAATGATTGAAATCCACGTACCTTAGACTTTGAGTTTCTTGAAATTAGGTTGTGAAAGACTTGGAGCTTGGAAGTTGGTCTTAAAATCCAAAACTTGTTCTTGAGTTTCCTTGAATTTGTATTGGTGTTTTGATGGAGGCTCTTGAGAGTATTTGAGTGTGTATTTGAGGTGAGAGTACTGATTTTGATCCTTTGGAATAGGGTTTAGGTCATTTGGGGAGGTAAGATAGCGTTGGAAGTCTAAAAAGGCCATTAGAGTAATTAGAATTTATAAAAACACCATTAGTGAATGGATGGAAAAATTAGCAAAGTGTTGCTTCACTGAAGGCTTGAATGGTCATGTGGCACTCTATGGGTTGTGCAAAGTGCCCTTGAGACAGGACTTAGCCTCAAAATTGCAATTGGAACACTTGAGAAAATGTTAGTATCGACTTCACTTTGACGGGGAACTTTCACATGTGATGTTACACGGTCCGTGTAGTGGTCCATCAAACTACACTTACAAAAAATGTTGCATGCTACCCCATGCCCTATGTTGATGGCTCGGATTCTTCAAACACCTTACTGCCCATCAAGGAGCTTGTGTGACATCACTCCATGGGAGAGTCTCACGAAAATGGTCACAACTCCTTCATCCAAACTATATGAGGTGAAACCAAGTGTTTTGGAGAGCTAACCCAAAGGGTTTCATTTGACATGCTTTGGGCCATCTAGTTCCAAGTGTGTTAAAAGTTAAGCTTGTTTAAAATTGACCCTTGCATGAACCAACACGTAAAGCTTAACTCATCGAGAAGTTTTGAACTCGTCTAAGTACTAGAAGTTCTAATGACCCTAATACACTCCCCATCTACACAAATGAAGCTTGAAACATGGATACATAAAAGGGTGGAGTTATGAGGTGTCGTAACATAACTCAATCGCCTCACAAATGAGGTGGTTAGCCTTGGTTACTAATGATGGTCTCTTCCTATGCATGTAATATATTTCATCTAAGCATGTTTTACTACGAGAATCATTCATGCATGCCATACTTCTATATGCTCATTTACTTCCTAAATATGCATTTTAATATATTAGCTATCTCTTTTTGCATTGCATCCTACATACTTAGTATATTGAAACGTATCAACGCATACTCAATGCCTACATGATGTCACCATGTACGAGCCGGAGCTCCACTTGATCATCTTCCTCCTCCACGTGGCTAGTAGGATTTCTTTCAAAAATAAGTTGGTTAGTCCTCAACTCCGAGAACATACTTCTCTTGATTTTTGCTATGTATTGACTCTTCTTATGTTGGATACTTATGGCTGTGAGGGTGAGCCCGGAGATTATTTTTTCCCCCACTCAATTCTATGTATTAGAGGTGTTGTTGGAGAAGTCATATATTGATGCTATGAGCCTTGACTCTTTTGATATTGTTGTTATGAAAGTCTTCCCTTAGTCCCTGTGCTCTTTTTCTATTATTTTATTGTTGTTTAATTGCTTTCGCGACCAACGATGTGTAATGATATGTTAAGAGGCCTACTTAGGGTTCCTTCAGGTTCCCCATTCGCAATGTTATGTTTAGGTCCTAGCGTGGGTTGCGACAAACACGATGTTACAGCACTAGGTTGTTAATGGGCTTCAACATCCAACACACCGCATCAATTAATGTCTTATTCATGGTTATGAAGCGCGCCAAGACTATGAGTACAAGGGTATGAGGCATTTTAGGAAATATTTCACTTCTTCATGATCTATGTCCTGTGGTATAGCTAGGTCCTCTAGTGATTATTACTAATTCCTAACCGTTAAATTTCAGAATATTTCTCACGCTACATAGGAGGACGATATATCAAATGTGGAGGTACGTAATGCTCTATGGCTGTTAGCCAAAGCAATGACAATCAAATTCAATCAATAAGTGAGTGATCTCGAAACTTTAAATGGTAAGAGAGAGGAGAGAGAGGCCAAGAGGGTCTGTTTTGAAGGAAAGTTCCAATGTCCCAAAGGTGGTGGTGGTATGGTGCCATATGCTAGGGGCCCAATATGTGGTAGAGGCCATGATAGCCCATGCTTGAAGGGTACTAATGCTTGTTATTATTGTGGAGAGATGGATCATAAGGTAATAGATTATCCCTGTAAAAGCAAATAGGGTGAAAGTTGTGATGTTGATAAGGGGGTGCTCCAAGATGTAATTGGATCTATCCTTTTCAAAGAAGGCAAGGAGGGGATGAGGTGCCCGATGATGCTACCACTATGTTTAAAGGTTTTTGATTTGATGTTCATTCTTAGATAGGTCCGGTAGTCGATATTTCTTTCATTAATCCTTTATGCTAATAGGTTTCATGTGTGTATCCCAAATTGGTACGTGAACCTCTTAAGTGTCTACCCGATTGATTAGCTTATTATTGCTAGAAAGGTCTATAAGGGTTGCCCCATGTTCTTATTGCATAGAATCTTGTCTTGTGATCTTGGTTGAACCTGGCTTGATGGGTTTGAGGTCTTGGGGTGGTTTGGCTTCATGCATATCATGCTTTTAATCAGTGTAGAACCTGTACAGTTGTAATATGTTGGTTATGGATAGACGATCTATTTGGTCAACTACAATGGGCTAGTTACTTCTCTAGGATTGATCTTCGGTTTGGATTCTGTACCCAAGTGAGGATTAGGGTAGGTGATATCCCTAAGTGTCTTTTCAAACTAGGAGTAAGATTTTTGAGTTGTGGTGGAGTTGTTTGGTTGACTAATGCGTCGACTATGTTTATGGGTTTCATGAATAGCGTCTTAACACCCTACCTTGACATATTTTTGGCGGTCTTTAGTAATGAAGTATTTTATTTAGATCTTGTAAGTCATTTGAAGTTGGTGCTACAAAATATTTAGGGAAGAGATGTCATATGCCCGGTATGAAAAATGTGAGTTTTGGTTTAAAAAAGTTGTCTTTCTAGGTCATGTGATGTCGGGTGATGGTATTAAGGTGGATCCTAAGAAGATGGAGGTAGTTAAAAATTGGCCTAGATCTTTGACTTCATTGGACATTAGGATATCTTAGGCTTAACGGGCTACTACTGGAGGTTTGTGAATGGGTTCTCTTGTATTGCTTCTCCTATGACTAAGTTGACCCAAAAGAAGGCGAAATTTGTGTGGTCTGATGAGTGTGAAAAGAGTTCCCAAACCTTGAAGGATAAGCTTGTCCCCGCTCACATCTTGTCTCTACCAGATAGGTTAGAATAGTTTGTTGTTTATTGTGATGCCTCGAGACTTGGTTTGGATTGTGTTTTGATGCAAAATGGTAAGGTGATAGCCTATGCTTCTAGATAATGTAAGGTGCATTAAAAGAATTATCCTACCCATGATCTTGAATTGGCCTCCGCAATTTTGCTTTGAAAATTGGCATCATTATTTATATGGGGTGTTGTTGATGTGTTTACCGATCATAAGTGTTTCCAATATGTGTTCACTCAAAAGAACTTAGCTTGATGCAATGAAGGTTGTTAGAACTTCTTAATGATTATTATATGAGTGTGCATTATCACCTCGGTAAGGCTAATGTTGTGGCCGATGCTTTGAGTAGGATGTCTATGGGTAGCCTAACTTATGTTGATGATGGGGGAAAAGATGTAGCTAGAGAGGTTCATCGGTTGGCTAGATTGAGGGTTAGGTTGGAAGAGGTTGATAGTGCTAGTATTATGGTTGTTGATAGTTCAAAATCTGCCTTGGTTGATGAGGTAAAAGCAAAGCAAGATCTTGACCTCTTCTTGATAGAATTGAAGGCCTTGGTGGGAGATGGTAAGGTGGAGGTTTTCTCCCAAGGGAGAGATGGTTCCCTTAAAATATCAAGCCGGGTTGTGTGTTCCTTGTGTGGATGACTTGAGGAATAGTATTCTTGATGAGGCTTCACTCTTCCTATTCTATTAACCCCGGTTCGACCAAGATGTATAGATATTTGAGGGAAGTGTTTTGGTGGGTGGCATGAAGTGATATATTGCTGAGTTTGTGTCTGGTTACCATAATTGACAACAAGTCAAAGCCGAGCATCAAAGGATGGGTGGCCTAGCCAAAGAGATAGATATTTTTACCAAGAAGTGGGAGGAAATTAACATGGATTTTATGGCTTGGTTGCCTAAAACTAGAATGCATTTTTATTCTATTTGTGTTGTGGTTTATATAATGAAAAAGTTGGCTCATTTCCTACAGATTAAGAATACTTATGGTGCCGAAGATTATGCTAAGTTATATATTCATGAGTTGGTTAGATTTTATGCGGTGCCTTCGTCTATCATATTGGATTGTGGTGCTTAATTCAATTTACACTTTTGGAGGTCCTTCCAAAGGAGCCTTGGTACAAACGTAAATCTTAGTACAACCTTTCACCCTCAATGGTTATGGCCAAGACAAAAGAACTATCCAAACTCTTGAGGATATGCTTAGAGCTTGTGTTTTGAAGTTTAAGGGTAGTTGGGATCATCTTCTATTGATTGAGTTTTCTTATAATAATAGCTATCCTTCTAGGATTGATATGGCTCCTTTTGAGGTTCTCTATGGTAGATGTTTTAGGTCCCCGGTTGGTTGATTTGAGGTAGGGGAAGTGGCTTTGTTGGGTCTGGATCTGGTTATGGAGGATATGGAGAAGGCAAGGTTGATTACAGAAAGGTAGAAAAAAAGCCCAAAGTCGTCAAAAGTACTATGCCGATGTGAGTAGAAGGGATCATTAATTTATGTTTGGTGATTGGCTCTATTTGAAGGTTTCACCCGTGAATAGTGTGATTTGTTTTGGTAAGAAGGTTAAATTGAGTCCAAGACTTTTGGGTCGTTGTATGGTGTTAAGATTGGTAAGATGGCTTATGAGTTGGAGTTTCCTAGTGAAATGGACTTGGTTCATCTGGTATTCCATAAGTCCATGTTGAGGAAGTATGTGGGTGACCCGAATGCTATTGTACCATTGGATATTGTAGCTGTTGTAGAGACAACTTGACTTATGAAGAGGTTCCGGTAGAAATTTTGGATAGACAAGTAAAGAGGTTGAGTACCAAGGAGGTAGCTTTCATTATGGTCCATTAGAGGAATCAAGTAGTTGAAAGTGCTACATGGGAGACCAAGATGGACATGCAAAATCGATATCCTTATCTCTTCACTTCCACTCAAGCCTAAAGTATTAATCTAAGTCCCCAATGTGATTTCAATTCCATTTTATGATTTAAAATCTTATGTTTTAGCCTCTATTTCATTTGCATGCATTCATGTTTATGTTCACAAGTTCATGGTGACTTTGACACGTATGTTAAGACTTTTGAAAATGGTGTTTAAGTGCGTTGTTGTATTCTTGTGCGGGCTGAAAATTATATTGCTTACTTATCTTATATACATTTCTTTGACATTTCGAGGTGAATATTCCCAAGGGAAAGATATTGAAACTACCAAAAAATGCCTAAAAATGTGCCTCAAAAGTGCCCATAATCGTAATTTCCACATATATCAAAATTCGTGCATTATATAAAAATTAGACTTCATATTCATGATCAGGGGGCGTAATCGGGTGAGAAATGGGTATAGCCTGATTTTAGAGCAACCTTGGCAAAATTTGAATTTCCAAAATTTTACGAAAACAGTGGTGGTTTGCGCCCCTGGCGTGATGCGACCACGGCACGGACTGGTATATTTTTTTGCCAGTTTTGTTTAGTTCAGTCCAAGGACATTGGATCTAGGGACTTAGCCTTCCTATGCATAAAAACACCTATACTTAGTCATTTCTCAGCCTCGTATCATACAAGACATTCCCCAAAATCTTCACAAACACTTGGACAAATATTTCACTCAAAATCAAGAGTCCCAAACTCATTTCGGATCTTAAGGAATTCACTCAAGCTTTAAGTTCTCAATCAAATCATCATCAAGGAATTCTCCAAAGTTGAGGTATATGGGTTTCAACTATTGGGTAATTTCACCCATGGTGCCCCAAGCTCCTCTTTTACACAAATTACACGTTTTTAAGTTGATTTACTTATGGGTCTTGCTTACTATGAATTTGACTATGAACTACGTTGGGGTTTCATAAACTTTTGATTGTTTAAGTATGTTTTGAGCTATGAATCTATGATCTATTTTGAGACTTAATAAAGTGTTTCAATATATATTGCATGAGGATATTACCTAGTGTTGGTATGTTGATTTACTTGAAGATTTCTTGCATGATTTCACTCTTGAATTGCTTGATTGTATACTAGTATTACCTATCAACCAAGTGTTTGATAAAATGTCCGATTAATGCTTTCTTGAGTTGTTAAAGGCCTAATGTACGGTATATGAGTTAGGTGACTTTATGATGATGAAAGAGATGTGTACATGTGTTGATTTCATGAATGGTATCTATAGTGTTGGAAGTTGATCAATTGCCTTGTTCAACGGGTAGTAGGCCCGAACTACCATGTTGGGGGGTATATACCTCAATAGTCTAGCTCGGGGGTGGTAGGCCCGTGCAACCATATTATGAGGTATATACCTCAATCTCCTCGCCAAGGAGGTGGTAGGCCTTGGTTACTAATGATGTATCTTCCTACATATATAATATGTTTTATGTAAGACTGTCTCACTAGAAGCATCTTTCATGCATTCCATATTGCTATATGCATATTTATTTCCTAAATATGCATTTCAATTATGTTGCCTATTACTTGTTGCATTGCATCCTACATACTTAGTGCATTCAAATGTACGAACGCATAATCTATGCCTATATGATGTTACCATGTAGGAGCCGGAGCTTCACTTGATCATCTCTCATCCTCCACATGGCTAGTATTATTTCTCTTAAAGCAAGTTAGTGGGTCCTCAACTCCGAGGACATACTTCTCATGATTTATGCTTGTATTAACTCTTCTTATTTTGGATACTTATGGCTACGAGGGTGATCCCGGAGATTGTCTTGGCCCCCGCTCAATTCTATGTATTAGAGGTGTTGTTGGACAAGTTATATATGATGTTATGAGCCTTGAATATTTTGATTTTTATGTAATGAAAGTCTTCCCTTAGTCCCTTATACCTTATTTTTATTATGATATTGTTATTTAATTGCTTCCGCGACCAAGGATGTGTAATGATATGTTTAGAGGTTTGCCTGGGGTCCTTTTAGGTTCCCCATTTGCCGTGTGATGTACTGTCAAAATACAGTACATTTGATGTCTAAAACAAGGGATTTTGTGAGTTCTTAATGGGACTATTCATGGTTTTCATGTGCTTTGTGTTTTTCTTCCAGGAAAGTTAGGTTGGTATGATTTTAAAGAAAAGTTGCAGATTTTGCTGAATCATAGGACATACGAGGATACTTACGAGTCATAGCAAGAATCAGTGACCTAAAAATACAAATATTTGCTAAGTGGAGGTTGCCCCTACGAGGCTATCCTATGAGTCGTAAGTTTCACTATAACTCGTATAGGTGGACTCGTAGCTGGAATCAGAGAGCCAAAATGTTAGACTAAAAATTGAAGACTAAAACTATGACATGAATATACGAATCGTAGCTCAAATAATGACTCATACCTATAGGTCATAACGATTTAATCCAAGATGCCAAGAACCTGATACGAGACCCCGACTATGACTAGTAGGTCATCCTACAAGTCGTACCTGCATGACTTATCAGCTACCATCTATCTTTTCTGTGTAAATTCTAGGGTTACTTTATAAATACTATTAATAGTTTAAGTTAGGGTTTTAGAAAAGAGTTTGACTAGGAGACATTTTACAATTATCTTTTGAATCCTTTCTTAGTTTTTAAGATTAGTTTATTGTTTTCTCTTGGAAAACCCATTTTGGGGATTGGAAATCTTGTCCTATACTAATTGTTGATCAATCAATCTTTTGGTTTTGCAACTTGTGGTGTCTATACTCTTAATTGTTGTTGGTAAAACTCTCATTTATGTCTTGTATATGCATTTTTGCTTGTTTTGCCTTAGCCACAAGTAGCTAAGAACCCAAAACTTGGGGTTGTGGGAACCATGGGTAGTTGACTTGAGATAACCTCGGTTTATTGCATTTCTCTTATTGGGGTTTTATATGTATTGTCTATTTCCCTTCATTATGATTGTTGTTTGGTGGTGGCCAATACCAAACCCCGCCTACTATCACGATCTCGACCAAGGTTGTGACAAATAGGAAAAGAGAAGTGGATGTCAAGATTTTATCGATGTCTTCTCATCTAATTACCGAACCTAACCAAGGAGTGATTGACTGGGACAATTGGTAATGGTTAGTTAGCACACCATGGTTGCCAACCAAGTGCCATGGTGAAATTCGACCTTCACCTTCATAAGAGGGCTAGAAGAACCTAAGTTACCATCCTGCATGCTAATCTTTAGTTGTGTTTAGTTTACCTAGGGCAGTCAAGTCAA
Source organism: Solanum ossicruentum (assembly GCA_025774065.1). Lineage (NCBI taxonomy): Eukaryota > Viridiplantae > Streptophyta > Magnoliopsida > Solanales > Solanaceae > Solanum > Solanum ossicruentum. The sequence continues at coordinate 10,116,450 of JAOTQR010000069.1, read as the reverse complement.
CGAACCATGGGAAACACAATTCCCGTGTTGTCCCTAAATTTGAGTATTTTGCCACGTATTAGTACAGTCGTAATTTTACTTTTGTTTTTGTACCACAACCCCCCACCCCCCATTTAGAGATTTTAGTTATTGATTCTTGAAATGATCAGTAGTGAAGTCTTATTGTCAAGCTCTGTATTCCTTAAGGATTCGACCCTAACCTTCAATTAGGTTAATTACTGATAACAATCACTTTTTTATTGGAGCATGAACATCAGAATGTCAAAAATTATAGCGCCATTGCTGGGGAATATGACTAGGTTTTTATTTGATTTCACTAGTAGTTAGTTCTAGTATTGATTTCTAGAGTCTTATGTATTTTACTTTTTTTTTTTGATTTTATTTGCAGGGTATGCTAGGTTGTATGCCCAACACAAGAAGCCAAGGCAATCCCCTAGCTCCACTCAATTTGGAGATCCACCGACTACTAAGAAGAATGACTAAAGTGAATAAGGAAATCAAGGTTGAGGAGGATATGAATACGAATGAGGATATGCGAAGAGAGGAGAATCCACAACAGAGGGGTAACAGGCCACAACTCAGTGACTTCAATGAAAACGCTTATGGATGGAATCAATATCGATTGAACCCTATGGCTATGGATGTTATCAGTGCTATAGTACTGCCTCCTTTACTGGCAGATACTAAGTTCACAGTATCGAATCGATTGCTCCAAATGCTCCAAAATCGCGGACAATTCATAGGGCTACCTTCGAAGGATCCCTATCGTGATCTTCAAAATATGGTGTTTGTTTACAATAGTGTCATGGTGACACAAAACCGTTCTCTTGATGTGTATGTTAGGAGTGTTTCCACTGTCGTTGAATTGCAATGCAGCTATATGGTTGTCCGAGCTTCCTCCAGGTACTATCATATATTGGTCTGAGCTTCAGAGAGTATTCCTTGAAAGATATTTCCCAACATCCAAGAAGTAGAAGCTCAAGGACCAAATCAAAAACTTTGATTAATTGCCGGGTGATTCTATTAGCACAAGATGGGAGAGGTTTACTAAATGTTTAAGAATGGTCCCTGATCACAATATTGTTGATGATTCATTGGTTGAGATTTTCTATCGGGCACTTGATGAGAATAGTCAAGCTTGCATTGACATAATCATGGGAGGCATGGTCCTAGACAAACCAACCTTTGGCATTGATAACCCCAAGGATGGAGCAAGTGGTCAAAACAAATATAGCATGGGGTCAACTAGAGCGAGGTGTAATGAAACCTTCTAGTGTGGTTAACACCAATAATGAGAAAGCAAAGGTAAATAAAGAGATCATGGAGCAACCTACTCAACTTCACACAAGTATGGACTTGGTTTTAAAGAAAAATCAAACAAGTGTCAAGGCAGTCACTCACCAACCAGCGAAGGTTCCTACCGATGATGATCTATTCTTTGATGAGGATGCATGTTTTGTAAGCAACCAAGCGATGGGTTTCCAAATGACCCCTAAGGGTCCAATTCAGATTATTGGAGGCAAGGGTCCGGTAAATCAAGGTCGGAACTTCAACCATGATAGGATGTATAGAGACAACCGAGGTGAATACTATGAGAGAGAGAGAGAGTGCCAGACGCCATGTGGGGAAGAAGAGAGGGATATCAGAATAGTCCTTATGTTCCACCTCATAATTGTTATGCCGGATCAAGCAACTCTGGGATTGAAGAAATGTTTGAAAAGTTGTTGAAGCAAGCGGACCACCAAGATGATACTTTAAAGGGAATGAAAGAGGATATTTCAAGTATGAACCAAAAATAATGTCTCACTCAGTGGTGATTAAGCAAATGGAATAGCAAGTCAGGCAAGTTTCTTCAGAATTGAACCAATGCCAAAAAGGGCACCCTACCAAGCAATACAGTTCAAAACCCAAAGAATGAAGGGCATTGCATGGTGGTGATGACTAGTTGTGGAAAAAGTACCATAGATCCCCCTGTGCCTGCACTTGTGGATGAAGCTGATGAGAAGAGTCTTGGTGGTGAAGTCATGGCTGAGAAAGAAGATATAAAGGTTGTTGGGACGTAATAAGAAGAGGCAAAGGAGTATGAGAAATTGAAATCTAATCCCAAACCTCCTCCTCCTTTCCATCAAATGCTTAAGAAAAAGGAAGAAGATGGTAAATTCAAACACTTCCTCTCAATATTGAAGAAACTCCCCATCAACATCCCCCTTCTACAAGATTCAGACAAATGCCCGAGTATGCCAAGTTTATGAAGGATTGGGTTGCCAAGAAATGCACTTTGAGCCAAGAGTTCTCTAAAATCACCAACAATGTAGTGCTATTATGATCAAATGCCTTGTTCAAAAGTGAGAGAACGCTGGTGCATTCACCATCCCTTTTACCATTGGTGATGTTGAGTTTGCAATGGCTTTGCGTGACTTAGGAGCGAGCATCAATCTAATGCCTCTTGTTGTATTCAAAACGTTTGGCCTTGGTACTCTTACCCTGACAAGAATGAGGTTTTGCGGATCGAACCATTAAAAAGTCAGAGGGAATCATTTTGTATGTGCTTATTAAAGTTGATAAATTCATCTTTCTGGCGAATTTTGTGATCCTTGACTACGAAGTTGATTTTGAGGTTCCCATCATCTTGGGGAGACCATTTCTGGCCAATAGGAGAGCCCTAGTGGATATTGATTCAGGTTAATCGCAATTTAGGGTAAATGATGCAAAAGACGTGTTCGACATTCGCCAATCAATGAAACACCCGGATGAGTGCAAAAGTGACGTGTGGACCCTTGATAATAGTTGATAAAGGATGATGACAAAGTCGAGCAGTGACATTAAACAAGGTGCTTCTTGGGAGGCAAGCCAAGCATTGTGGATAAGTGTTGGTTTGTTTTAAGTGTTTTTGGTTATTGAGATTCTTAGGTAGAAGGTGTGTGTTTGTTTTTTATGTTGAAAGACATTGATGCAGCTGTAATATTTTGGGTATTGTTGTGTTATGAGATTTGGTTTGCAAGTGAAAAATTGAAGAACTAAGGACTTGAAAAATGGCACTTGGAGTAGCCTTTATGATCAGCACTACAAGTCGTAGTCATCACTAAGACTTATAGTCATGCCTTGTAGAGGGAGACAGTGAGTACCGGGATTTTGCACATATACTATGAGCCAACCTTACTAGGCGTAGGATCCAGTATGAGTCATAAGAAAGATTCGTAGTATCCAGGTACGATTTCTGATTTTTTACAAGTGTTGGGGCTAATACGATGCTGGTACCTACAACCTACGACTCGTAATCAGGGTCTCATAGCTCCAGTCAATAGATTTTTAATTTTTGACCCGGTTTGCATATACAAGGGGTTAAAATAACATTTGATCCCTTAAAGCAAATTTCTAACCCTAAGATTGATGGGTTCCCCCAACCCTACTACATATGTACCTTTCCTGACAACAATCCCTGCAATCTACATTATTTTTCGATAAGGATTCACGCAAAGTCATGGTTCTTTAGGGTTTCGGCGTGAATTTCGCTTCTCTTTGCTTTGATCAACTTCTCTGGTTGATCGATAAGCTTCGTGGTTACATTTAGCATTATTTTTGTAGTAAGTTTGTTCCTTAGATGAGTATGAGCTTCGTTTGACCATGCATAATCATGCCAAGTTGTGACAAAACTTAGGGCTTGTGGGCTTTTAAAATTTTGTTATGATTCCAACTTACTTTGGAATTCTGGTATGGGTGATTATTAATGCAGAAGCTAATGGTCATGAATTGTTAAGCTTAATCTTTGCCTAAGCATTGTGTGATTTGTTATTAGAATTAGGATTTAAGAAATGGGAGTGTGTTTTATATATCTTAACTTATGGGACTTGATTGAAATGGTTTGAATAGAAATTACATCCCTAAGGAATGTTATAGATGTCAAGAATGAGTTTGGAATGCATATTGCTTTTGGTGTGCATGACGTTACGTTGATCTGATTTCGGCTCTTAGAGATGATCGTTATTATGAATTTCTGATATTAGTATGGAATTGATTACATGCCATGCATTTCACATTGATCTTATGTACCAAATTGGTTTGCACTATTTTTTAGTTTGTGCTTTGCATGGGAAAATGTTAGGCGCTACAGGTGCCTTCTGTGTTCCATTATGAGACACTCCTATGACTCATAAGATCCTATACAAGTCATAGTAGTCCCTCGTAGCATGCATCAGTCATCTGTGGCTCCTTTATATTTCTCATACAATTCCCATAAACAACTCGTAGTGCCTGCTACGACTCGTAGTGAGGGTCTCGTAAGCTATTCTAAGCTATCGAAAATGTTTCTACAATTCGGTACTAGACTAAGACTATGACTCATAGGCCTCATAGGACTTCCTATGAGTTTTAACTCTATCTCTAATCTGAGATCAAAAAGCATTTTTGAAGACATACTAGTTCTACGAGGCAAGTATATGACTCGTTACAACTTGTAACTGCACTCGTATCTACAAACCTGCAGTTGCATCAGTGAGTATGTATTTTTGATTTGTTTTTGTTTCTTGTTCTTTTGTTATGTGTTTTAATGGATCAAACATCTTGAGCTTATTTGTTTCCATTTGGTTGGTTTGTAGGTAAAATGCCCCCAAAAGACAAACAGGCAATTTGAACTCTCCAATGAAGGTTGATGGATGAATCCTCCGATATTGAGTAATCCGAGGGCTTTGTTGAAGTCCATAGAGTCAAGGTTGAACCCCAGGACAATATATCCCAGATGTAGGCACTTGAAACAAAAACACCCATGGAAGTTAGCAGTTCCTCCCAGTTTGAAGAGGAGGAACAACAGGGTAACAGGGATGGGTCGAATAGCAGCCTATCTCAAATGACCCCCTCACACTCAGGTTTAGAGTCGGAGTCTGAAAGTACTTCTCTGTAGGAAGAATTCCAATCACAATGCCCCGCTAATCCCATATAATGTGTTGCTAGTATGAAAGAAATTGACAACCATGGGTTGGACCCAAAGGGGAAGGGCAAAGCGATCCGCCAGTTTCATGAGGAGTCTAGATTAAATGCCTCCGGATTAGACAGAGTGCCGGGATTGAATGCTAGGTTGGATGAGCATGGACTATGATGGATGACAAAGCAGCTAGATGAATATGCCCCTTATGTAGTTCTGAGTTCTATGCGGCGTATCTTTCTACACTCTGCTAAGGTTTGCCGAAGAATAAGAAGCCGCTTGAGAAATCGAGGCTACAGGTTGTGAAAGTCTGAGGTAAGAAGGTTGATATCTCAAAGGAGATGATCCAACGAGTTCAGTTTGGTCCCACTTATCGAGTACCGCATAGTATGATAGCCGAATTGACATAATGAGTAGAGCGTGACTGGGAAGGACATTGGGGTCAGGACAGAGCTTCTGCAGTGGATGCCTTCGAGGTGAGAGTCTAGCGGCGCCTTGAGGGAGCTCTGCCTGCTGACACAACTGTTGCAACCGAGAAGTTGGCCCAATTAAAGGCCGAATTATTATAGATGTTGGCAGCTCCTATTGCAGCCCCGGAGATGGCACCAGCAGATTATAAGGAAATCAAGTGGCTAGCCAACTGTTCGGACGTCTGTGGGAAGAGGCCCCTTGAGTATACTGATAACCTAGAGCCGACCCCAAAGAAGCCGAGACCGGAGGAAGAGCCCATACCAGAGGTGGTGCAGGAGTCACTATTATTGGCGACTATTCAGAGAGACTAGGTGCAGCACACCCCACATAGAGAGGGTACTTCTGGTATTACTGTAGAGGAGTTGATGCCCCAGGACCCCAAAGACCAACTTGAGAATGGTGCCTGATGCACTATGATATTTGACTTCATTTGACCCAGTTTTTATTTTCTCATGTTGGATATTTTGTTCTTTTATTAGACAATCTTTTTATTATGTTGATTTTTGGCTGTGTTTGAATATTTCTTGTTTGGATGTTATTTTTGCTTATACTTTGGATATTAACTTTTGGTTTTTAATGTATGTATGTATGTATATATTTCTATAATTTCGTGTTTCATTTTTGTTCTTGTCTTTACTTTGAGGATAAAGTATCCTATTTCGGTGGGGTGTGGGTAGTTATGGATTAAGGTGAAGTCTGAGTAGCCTCAAGTCAATAATTTCCCCTATTTTAGATCCCAAGGTTTTCTTGCCATGATTCTTTTTCCTTGCGGATGTTTGATTCTCTATTGAACTGGCATTTTTAGATAGTGTAGGTAATGTGTAAATTCATAGTAGTGTTATCTATTGGCATATACATAATTTTTAAATGTGTTTTTAATGTTTTAATGAAAAATTGGGTACCCTCAAAATTTTTGAGGTTGTGATTATTGATGGATTCATACACTTTTGAGTATCTGGCAATGTTTGTTCTGATATTGTAAAGGTAAGCTAAGACTGGAAGCATGACCTGTGAGTCTGTACTTGATTGTGGATGCAATTGCCATGTGTGTTGTGAGCTTATTTTGCTGCATTTATGCATCTTGTATGGACCCAGAACTTGGCTTGTTATGCTAAGATTGGTATGGTGATGCAGTGGATATGGAAAGGATCTTAGGCCTTTGTTATTTGAGTGAAACCACTTTTGGGCTAAATGACCCTCCAAATAAGTGAGTGAATTCCTTGTTCAAAATTATTGAGCTTCACATGTACTCATTCTTTCGTGACACTCTACAGACTTAAACTTGTTTGATGAAATACCTTGATATTGGTCCTAGTCTATCCTTGAACATGTGAACCTTGATTGAGGCCAAAGGCCTAAGTTAAGGGTACCGTAGTTGGTTGCCCGGGTTTGAGGCATAGATATTGTGTACTTCACCTGAGGGTCACCCTTATTATGGTAAAGCAATAATAATAAGGTGGTTAGTTGGGAAATCGAGAAAGAAATAAAAAAAGGATGAATCGAGTGAAGAAAAATAATAGAAAAGTGCCTTGAGTTGAGAAAAAGTAGCAAAAATGAGTTTGAAATCAAGGTACAACTGAAAAAGAGAAAGAAAGCACTCGAGAAAAGTCCAAAACAAGAGAATAAGGGTGGATTGATTAAAAAGGGTTGGATTATGAAAGCAAAAACTGTTGGTAAACATGCTTGTAGGATAGCTTTTAGTCGGTACTTGCCCAATATACCATACCAAAGCACCCTGAACCTATGTTACAAGCCTGTAAGTCCTAAAGTGATCCAACTCTACTTTATCACCAAGCCAGAAGAAGAGTACAGAGGCAAGCCTATGGTGTTAGTCAGTATATATTGAATTTCAATTGTAAGAGTGAGAATGCTTCCTCAGTCCCTAAGTTCTAAATGCTTTTGAGTGAGTATGAGGGACTTCTTTCCAGTGAGGGCATTTTCACTACTTGTCTAACATAAGACTCTACCAGTGATTGTGGACAGTTGATGCTCCTTAGCTTGTCATAGTTGGATTGCCAGATATCTCATTATGTTTTTGTTTGCTTAACAAATGTGTAATCCTATTTTGAAAATAGTAGTTGGGTACCTCAATCAAAGGAGTTGTGGTATATGCCATTAGTATAGTTGCTATGTATTTCTCTTTGTCTGGGTAGATCAAGTCGTCACTTGAGAACAAGCAATAATTCTAAGTTGAGGGTGTTGATGTGCTGTCAACATACAACACATTTAATGCCTAAAACAAGTTATGAGTTCTTAAAGCGAGTCTTTATGAATTTTTATGTGCTTTTGTGTTTTTATTGTGGAAAAGTTGGTTGGCATGGTTTTAAAGAGAAGTTGCAGATTTTACTGAAGCTTAGGACATACGAGCACACTTACGAGTCGTAGCTCAAGCTACGAGTCATAGGGTGTATAATAGCAAGAATTAGAGACTAAAAATTTCAGAAATCTACTAAGTGGAGGTCACCCCTACGAGGCCATCCTTTGAGACATAAGTTTGACTAAGACACGAGAGGAACATAGGAGTCGTAGCTCATGCAACAACTCGTACCTATGGGTGTACCTGTTTAGTCCAAGATGCCAAGAACCTGATATGAGACCCCGATTGTGACACGTAGGTCATCCTACAAGTCATACATGCGAGACTTATCAACTGGCAGCTGTCCTTTCTATATAAATTCTAGGGTTATTTTGTAAATACTTTTACAGTTTAAGTAACTGTTTTAGAAAAGAGTTCGACCAGGAGACATTTTACAATCATCTTTTGAATCCTTTCTTAGTTTTTAAGATTAATTTATTGTTTCTCTTGGAAAACCCATTTTGGGGATTGGAAATCATTTCTTGTACTAATTGTTGATCAATCAAGCCTTTGGTTTTGCAACTTGTGGTGCCTACACTCTTCATTGTTGTTTGTAAAACTCTCATATATGTCTTGTCTGTGCATTTATTCTTGTTTTGCCTTGGCCATGAGTAGCTAAGCACCCAAAAGTGGGGTTGTGGGAACCATGGGTAGTTGACTTGATTTAACTTAGGTTTATTGCATTTTTATGATTGGGGGAATAAGGTTCTCTTTTAAAAGTAGTTTTGTCCTATTTGCTAGATTTTTGGTCCGCAGCCCCGCATGTATTGTCTATTTCCCTTCATTATGATTGTTGTTTGGTTGTGGCCATCACCAAATCCCGCCTACTATCACAATCCCGACCAAGGTAGTGACGAATAGGAAAAGGGAAGTACATAACAAGATTCGATCGATGTCTTCTCGTCTTATCAACTGATCTTGACCAAGGGGAGGTTGACTGGGACAATTGGTAATGGTTACTTGGCACACCATGGTTGCTGACCAAGCGCCATGGTGAAATCTGAGCTTTACCTTCACAAGAGGGCTAGAAGAACCTAAGTTACCATCCTACATGCTAATCTTCAATTGTGGTTATGTTACCTAGGGTAGTCGAGTCAATGAATCATGGGGAGCAAAATTCCTAAGTTGTCCCTAAAATTGAGTGTTTTCTCGCGTATTAGTGTAGTCCTATTTTTACTTTTATTTTTGAACTATAAAACCCCCCATGTCACGTCTAGGCGCTAGGCTTTGGTCGTGACAACCATCCTTCAGCAAAGTGTCAACTCTACCAAGGAGGGGTCAAGGTCTTGTTTAGACTTGACTTCCTCAATAAAAGAAAATTTTGAATCATCAACCACTACTAAACACCATTTTCAACATCTTTCAATCCTAACCCCCAATCTAGCCAACTAGTGAACTCCTCTAGCCACCTCCTTCTTACCAACCTCAATATAAGCCAGACTGACCGTGGACACTCCATTTAGAGCATCGGCCACAACATTGGCTTTGTCGGGATGATAGTGCACAATCATGTCATAATCCTTAAGGAGTTCTAACCACCTTCTTTGTCTCAAGTTAAGATCTTTTTGTGTGAACACATGTTCGAGACTCTTATGGTCAGTAAACAAATCTACATGAACCCCATAGGAATAGTGATGCCAAATTTTCAAAGCAAACACTATGCCCGCCAATTCAAGATAATGGGTGGGATAATTCCGCTCAAGCATCTTAAGTTGTCTAGAGGCATAGGTTATAGCCTTGCCATTTTGCATCAAAACACACCCCAAACCAATCCTTGATGCATCAAAATAAACCATAAACCCTTCTAACCTTTCTGGTAGAGACAAGATAGGAGCCAAGATAAGTTTTTCTTTGAAAGTTTGAAAACTTTTCTCACATTCATCAGTCCAAAAAAATTTTGTCTTCTTGTGGGTCAATTTTGTCATAGGGGAAGCAATAGAAGAGAAACCATTCACAACCCTACGGTAGTAACCTGCCAAACCTAGGAAACTCCTAATATTTATAAGAGTCAAGGGTTTAGGCCAATTTCTTATCACCTCTGTCTTCTATCCACCTTAATGCCATCACCCAACACAACATGCCCTACAAAAGCAACCTCTTTCAATCGAAATTCACAATTTTCATATTTAGCAAAGAACCTCTCATCCCTAAAGATCTGCAACACCACACTCAAGTGATTTACATGTTCTTCCTCACTTCGGGATTAATTCAATGTATCATCAATAAAGACCACCACAAACATATCAAGATAGGGTTTAAAGACTTTATTCATGAGATCCACAAATATAGGCAGTGCATAAGTTAAGCCAATACATATTACCACAAACTCAAAGTGCCCATACCTAGTTCAAAAAGTCATCTTGGGAATATCACACTCCCTCACCTTCACTTGATGGTATCCCGACCGAAGATCAATCTTTGAAAAGTGACTAGCCCCGTATAGTTGATACAAAAGGTCATCAATCCTTGGTAGAGGGTACTTGTTCTTTATGGTAACCTTATTAAATTTTCAGTAAGCAATGTACATGTTAAAGGAACCATCCTTTTTCTTTACAAACAATATCGGTGCTCTCCAAGGTGACTTGCTAGGCCTTATGAAACCCTTCTCCCACAAATCTCTCAATTGATCCTTCAACTCCTTCAACGCCACCAGGGCCATAAGGTAAGTAGGATGGAAATAGGTTGTGTAATGGGGAGGAGGTCTATAGCAAAGACTATTTCCCTTTTGGGAGTAATATCGGGAAGTAAATTAGGAAAGACATCAAGAATCTCATTGACCATCGGAACAACTCAATGGGAGGGACTTTAGATTCAACATCCCTAACCCTTACATGATGGTAAATGCAACTTTTAGAAATCAACTTTAGAGCCTTAAGAAAAGAAATAAATCTACCCTTCACCACCACATTACGACTTTCCCACTCAAGAATGGGCTCATTAGGGAATTGGGATCTAACCTTACGGGTTCTACAATCAATGGAAGCATGTGCATGTAACCAATCCATCCTAAGAATAATATCAAAATCCACCATATCAAGTTCAACAAAATCACAAGGCAAGACCTTATGCAATATGAACAAGATACAATCTCTATAGACTCTTTTAGCAATGATGGACTCAACAATGGGGGCAGAAACTTCATAAGATTCACACAACAATTAGGGACACACATGAAGCTTTTTGGAAGAAAAAGGAGTAATGAAACAAAGAGTGATACCCAAATCTATCAATCCATAAACATCATAATAAAAGACCTTTAACATACCGGAAGCAACATCCCGCACCTCATCCACTCCTTGGCTTCCTTGGAGAGCATACAACTTATTTTGCCTTGGAGCACCCCCTTGTTGGCCTCCTTTTTCCCTTTGATCTACATTAGCACCTTGGCCTTGAGGACAACTTTCTATACCCTTATTTGGAGCATGAGGACAATCAATAACCTAGTGACCCATCTCACTACAACCAAAGCAAGCATTAGACTTTTTCAAACATGGACCACCATGGTTTCTCCCACACTTTTGGCACTTAGGATGGGTAATCCCACCATTTCCACCTTGGAATCTTGGTTTAGACACCCTATCATTAACAAACCTCTTGTGAGGAGCACTCGAGGACCCTTGACCTTGGAACGTGGGACCTTGTAGAAATTAGCCACCCTTAGAACCTTGGAAACCACCGTCAAATTGAGCCCTCTTGGACTTCCCACTTCTCCTCTTTCTGAGCTTTTCCCTCTCAAGTTGTTCGACATATGTCATAAGCTGAGACAAATCTATATCTCTCACTAGTATGGAAGTACAACACTCTTCATTCATAATGTCGGACACTCCCATCGCAAACTTTTTCATCCTTGATCAAGGATCGAAAATCAAACAAGGAGCATACTTGGAAAGCTTGTTGAACTTGAGGGCATAATCACTCATACTCATGGAACCTTGCTCAAGATTGATGAACTCCATCATTTTGGCCTCTCTCAACTCATTAGGGAAGAATCAGTTGAGGAAGGGGGCTTTGAACTCTCCTCGGGGAATAAGATATTCATTTCTCCTCTCCAATTTGCATTGAGCAAACAAAATGTGGGCTACATCTTTGAGTTGGTAGACCACTAATTCCGCCTTCTCCTTCTAATTCACCCACATGATAGATAGCACCTTATACACCTCTTTGATGAACTCTTGGGGATCTTCATCCGCCTTGGACTCATGAAACTCCAGAGGGTTCATTCTTGTGAAATCCCTCACCATTGAGGCCAAAGTAGGAGCTTGAAGAACTTGGGCCCCTTGGTTCATTTGGTTGGTCATAGCATGGGCCAACATTGTGATGGCATCCCGAAACTCATCTTGGGCTACTCCTTTATCTTAAGGAGCGGGAGGGGTCAATTGCTCCTCGGGTTATAGGCTCTCCTTAGTCTTTCTCTTTGTAGTGGCATAATCTAGAAGAGTAAAGAGCATTCATTAGGGGAAAAACCTTGTCTTACATCTGAAGCACGATATAGATCATGAAGATGTGAAAAATTTCCTAGAATGCCTCATAACCTTCTACACATCGTTGTTGCTTGTTTCACAACCATGAAGAAGACTGTAATCTATACAGTTTGTTGGATTTCTGAGTACCATTAAAAACCTAGTTCTCTGATAACAATATTGTCACGACCCAACCTTGGGGCCTAGATGTGACACGGGTAATGGGTAGTTTGAAGACAACCAAAACAAGCCTCTTAGCGTATCTGGTACATATCCTTTGTTGCGGAAATGTAAATAATCATCTAAAAGAGTTAATTATAAAAGGGAAATAGGACTAAGGGAAATCTTTCCTAAATACAGAAACATAAAAAGAGTCAATCTCAAAAGCATCGACAAACTTAGGATCCAATAACATCTCTACTTTAGAATGGAGCGGGGGCCAAGGCACTCCCAGACTTACCCTCATGATAACAAGTGCTCAACATAAAAGAAGTCTCAACATAGCATGAGTAACATTGATATTGTCCTCGAAGTTGAGGAATCACCGAAGCGTTCTTCGATGTACCGAACTAGCCACGTCGAGAAGGATGATCAAAAGGAGCTCCGATCTCTACATGGTAATATCATGTAGGCATAGAGTATGCACTAGTATATTTGAATGCACTAAGTATGCGGGATGAAATACAACAAAGACATAAGCAAATATATTTGATATGCATAATCATAATCAATGGATATATAATCTCAGTATGACATGCATGATCAATGCTTGTAAGAAAACATGCTTGTAAGACATTTCACTTGCAATATATATCATACATATGTGTGAAAAGAGCTCAACAGACATATTTAAAGTAGCTATAACTTGGAATCCAAGGCATGACACCCCCTCGGTATTGGTGACAGGGCATGATACCCCACGGCGAAGTGTTGTCTACTTCCTAAGGCAAACCAATCAAGATAACATGAACTAGATGGGTCCACTAATATAGCAAGGGTGAAAAATATAATCCTATGGTTGCATATAGTTTAGAGATTATAGACTTTATATAAGGACCCTTTGGGTTGAGCCCCTATCGTAAGCCTCAATCAGTACAAAGTTTAATCCCACAAAATACTTAAAAAAATCATACTTTAATCTTTACATGAGTAACTTGTAAGAGACATGATAATGTCACGACCTAGGCTTAGGGCCTAGACGTGACACAATGAATGGGGAACACGAAAGAACCCCAAACAAGCCTCTTAACTTGTCATTTCACATCCTTGGTTACGGAAGCATATAAAAGACATATAGTATAAGAATAGGGGAAATGGTGCTAAGTGAAGGTTTGCATAAATATCATAATCAAGAGACAAGAGTCAAATCTCATACATAGATACACAACATGTCCAACAAGTACCTCTACTACATAGATAGAGCGGGGCCAAGACAAAGCTACCGTGATCACTCACACAGTCAATAGAACATAAACAAGTATCTCAATACAAATCAAGAGGAAGAATATAAACCAAGGTCCCCAAAGTGGAGGACTCGCTAGCAAGTTTGGAATACCACCGTCTAACCACGTGGAAGAGGAGGATGATCAAATTGAGCACCAGTTCCTACATGGTGATATCATGTAGGCAAGAGTATACGTTAATACATTTAAATGTGCTAAGTATGTGGGATGCAATGCATAAAAGATAAGCTTCATAATCAATATGTATAATAATAGATAATAGGCATGGGATAGCAATATGAAATCAATGATCAATGCATAAGTAAGAACTTCTTAAGTAACCCATGCTCATATAAAATATCATATGTGAAAGAATAGACCAAGCTAGATTTCCAAATGTGGATGAGTACTAACCCTCATCTCGGTTGGTGATAATGTCACCCCATCACCTAGGTCGGTGAGTACTAACCCTCATCTCAGTTGATGAGTATAAATCCCCATCTCGGTTAGTGATGATGCCGCCACATCACTAGGTGGAGAAGTATGAACCCTTCCCTCGGTTACCTGGGTTCTTGACCCCCCAGATTGGGCATGGTCTAATACAACACTTTATATGGGATTTATCATAAGCTCGAATGCAATACTTCATATAGGAACAATCATATACATAAGATCAGTTCATCATCATAACAACATTCATATCATATGTCATGCTTTGGACTTTTAATTCTCAAGAAACCATATCCGGACATTTTATCAAACACCTTGGGGGTGTATAATGGGGGTAAAAGACCATGAAATTTAGAGATGAAATTGTGAAAGACAATCTATTGTAAAAGCATCAATCAACACCTTGGAACACCGCCAAGACATTCACAGAAAAACCCCTCATCAAGTCCAATAGTAGATCCAACATTTAGAGCTCAAAACATGCTAAAACAACCATACTTTCATGAACTAAAATTACTGTGGAGTAAATTTCTCAATATACAAGACCCACATGTAAAATAAACTTCAAATCATATAATATTAGTAAAAAGGATGCTTAGGCACTAAGGGTGAAAGGACCTAATGGTTCAATACCACATAACTTAGCTTTAAAGAAGTTCTTGGTGAAGGTTGAAGATGGAGGCTTGAAGCTTGAAGAGAATCCTTAGTTTCAGGTGAGGGTTTTGAGTCTTGAAATTTGAAGTGAAAATATGGCCAAGTGTTTTGGGGAGTATTGGGAAATGTTTTTAATGATATAAGGATGAAATTTGACTAAATATAATAAAAATACATTTGGGAAATTTAGGCCCAACACTTGGAATATTTTGGACCGCACAGGAAAACACTAACAAGTGAAATACACATCTCCACGTCGCGAAGAGGACACGGAGAGGAATTTACACTAAAGCGCGCCCAAGGCTCATTGCGGAGGTATTGCGAAAAGCTCTTTGGAATTCGTCACTAAAAAACTATAATCACTAATTTTCGCTCTTAAATCAAGGTTAGACCCTTCTTTACCTAATTTTGACCCCTTGATCACAAATATGAAGTCACATTCTCGAAATAACGAATAGATTTTTAGATATATGAAAATTAAAATTTTAGGCATTTCAAGGAACATTTTTGGGAACTTTTTGGGGTCGTTTCAATATCTACCCCATGGGAACATTCGCCCCCGAATGTAAAAGAGACGTACAAGACAAAAGTGCTCATGAAAAAATCATCCCCAAGAAGAATGTAACATAACATGTAAAACATCATTTTCAAAATCTCAACATAAGTGTAAAATCATCATGAGTTTACCAACTTAAACACGAATGTATATGAGTGACATAGGGACTGAAATGTAAGGCTTGAAGGAACATACAAAACATAGGATTAGTACCTTAGGCTTTAGTGGAGTGGAAAGGACGACGATACCACTTTTACATGTCCACTTTGGCCTCCCAAGTAGCACTTTCGACTTGTTGTTTCCTCCAAAGGATCTTAACGGATGCCACCTATTTGTTCCTCAATCTCTTCACTTGCCTATCCAAGATATGAACCTCCTTATAAGTCATGTTATCCTCAACAACATCCAAAACATCAAGAGCCGTAATTATAATAGGATCACCGACACATTTTCTCAACATAGAGACATGGAACACCAGATGGACCAAATTCATTTCACTAGGAAGCTTCAACTTATAAGCTACCTTGCCAACCCTCTTAATGACCTCACAAGCACCAAAACACCTTGGAGTCAACTTCCCCTTTTACCAAAATGGACTACACCTTTCATTGGAGAAACCTAGAAATAAACCCAATCACCCACTTGGAATTCTAGGTCTCTTCTTCTTACATCGGCATAGGATTTTTGACGACTATGAGTTTCCCTAAACATTTCCCTTTAAACTTAACCTTCTCAAGAGCTTCCTTAACTAGATTTGACCCCAATAAAGCCACCTATCAAACCTCAAACTAACCCACTGGTGATGTACAATGTCTCCCACAAAGAGCCTCAAAAGGAGTCATACCAATGCTAGAGTGAGAGTTATTGTTGTAGGAAAACTCAATCAATAGAAGATGGTCATCCCAACTACCTTTAAGCTCCAAGACACAAGCCCTAAGCATATCCTCAAGTGTTTGAATTGTCCTTTTGGCTTGGTCATCCATTTGAGGGTGGAAGGCCGTACTAAGGTGAATTTTTTTACCAAGACCCCATTGAAAAGACCTCCAAAAGTGTGAAGTGAATTGTGCACCACGATTCGATATAATGGATAAGGGAACTCCATGCAACCTCACTAACTCATCGATGTACCACCTTGCATACTCTTCAACCTCATATATAGTTTTGGCCTGTAGAAAGTGAGTTTATTTCGTCATCCTATCAACTACCACCCATATGGAATGAAAACTTTTCCTAGTCTTGGGCAACCCAACCACAAAATCCATATATTAATCACCTCCCACTTCCAAGTAGGAATCTCTATGTCTTGGGTTTGGCCACCCGGCCTTTGATGATCATCTTTGACTTGTTGACAACTATGTCAATTGGAAACAAATTTAGCAATGTCCCTCTTCATGCCTCCACACCAATACACATACCTCAAGTCTCTATACAATTTTGTGGAAACATGGTGGATAGTATAAGAAAAGCTATGGGCCTCATAAAGAATTCTCTCCATCAAACACCTAACACATGGAACACACAACCTACCTTGGTATCTAAGGACCCCATCTCCCCCTTGGGAGAAACCTCTATTTTTCCCTCTCTTACCAAGGCCTTCAATTCAAGCAAGGAGGAGTCTAGATCTTGTTTTGCTATCACCTCGTCAACCAAAAAAGAATTAGAACCATCAACAACAATACCATTACCTACATCTTCCAACCTCACCCCTAATCTTGCAAATCTATACACCTCCCTAGCCATCTCCCTATCACCACCATCCACATGAGCTAGGCTACCATAGACACCGACTCAAAGAATCTGCCACCACATTTGCCTTACCCTGATGGTAATGTACACTCATTTCATAGTCTTTAAGGAGTTCTAGCCACCTTCTTTGTCTCACGTTGACATTTTTTTGTTTGAAGACATATTGAAGGATCATATGATCGGTGAAGACATCCACATACACCCCATACAAATAATGTCACCAAATCTTTAGTGCAAACACCACAATAGCTAATTCAAGTTCATGGCTAGGTAGTTCTTTTCATGCACCTTGAGTTGCCTAGAACAACAGGATATGACCTTACCATTTTGCATTAACACACAATCGAAACCAACTATAGATAAATCATAATTCACCACAAAACCCTCAAGCCCATCAAGCAATGGCAATATAGGAGCGAACACAAGTTTGTCTTTCAATATTTTGAAGCTTCCCTCACATTCATCGTTCCACACAAACATAACCTTCTTTTGAGTCAATTTTGTCATAGGAGAAACAATGGAGGAGAACACATTCACAAACCTTCTATAGTAACTCATAAGGCCCGAGAAACTCCTAATATCTAACGGGGTCAATGGTGTAGGCCAATTCCTAATCACATCTGTCTTCCTAGGATCAACTTTAATGCCATCCCCTGACACCACATGACCTAAGAATGCAACCTCCTCCAACCAAAGCTCACATTTGTTATATTTAACATATAATCTTTTCTCCTTCATTCTTTGAAACACAACCCTCAAATGGCCTATATGCTCTTCCCTACTATGTGAATAGATAAAAATATCATCAATGAAGACTAGAACAAAGGAAATAAGGTAGGGTTTGAAGACCCTATTCATTAGGTCCATGAAGGTGGCTGGTGCATTAGTCAATCCAAAGGACATATCACCACAAATTCATAGTGTCCATATCTAGTCCGGAAGGCCTTCTTGGGAATATCACACTCCCCCACTCTCACTTGACGGTACCTGAATCAAAGATCAATCTTAGAGAAAAAGCTAGCCCCTTGAAATTGGTCAAACAATTCATCAATTCTTGGAAGAGGATATCTATTATTTAAAGTGACCCTATTGATTTTTCGATAGTCAATGCACCTCCTATGTGAATCATCTTTCTTCTTTACAAACAATACCGGTGCACCCGAAGGTCATTACAACAACATCAACATTACCCCAATGCCTCAAAGGCTCCCGCCCATTGCGGGGTAGGGGGTCAGATGTATGCAGCCTGACCCCTATGTTTAAAAACATAGGACGACTGTTTCCAGATGACCCATGATGAGCGTCGAAAGTTGCATTGACTAACTGCTACTTCACAATTGAAAGAAGCGCAGACAGTTTAAAGGGTCATTTTGCTTTATTCTATCATAACCCAAAGCCAAAAAATAGTGAATCTTTGGCTCCATCTAAGATTGATGGAAGGTCATTGGCTTGGTTTAATAAATCCCTTTTCCAACAAAACTTTCAATTATTCCTTTAACTCTTTCAACTCCGCTAGGGCCATGCAATAAGGGGAAATGAAGATAGGTTGAGTGTCGGAAAGGAGATCTATGCCAAAATCTATAGGGGACATACTCGGAAGGACATTTGGGAGGACATCAAGGAACTCTCTTAAAACTAGAACCGACTCAATGGATGAGACTTTGGACTCCACATCTTTAACCCTCATAAGATGATACAAACATCCCTTGGAAATCAACGTATGGGATTTAATGTATGAGATGAACCTAACCCTTATTACCACATCATGACTTTCCCATTCAAGGATGGGTTCATTTGGGAATTGAAATATGACCCTACAGGTTCTCCAATCAATAGAAGCATAGTGCACATACAACCAATCCATCCCAAGAATAACATCAAAATCAATCATATCTAACTCAACAAGATCAGAAGGTAGGATTTTATGCAAGATGCATACCAAAAAGTTTATATACATCTTTCTAGCAATAATAAATGTACCAATAGGAGAAGACACTTCATACGACCCATGCAATAACTCTGACTCAACATGGAACGTTTTAGCAACAAAGGGGTAACAAAGGAAAGGGTGGCACCCGGATCAATCAAAGCATATACATTAAGATTAAAGATTTTCAACATACCGGTAACAACATTGGGAACCCTACCAACCCCTTGCCTCCCATGTAGAGCATAAAATTGGTTATACCTTGGGGAACCACCTTGGGGACTAACTCTACCCAATAGGACCACATTTGCACCCCAAACCTTGTGACAGTTTCTTCAACAATCTACTTTTTTGTCACCGAATTCCCCACAACCATAGCATGCACTAGTACCCTTCAAACATGGGATATTATAACTCTTCCCACATCTAGGATACACATCATCAGGATCAACACCACCAATACCTTGAGGTCTAGGAAAGTCATTGGCAAACTCCCTATTTGTAGCATAAGGAGGCCTTTGGCCTTGTGGAAGTCTAACACCCTTGTTGAACTTGCCGTCAAAATGTTCCCTCTCAGCCTCATGGCCCCTTATTGTCCTCAACTTCTCTTCTTCCATTTGCTAAGAATATGTCATCAACCGAGACTAGTCCATGTCAACAATAAGCAAGGCAGACCAGCATTCTTCACTGAGCAAGTCAGGAACCCCCATAACAAACTTATTCATCCTTGACCTAGGATCGGCCATCCAAGGAGGAGCATACATTTAAAGTTGATTAAATTAGAGGGCATACTCCCTCAAACTCATGGCACCTTTTTTCAGGTTCATAAACTCAATCAACTTTGCTTCCCTAAGCTCAAGAGGGAAGAAACGATTAAGGAGGTTGATTTAAATTCCTCTCAAAGCACCACATAGCCATTTCCCTTCTTACCCATCCATTCATCATACCAAATTTGGGCTACCCCCTTGAGTTGGTACACTGCCAACTCCGCTTTTTCATTTGGCCCAACACCTATGATAGACAACATTTTATAGACCTCATCGATAAACTCTTGTGGATCTTCATCCACCTTTAACCCATGGAAAGCCAGAGGATTCATCCTCATGAAATCTCTTACCCTAGCTCCCGGGGTAGTAGCATGAGGGGCTTGGGCCCCTTGATAGACTTGGTTTGCCACCACCTGGGCAAGCGTAGTAAGAGCATCTCGGAACTCACCATAGGTAGGTTTCTCCTTGGGAGTTTGGGCACGCCTTCCTTTAGTGTTTAGCATGATCTAGCATAGGAAGGAACAATCATTAAGGGGGTAAACTTATCACAACTCTATAGAACGACTTAGAACATGAAGAAGGGAAACATATCCTAAAATGTCTCATTGCCGCCTACTTATAGTCATGGCGCACTTCAAACCCATGAATAGGACTCTAATCTATGTGGTGTGTTGGACTTCGAGGATCTATCAACCTAGTGATCTGATACCAAGTTTATCACGACCCATGCCTAGGGCCTAGACTTGACACGGCGAATGGGAAACCCAAATGAAACCCTAACAAGCCTCTTAACTTGTCATTACACATCCTTGGTTGCAGAAGCTTATAAAAGACATATAGAATAAGAATAGGGGCAATGGGACTAAGGGAAGGTTCGCATAAACATCATAATCAAGAGACAAAAGTCATATCTCATAAATAGATACACAACATGTCTAATAAGCACCTCTACTACATAGATAGAGCGGGGGCCAAGAGAAGCTACCCGAAAAACCTCATAGTTAATAGAACATAAGATAGTGTCTCAATACAAATTAAGAAGAAGAACATAAACCAAGGTCCCCGAGGTGGAGGACTCACCAACAAGCTTGGAATAGAACCATCTAAAAACGTGGAGGAGGAACATGATCAAATTGAGCACTGATTTCAACTAGGTGATATCATATAGGCAAGAGTATGCATTAGTACGTTTGAATATACTAAGTATGTGGGATGTAATGCATAAAAGATAAGCTTCATAATTAACATGGTTAAAGTAGGCAACCGACATGGGATAGTAATATGACATGAACAATCAATGCATAAGTAAAACATGCTTAAGTAACTCATGCTCATATAAGATATCATATGTGAATAATAGACCAAGATAGTTTTCCAAATGTACAACCCTTTGGTAGGTTAGTGATGATGCCACCCGATCACTTAAGTGGATGAGTACTATCCCTCATCTTGATTAGTGATAATGCTTCCCCATCACCTAGGTGAATGAGTACTAACCCTCATG
The DNA here is from genome assembly GCA_025774065.1 of Solanum ossicruentum. NCBI lineage: Eukaryota > Viridiplantae > Streptophyta > Magnoliopsida > Solanales > Solanaceae > Solanum > Solanum ossicruentum. Next base: position 10,095,199 of record JAOTQR010000069.1, on the reverse strand, counting down.
TCTGTTGATGAGTTTAAACCTCCATCTTGGTTAGTAATGATGCTGCCCCATCACTAGGCGGAGAAGTATGAACCCTTCCCTTGGTTACTTGGGTTCTTGACCCCCCAGATTGGGCATGGTCTAATGCAACACATTATATAGGTTATCATAACCTCTAATGCAATACTTCATATAGGAATAATCATATGCATAATCTCATTTCATAATCATAATATCATTCATATCATATCTCATGCTTTGGGCCTTCATTTCCTCAAGAAATCATAACCGGACATTTTATCAAACACCTTGGGGGTGTGTAATGGGGGTAAAAACCATGCAATTTAGAGATCAAATCATGCAAGTAAATATTTCATTATAACATCAATCAACACCTTACAACACCACCAACATATTAACATCAAATTCCCTCATCAAATCCAACATTAGATCCAAGATTTAGAGCTCAAATCATGCTAAAACAACTATACTTTCATGAACTAAAATCAGTATGTAGTAAATATCTCAAAATATAAGACCCACATGT
>JAOTQR010000069.1:10047813-10080903 GCA_025774065.1 Solanum ossicruentum | reverse complement strand
ACATGTCTTAAAATAGTTCATAAACATCAAAATAAATGCATAAATCATAAGAACTAAAATGTATGGAATTTGAGGATTTGGAAGAATTTCTTAATACCTTAGGCTTGAGTAGAGTAGAATAGATGTGGATAGTGCTTCATCATTGTCACGACCCAAGCCTAGGGCCTGGATTTGACATAGCGAATGGGGATCTCGAAGGAAACCCAAAAAAAACTTTTAGCTTATCGTTTGCATATCCTTGGTTTCACAAAAATAATCAAAAATAAATAAGCAGAAAGAAAATAATTTATAAGAGAAGAGGGGCTTTGGACTCACGCTGTGGGGATGTTACAAGGAAGTGGAAAAATATGAATCACATAATAAATAAGTCTAAGGGGCGGGTAAGTATGACTCACACTATGGGCACATTTGGGGACTTGAGACTTTCATCACTTTCTACAAGAATCAATAGCATCACATAAGGGATAGGGTCTAAGGGATAAGTCTCCATAAAATATCAATATCGAATTATAAGTACATAGCGTAGTATCCAACAACACATCTAAGCATGAATTGGATAGGGGCCAAGACATGTTCAAGGCTCACCCTCAAACTAGAAAGTAAAGTCGGATAAAGTCTCAACATAAGTAAGATAGAAACAGTATATTGTCCCTAAACTCGAGGACTCACAACTCTCTTTTTTTAATGATCCAAAGCTAACCATGTGGAGGATATCGAAGAGCGCCAGTCATTACATGGTGAAATCATGTAGGCCTAGAGTATGCATTAGTACTTGGAATGTACTAATTATGTGGGGTGCAATGCAATAAGAGAAGCAAGCATAGTAATTGAAATGCATAAACAGAATCAAGGACATAAGCTCAATATGTCATGCATGATCAGTATTTAAGGTAAAACCTACATAGAGGTAATCATATTTGCATAACTTATGAAAAGCATAATAGAGTGGCATGAGTAGCTCGTCACCATATACCTTGTACTAGAGGGTGAGGAATATTGTGTACGTCACAATAATAAATAACCATCATAAATCATTATAAGAGAATATCTTGGGGACATGAGGGGAACATGAACATATATGAGGAAAATCATAGATCAAGAATGACATATACCATAAAGCTTTAGGGAGTTCATAAAACATAGTGAGAAATACAAGGTTTCTTACATAACTAAAGTATTAATATTCTTGGGTGAAAATTACATCATTTTACATGAAAGACTATTTTATTGTGCAAGAAACATTGGCAATCATAATGGAGAACACCTTACACACTTGTAGAAATCATCGGTATCTTTAGGGGAAAATACCATTTGAATTTATGAAACAAAGAATCATAGGAACTTTAAATCACCTTTGGACATAATATCAAGGAACCCTTTAATCATTATAAGAGGGAAAACTTAGAACCATAAGGAGAACTTGAACATGTGTGAGAACAATCTCTAACCGACATAAACCATGTGAGCTAAGCCATGGAGTCCCAATGTTTTCCTTACACCGGAAGAAAGGGGGAGGTCACTTGCTAAGGTGACCTCCTAAGATGCCTAAGTGGATCGACAAATTCTTTGTTATTGAGCAAGCACTACTATCGGTTGATCTAGAAATCAACCTCTACTAGCGGATGATTCTTATTTCCTATGGTAGTATGTAGTTATGGGGAAATAGGATTCCGCTAACAGTCTCACGCCTCTTCTAATGGAGAGCTCCCTCATCCATCCCAAGGTCCACTCGGTGCGAAGTGAACTCTCACTGAATAATCATAGGGAGGAATCATGAAATTCAGTAGTGGAGAGGTATTCTAACCCATCCTATAAGCCTTGTAAAATGGAGGGGAATTCTACTAACCTGTCTTATAATCATTTTAAAAATTAATCTTCTTCATAAGAATAGCTCCTATACCTTGGCTAAGCCTTTACTTTTTGTTAGCATGGCTAAGCCTCCGCTATCGGCTAGCATCATAATCTTGGCTAAGCCTTTACTATCAGCTAGCATCAACATCATATCCCTCTACTAACGGGCCATCATTTCATTTCCCTCTACTAACGGGTCATCATTTCATAAGTCAATGACAAACATAAAATATCTCATAAGCCTTTATTTCTCATTATTTCGACATCATACTTCAAGGCATATAATGAATATCATCAATTTAAATCATTCCTAAACAATCCCTCACAATCGTAAAACATGTACATGGGAACATGAAATTCATCTCATACAATCCTCAACTCCATAGTGTCTCATGGTATCATAATATTTATAGCTTTGAATATCATAAACTAGCTCGTCAAGCCATCACATCATAATATCAAATAAAGGGTTTCATATCATTCATAACATTCTCATAAACTCATAGGATGCCTAATTTTCATTAAACATAAACAACATTCATAAATCACATGTCCTACCATAAGTCTTCATCACATAAGAGATTTACCACATAACTTAGTCCAAACATGGTGGGTATATTTATTTAAGGTTAAAATCATAGAATTCAAGAATAAGGAACATGAGAAGGGTAAACTAAAGACATTTAAGAAGTCATTCAAACAACCCAACAACATACTTGAAAAACCCCAATTTGGGCATCATGAAAACCATCAGAAATTCATAATATTTTAGAGTCTTTCAAGATGCCATAGCTTACAAAGCTTTAATGTAATAAAAATATCATAATCTCAATCTTTAGCAGGAGCCCATGCATCAATAAATCAAGAATCAATAAATTTTTAACATTTTTCATGTAATGGATTGATAATAGAAAATATTCATAAAGAATTAGTCATTAGAATCAAGAAATTTGATAAAAATAGTTTTAGGGATCCATGAGTGAAACGACCCATGGATGAAGACCCACATACCTTAGACTTAAAGCTTGACTTGATTTTCTTGAATTCTAACAAAACTTGCTGAAAAACTTGAGAATAGATGGAGAATTTGGTAAAGAATAGAGAGGAATTTGAGAGCTTTTTGGTGAGTTTTGGAGTTTTAAAATGGAAAAAGATGAGAGTTTCATGTATATATAAACATTGGGTAATTCATATGCGCTTTCGCTTACCATGTAGCTCCTTTAAATTGTTGGTTCCTCCAAAGTACCTTAGAGGATACAACTTCCTTGTTCCATAGTTTCTTTGCTTATCATCCTAGGATTTAACCAGTACCTCTTCATAACTAAAATACTCTTCAATGTTCACATCATGCAAACCGACTATGGAACATGGGTAACCTATGAATATCCTCAACATCGACACGTGGAAGATCGAATGAATCAAGTGCAACTCTTTGGGTAGATCCAACTCATAGACTATTTTCCCCACTCTCCTCACCACCATATAGGGTTCCACAAATCTAGGATACAATTCTTCTATCTTACCGAGCCGAAGAACACCCTTCAGCGGAAATACCTTCAAATAGACCCAATCACAATCATGGAACTCAAGTTCCCTTCTTCTCATATCAGACTAGGACTTTTGTCAACTTCGGGCTATTTGTAATTTCCCTCTTATGTCTTTAATTTTCTCCATAACATTCATCACCAAGTCCAGTACTATTATTTTAATCTCACCAACTTTGAACCACCCGATGCGAGATCTAACCATACAATGCCTAGAATAGTGTCATCCCAATACTTGCATGAAAGCTATTATTGTTGGCAAACTCGATAAGTGTCAAGTATTTATCTTAACTTTCCTTGAATTTCAACATGTAAGGTCTCAACATATCATCCAATAGTCCTCATGGATTGACCATTGGTTTGAGGATAAAAAGTCATACTCAACTTTACCCTAGTGCCAAGCACTCTTTGGAAGGATTTCCAAAGGTGAGAAGTGAATTGAGCTCCATGATTTGATATGATGGACAATGGAATCCCACGCAACCTCACCAACTCTCGGATATACAAGTGGGCATAGTCCTCAGCACTAAATGTAGTCTTAACCAGCAGGAAATGATCTACCTTTATCATGTGATCAACTATCACCCATATGGAGTCAAAGTCCTTTTTGGTCTTTGGAAACCTAACTACAAAGTATATGTGGACTTCTTCCCACTTCAATGTAGAAATGTCAATGCCTCGTTCTAGGCCACCTAGGCTTTGGTGTTTAACTTTGACTTGCTAGAAATTTGCACACTCGGACACAAATTGAACAACGTCTTTCTTCATTCCATTCCACCAATAAATCTCTCTTAAGTCTCTACACATCTAGGTAGTGATGAGTTGAATGAAATGTGAAGGGATATGGGTTTCATGCATGATAAACTTCTTCAATTCACTATTATTGGGCACACATAACCTATCTTTAGTGTTGAGCGATTAGCCCGTATCTATATTCAGGAGATAGTCTGGTTGCATGGGGTGCCTACATCTATCATACCTAATCGAGGGTCATAGTTTAGCTCTGGCTTTTGGAGGGATTTTTAGTGAGAGTTGGGTACCCAGATTGATTTGAGCATGGCATTTTACCCCCAGACCGATGTCCAGTCTAAGTGTGCTATTTAGGTTTTGGAGGATATGTTAAGGGCTTGTGTGTTAAAGTTTAGGGGTCAGTGGGATATGTTTCTACCGTAGCTAATTTTCCCTATAATAACATCTATTACACTAGTATTTAAATGTCCCCATTTGAGGCGTTATATGGTCGATGATACGTAATCCTATTGGGTGGTCCGATTCTTCATAGACAAGTCTGTACAGTTCAAATTTGTTGTAGCATTATTTAGCTGTGGTCCAGGTTATACAGGATAGGCTGAGGAGCTCAAAGTCAACACTAGAGTTATGTTGACCATAGAATCTGGTTCTTGCAGTTTGAGGTAGAAGACCATGTACTTCTAAGAGTTTTTTTCCTGAGTGAGGCTATGTAATTTGGGAGATAGGGTAGGTTGAGTTCCTGATATATTGGGCCTTTTGAGATTTTGAGACAAGTTGGGCCAGCTGCGTATGAGTTAGCCTTGCCTCCAGCTTACTCTGCCATTCATCTCATATTCCATGTGTCGATGATGTGGTTTGGTACATTCCAGATGAGTCCTATATGTTGCAATATGATTAAGTTGAGTTGGATGACCATATGGCTTTTCTTGAGGATAGAGATACCAAGTAGTTACATTACAGAGTCATACCGATGGTTAAGGTGCAGTGGTGACATCGTCCGGTCGAGGAGGCTACCTGGGAGATAGAGGCACAGATGCGGGAGTAGTACCCAACCTATTTGAGTCATTAGGTATGCCTTCTACTTTACTTTCGCAAATGAAAGTCTTATAAGTGGGGGATGTTGAAGTGACCCTATAGATTAATTATGTGCTTTTGTGTTATTCATACTGTTTTGTGCTTCTGTATATTAACTTTTGACCTATTATGACTTGTTGGGCTGTTGGGATGGTTACAAGTTGTTTTGGTTGAGCATATTGCAAGTTTGTAGTTTAGCAAGAAATTAAAACTGCTAAAATGGGATATTTGTCAAAAGCCTAGTAATAGGCCTCAAAATGGGATTCTGATGGTATCGTTAGTTCCAGAATAGCCGATTTGTGCTTGGAGAGTGGTTGGTCCAAGCATGGAGTGTGCCGATATGATTTTGAGCAGAAAGTTGCGAAATAAGTTCAACCGAAAAAGTGTGCTTCTACTAAACCCCATATAAACACACTCGGAATGGAAAACAAATTGCACAGTCAGCTTCAAAATGTCTAGAACATTGTAAAATGATTGTTTTCTTGCTCATAGGTCATGCGGTTAAATTTTAACCCTCTCAGTTCTTCAGCTAATTTTTGTTGGAAGGAAGTGGGCTACTCCTTTTCTGTGGGAGGCTTCATGGGGAATTTTGACTGGACCATTAGTTTTGTAACATTAAAATTAGTGTGGTTACACTATTCTCTTGCAGAAAATGAAAATCGGATGCCCTAAGAATAGCCAGAGAAGTTTCGGAGTTGAGTAGGTGCAACACAAGTAGAAATTGCTCTTTGCATTTGCAGAGGCTAGGGCTAGAATACCTCCATGTTTGGGTAAAGACCTCTATGTTCATGGAGAAGTATAAATTACTAAGCCACTGCATTTGCGAGGCTCGATCCACGATCACAGAGAAGGGTTGTGAGGTCTATAAATGTACTTCAGCACTTCGCGACCAGCTCTGACTGCATACTTTAGCAACTCAAATCTTAATGTTTATAAGCTTGATTTTTGACGATTCCAAGGTACACGTCACTCAAAATTTCATAAGGAACGTTGTGGTGATGTTGGTTTCAAGTTTTGATGCGTATTTCAAGGTTAATTCCCAATTTTAGCTGCATATTTTCTCAAAAATTGTGAAATCTTTACATGTTGATACAGTAGTCATTTCTTAATGGAATTGAATGAAATTTTAGCCTAAATCATTCTATGTTAAGAGGGGAAAATTGTCATATGCTTGGTGTATGATGAGAATGTCTGGTTTGCGAGAATTTTAACTGAGAAAGCTTTGAAAGGAATGTTCTCTTGACTAGGTTTTGTGACTTTGTTTGTAGACCTTTTCTCGGTTCTAGGGCTCATTTTGGATCGAATATTTAGCTATAGACTCACGGTGTCGTAGGGGTCATTTTTGGGATTTTATTTAGTATTTCAAGCATGGGCCCTACTTTTTCCATTTTAGGTCCTTTTGGCCTAATTTCACTAGTTTCTTAAGTTAATACAACCAAACTGATTGTGTTGTTATCGTGGATTATGTTTCACAGCTGAAAAGCTTCGAGAGGTTTCTAGGAAATGAAAAACTCAACTGGGGTGATTCGAGATTTGGGGCATCAACGGCTAGGTAGGCTAGGCTAGACAAGTATAATTATATGCATGTTGAACTGAGATCCATGTTAAATGTACCTTGTATACATGACATGTTTTGTGGTAAACCGATACCCCATGTTTTTGGCTATGAATGTTGTAATTTCAATATATTTGAGTAATACTTATTACAAGAGAGCCCAATAAAGGTTGTATATGGTCTGATGTCGTAAGACAAGATGTATTTAGACCTATACTATTGTTTGTGAGATCATGCTACCAGTATTATTGACATATGTTGATTGTGAGACTACTTGTTGAATCCTTATTGTACTGTGACTTATTCTAAACTAAATGTGCACCTGCGGGGCACAGTTGTTATGAAATCTTGCATTATCACTATTATTATCGATTTATACCTTCGTTACCTATGATGGGTTGGGTTACAACATGTTAGACCCCTTTTTATATAGATCATTATGATATACACCCTGTGTACTGTTGCTAGCTATTAGGCTTCTAGTTCAGTGTATCTAACACAAAGTTTGAGTCGTGGTTGCCAGAGGTATACTGGCATTTAGGGATACCCATATAGTGAGAGTCATAGCCTACGTTAACTCTGGGAACGATATGTCCATGCAACTTTGGATCTGAATATACTAGTTGACTGAGTGACTATTTCATATCTCGTCTTAGATGACATTCCTTGGCAATATTTGAGGTACGATGGCCATGTCCACAGAGTATTATCTTGGGTAACGCTCCTCATAGACCTGTGACCCAGTGGCCACTGATGTGCTATCAAAATACAGCATATCTGATGCCTAAAACAAGGGATTTTGTGAGTTCATAATGTGACTTTTTATGGTTTTGTGTGTTTTTTGTGTTTTTCTTGCAAAAAAGTCAGGTTGGCAATGATTTTGAAGAAACGTTGCAGATTTTGCTGAAGCTTAGGACATACGACCATACTTACATGTCGTAGCCTAAGCTATGAGTCGTAGGGTATGTCATAGCAAGAATCAGAGATAAACAATTCAGAAATCTACTAAGTGGAGGTCACCCTTATGAGGCCATCGAACAAGTCGTAAGTTTCACTATTACTCGTATAGCTGGACTCGTAGCAGAAATCAAAGACCCAAAATGTTGGACAAAAAACTAAAGGCCATGACTATGAGAAGAATATATAAGTCGTATCTCAAGTAATGACTTGTACTTTTGGGTCGTACCAGTTTAGTCCAAGATGCCAAGAACCTCAAATGAGACCCTGACTACAACTCGTAGGTCATCCTACGAGTCAAAGCTGCGAGACCTATCAGCTGCCAGCTGTCTTTTCTATGTGAATTCTAGGGTTATTTTGTAAAAACTATATATAGTTTAAGTTAGGGTTTTAGAAGGGAGTTTGACCAGGAGAAATTTTATAATAATCTTTTAAAACTTCCTTAGGTTTTTTAGATTAGTTTTATTGCTTTCTCTTGGAAAACCCATTTTTGGGGATTGCAAATCTTGCCTTGTACTCATTGTTGATCAATCAAGCTTTTGGGTTCGCAACTTGTGATGCCTGCACTCTTCAGAGTTGTTGTTAAAACTCTCATTTATGTCTTGTATGTGCCTTTTTGCTTGTTTTGCCTTAACCATGAGTAGCTAAGCACCCAAAACTTAGAGTTGTGGGAACCATGGGTAGTTGACTTGAGATAACCTAGGTTTATTTCATTTTTGTGATTAGGGTTTTGCATGTATTTTCTATTTCACTTCATTATGATTGTTGTTTGGTGGTGGCCAACACCAAGCCCCGCCTACTATCACGATCCCGACCAAGGTAGTGACGAATAGGAAAAGGGAAGTAGATGACAGGATTCTATTGATGTCTTCTCGTCTAATCAATCGAACTTGACCAAGGGGAGGTTGACTGGGACAATTAGCAATGGTTAGTAGGCACACTATGGTTGCCGACCAAGAGCCATGGTGAAATTCGACCTTCACATTCACAAGAGGGCTGGAAGAACCTAAGTTACCGTCCTGCATGCTAATCTTTAATTGTGGTTATGTTACCTAAGGTAGTCGAGTCAACGAACCATGGGGAACGCAACTCCCAAGTTGTCCCTAAAATTGAGTGTTTTCACGCGTACTAGTATAGTGCTAATTTTACTTTCGTTTTTGAATCACAACCCCCCCCCCACTAATTTAGAGATTTTAGTTATTGATGTTTGAAATAATTAGTAGTAAAGTCTCATAGTCAAGCCCTTTCCTGGTGGATTCGATCCTAACCTTCGGTTAGGTTAATTTCTAACAACGACCTCTTTCTTAGTGGAGCATGAACAAAAGAATGTCAAAAATTATGGCACCATTGTCGGGGAGTACGACTATGCTTTGATTTGATTTCACTATTAGTTAGTTCTAGCATTGATTTTTAGAGTCTCATGTATTTTACTTTTATTTTTGTTATTTGATTTTATTTACAGGGTGTACTAGGTTGTATGCCCAACATAAAGAGCCAAGGAAATCGCTTAGCTCCACTCAATTTGGAGATCTATAGACTACCAAGAAGAATAGCTCAAGTGAATGATGATTTCGAGGTTGCGTAGGATATGAATACGAATGAGGATATGGGTAGAGAAGAGAATCCATAACAAAGGGGTAATGGGCCATAACTCAGGGACTTCAATGAAAATTTATGGATGGAATCAATATCGATTGAACCCTATGGCTATCGACGTTACCAGTGCTATAGTACTGCCTCCTTTACTAGCAGATGCTAAGATCACGGTATCGAGTGGATTGCTCCAAATGCTCCAAAATCACGGGCTATTCATAGGGCTACCTTCGAAGGATCCCTACTGTCATCTTCAAAATGTGGTGTTTGTTTGCAAGAATGTCATGGGGACACAAAACATTTCTCTTGATGTTGTTGGTTTAAGAGTATTTGCACTATCATTGACTGGCAATGCAGTTGTATGGTTGTCTGAGCTTCCTCCGGGTACTATCACAAGTTGGGCTAAGCTTTAGAGAGTATTCCTTGAAACATATTTCCGAAGATCTAAGAAGTTGAAGCTCAAGGACCAAATCAACAACTTTGAGCAATTCTCGGATGATTCTATTAGCATAACATGGGAAAAGTTTACTAAATACTTGAGGATGGTCCCTGATCACAAGATTGTTGATGATGCCTTGGTTGAGATTTTCTATCGGGCACTTTATGAGAATAGTCAAGCTTGAGCCGATACAATCATGGGAGGCATGTTCCTAGACCAACCTTTTGCATTGATAGCCACAAGGATGGAGTAAGTTATCAAAACAAATAGAGCATGGGTTCAATGAGAGTGAGGTGTGATCAAACCTTCTTGTGCGATTAACACCAATAATAAGAAAGCAAAGGTAAATGAAGAGATCACGGAGCAACTTGCTCAACTTCGCACAAGTATGGACTTGGTTCTAAAGAAAAATCAAACAAGTGTCAAAGCAATCACTCACCAACCTCTGAAGACTTCTACATATGATGATCCATTCTATGATGAGGATGCATGTTTTGTAAGCAACCAAGCGGAGGGTTTCTAGAACAACCACCAAGGGTCTAATTCGGACTATTAGAGGCAAAAGTCCGGGAATCAAGGTCAGAACGTCAACCGTGATGGGGTTTATAGAGACAACCAGCATGGGTACTATGAAAAAAAGAGAGTGTCGGATACCGAATGGGGAAGAGAGGGCTACAGAAATAGTCTTTTTCTACCACCTCACAATCGTGATGTCAGATCAAGCAACTCTAGGATTGAAGAGATGTTCGATAAGTTATTGAAGAGAGCCAACCATCAAGATGATACTTTAAAGGGAATGAAACCGAATATTTCAAGTATCAACCAAAAAATAGAGTCTCACTCAATGGTGATTAAGCAACTTGAACAACAATTTGGGCAAGTGTCTTCATAATTGAACCAACGCCAAATGGGTACCTTTCCAAGCAATATGGTTTAAAATCCTAAAAACGAAGGGCATTGCATGCCGGTGATGACAAGGAGTGGAAAGAGCACCATAGGTCCCCCTATGCCAGTAATTAAGGATGAAGTTGATGAGAAGGGTCTTGGTGGTGAAGTCGTGGTTGAGGGAGAAGATCCGAAGGTTGTTGAGATGCAACAAGAAAAGGCAAGGGAGCATGAGCAATTCAAATCAATTCCCAAACCTCCTCCTCCTTTCCCTTAAAGTCTTAAGAAAAAGGAAGAGGAGGGTAAATTAAAACACTTCCTCTAAATGTTGAAGCAACACTCCATCAACATTCCCCTTCTAGCGGGCTTGGAGAATATGACCGAGTATGCCAAGTACATGAAGGATTTGGTGACCAAGAAAAGCACTTTGAGCAAAGAGTTCTCACAAGAACTCCAACAATGTAGTGCTATTATGACCAAATGCCTTGTGCAAAAATGAGAGGACCCCGGTGCATTCACCATACCTTGCACCATTGGTGATGTTGAGTTCGCAAGAGCATTTTGTGACTTAGAAGTGAGCTTCAATCTAATGCCTCTTATTGTATTAAAAAATCTTGGCCTTGGTACTCCTAACCCAACAAGAATGAGGTTGTTTATGGCAGATCGAACCATTAAAAAGCTGGAGGGAATCCTTTTAGATGTTCTTGTTAAAGTTGATAAATTCATCTTTCTGGCAGATTTTGTGATCCTTGACTACGAAGTTGATTTTAAGGTGTCCATCATCTTGAGGAGACCATTTATGGCCACTGGGAGAGCCCTAGTGGATATGGATTCAGGTCAACTATTGTTTAGGGTGAATGATGCAGAGATCGTGTTCGATATTCACCAATCCATGAAAAACCCGAATGAGTGCAAAAGGGAGTTATGGACCCTTGATCATAGTTGATGAAGGACAATGACAAAGTTGAGCCACAACATTAAACGAGGCGCCTCTTGGTAGGCAACCCAAGCATTATTGATAATTGTTGGCTTATTTTAAGTGTTTGTGGTTGTTTAGACTCTTAGATAGAAGGTGTGAGTTTTTTTTATGTTAAAAGACATTGATGTAGTTCTAATATTTTTAGAATTGTTGTATTTTGAGATTTGGTTTGTAGGCAAAAATTGAAGAACTGAAGATCTAAAAAAGGACACTTAGAGTAGCCTCTAAGATCAAGCCTATGAGTCGTAATCTTCACTACGACTCGTAGTCATGCATCATAGAGGGAATCAGTGAGTATTGAAAGTTGGCACATACACTACGAGCCAACCTTACAATAGGAAGAGTCTTCTACGAGTCGTAAGAGGGATTCATAGTGTCCAGGTAAGGATTCTGAATTTTTTGCAAGTCTTGGGTTTTCTACAAGACCACGAGTCATAGGATAGGCTATGACTCATAATCAGGGTCTCATAGCCCCGATCTACAGTTTTAAAGATTCAAAACCAGTTTCATTTAAAAGGGGTCAAAATAATAATTGACCCCCAAACTCCATTTCTTCCAATCCCTAAGGATGAAAAAACCCTAAGAACCTTTTCAATCATACCCACGGCTATCTCATTATTTTCCGGCGAAGATTCTGATGAAGTCATTCTTCCTAGGGTTTTCATTGTGGGTTTTTATTCATCTTGCTTTTGTTAACTTCTCCAATCGATTGGTAAGCTTCATAGTTAAATTTGACACTCTTTTGTGGTGAGATTATTCTTTATATGAATATATGCTTAGGGAAATCATTTATAATCATGCCATGTGGTAATTTCAACCTAGGGTTTTTATGTTTTGAAGAGTTGAGTTATAAATCAAAATCTTATTAGAATTCTTGAGTGGATGATTGTGAATAAGATAATTATGATTCATGGAATATAGTGTGTGACTGTAGCCACTCATGGTCTACATTATTATCGAAAATTTGAATTTAGGAGGTGTGGGTGTATTTAATATGCTTTAACTTATTGGACTTGATTAAAATAACCTGAATTACAATTGCATTTCTATTGAATGCCCTGTTAACATCATGTGAGATTAGAAAGTATTTTGTTTTTGGTATGTTTGACGTACTAGTAAAATAAATTCAATTCATGGGGATTATGGTTGTTCTAAATCTCTAATGTTGTTGAGGTTTTGCTTATGTGCTAACTATTTGACATTATCATTGTGTGCCAAGTCTGTTGAATTGTGTGTTTGGTTGGTACTTTGCATGGAAAATGTTAGGCACTACAGATGCCTTCTGCAGTCAGCTACGAGGCACTCCTACAACTCGTAAGTCCTTATATGAGTCGTAGTGGTCCCTCATAGCAAGCATTAGTCATAGTGAGGGCCTCGTAAGCTTATCTCAGTTCTGAAAAATGTTTATGAAAATAGGTATGAGCCCAGACTACGACTCGTTGGTTCCTCTATGAGTCGTAACTGTGCCTTGTATCTGAGATCAGAAAGCATTTCTATGAGATCTGTGGTTCTACGAGGATAGTGTACATTACGAGTCGTAACTGCCCTCATATCTACAAACCTGCAGTTGCATCAGTGATTTGTTTTTGTTTCTGATTTTTTTTCTTTCTTGTCCATTGTTATATGATTTAATGGATCAAACATCTTGAATGTATATGTTGCTATTTGGTTGGTTTGCAGATAAAATGCCTCCAAAAGACAAACAGGCAATTCAAACTCTCCAACAGAGGTTGATGGATGAATCCTCTTAGATTGACCAATCCAAGGGCTCTATGGAAGTCCAAAGAGTCAGGGTAGACCCCAAAACCAATAGACCCTAGACCCGAACACTTGCAGCACAAACACCTATGGAAATTAGCAGTTCCTCCCAGTCTGAAGAGGATGAACAACAAGGTAATGGGGACGGGTCGGATAGCAGCCTACCTCAAAATACCCCCTCACACTCAGGTTTAAAGTCAGAGTCGGATAGCACTTCTTAGCAAGAAGAAGTCTAGTCTCAACCCCTCGCTGATCCTAGATAGTGTATTGCGGGTATGAAAGAAATTTACGACTAGGTGTTGGAGCCAAAGGGGCAAGGCAAACTAGTTCGCCAGTTTCATGAGAAGTCTAAATTAAACGCCTCTGAATTAGACAGAGTGCCAGGATTGGATGCTAGGTTGGTTGAGCATGGACTACGATGGACCACATAACAACTAGGAAAATATGCCCATTAAGTATTCCATGAGTTCTATGTGGGATATCTTGTTACACTCCGCTGGGGGTTGCCAAATAATAAGAAGACAATTGAGCAGCCGAGGCTACGTGTGGTGACAGTCCGGGGCAAGAAGTTTGATATTTCAGAGGATACAATCTAATGAGTTCAGTTTGGGCCTACTTATCAAGTACCTCAGTCTACCACAGAGTACGATGGCTGTATTGATAAAATGAGGAAAGTAGTGATAAGGAAGGACATGAAGGCAGGACAGAGCTTCTGTAGTGGATTGTCAGATAGATTTGTGAGGTGGGTGTCAAGCCAACGTGGATCGCAAACCATGCAGATCCAATTGTGAAAGCCTACCTCTTATTCCGGGCCAAGTGTTGGTGGTCCATTATGTGTTGGCGCATTAGACTAACCTTTATGGATAATGTGATCACCTAGAGAGAACAGTGTTGTTGGGCAGCATTCTAGCTGGTTATGCTACAGATTGGGTCGAGATTATTTTTGAGCAGATTCACGAGGCTGCAACTTGGATTAACACCTCACTATCGTTCCCAGTTTTGATTCATCGATATACAGTACAGCAGGTGTTCCTATTGATTCCCACTAAGACCCTCATATAGATGCCACACGCACTATGTATCCTAACCTGATAAAGGCTGATGAGAACTTGATGGCCTTATAATGAGCAGCTCCTCCTCTTTCAAAGCCATTCCTGGTAGAGCCTCCGACTCAGAGTGCATATCTAGCCACTATCGGCACTACTCCAGTTGCCACAAAGCCTATGACAGCTGTGGAGATTGAGTCCATACCATCATCCAGCACTAAGGCACCAATAATAGCTTTGTTACAGGTTGATTCTATTATTTCCGTTGTTGTTTTTCAGGCATTATTACACAACATGGCTACGGTAGAGTCCAGGTTTTAGGCTCTGTCAACATGGGTTCGACCATGGGTTGACAGACCATATGGGACTCAGAGGAGAGGATGAAGGCATTCACCCGCAATCTGGTAGATGAGCAAATTAGAGCTGTGGATGCCTGAGTAGATGCCTTCGAGTCGAGAGTCCAGCAGCGACTTGAGGGAGCTCGGCCCGCTGACACAAGTGTTGTGACCAAGGAGTTAGCCAAGTTTATGGCTAAATTATTACAGAAAGAGATTGCACCGGCAGATGGTGAGGCATTCGAGTGGCTAGCTGATTGTCTGAACGTCCGTGGGAAGAGGCCCCTTGAGCATGATGATGACCCAGAGCTGATCCCAAAGAAGTCGAGACCAGAGGAGGAGCCCATACCAGAGGAGGTGGTGCAGGAGTCGCTATTATTAGCAGTTATTCAGAGAGATCCGAAGCTGAACACCCCAGAGGGAGAGAGTACTTCCGGTACTGCTGCAGAAAAGTTGATGCCCCAGGACCCCATAGACCTTCCAGAGACCGATGCTTGATGAACCATGATGTTTGACTTCTTTCGACCCCAGTTCTTATTTTCTTATGATGGATATTTTGTTCTCTTATTAGACAATCTTTTTATTATGTTCGTTTTTGGATGTGTTTGAATGTTTCTAGTTTGGATGTTATTTTTACTTATACATTGGATGTTAATTTTTGGTTTTTAATGTATGTATGTATATATATTTATATTATCATGTTTTGTTTTCGTTCTTGTCTTTACTTTGACGACAAAGTATCTTATTTTGATGAGGTGTGGGTAGTTATGGATTAAGGTGAAGTCTGAGTGGCCTCAAGTCCGTAACTTCCCCTATTTTTGATCCCAAGGTTTTCTTGTCGTGCTTCTTTTTCCTTGAGGATGTTTACTTTTCTGTTGAACGGACATATTAGGTAGTGCAGATAATGTGTAAATTCATAGTAGTGTTATCTATTGGCATATACATAATTTTTTGATGTTTTCTTAAAAGTCTTGATGAAAAATTAGGTACCCCTAAAATTTTTGAGACTGTAGCTGTTGATGTGTTCATACATCTTTGAGTATCGGACAATGTTTGTTCTGATATTGTGAAGGCACGCTGAAACTGAAAGCATGACCTGTGAGACTATACTTGATTGTGGACGCAATCGTCACATGTTTTGTAAGCTTATTTTGCTGATTCATGCATCTTGTATGAACCCAGAACTTGCCTTAGTACTCTGAGATTAGTTTGGTGATTTGGTGGATATGGAAAGGATCTTAGGCCTTTGTTCTTTGAGTGAAGCCACTTTTGGCCTAAATGATGCACCAGATGAGTGAGTGAATCCCTTATTCCAAATTTTTGAGCTTCTCATGTACTAATTCTTTCTTGATACCTTACTAGCTTAACTTTGTTTGATGAAATACCTTAATATTGGCCCTGGTCTGCTACAAGTTGTGGCCCTCGTGAGAGGAATAGATATTGTGCACTTCACCTCAGGCTAAAAGCCTAAGTTGAGGGTGACCCTTATTGTTGTGAAGTAATAATAATAAGATGGTTAGTTGGGAAATCAAGAAAGAAATGGAAAAAGCATGAACAGAGTGAAGAAAAAGAAAAGAAAAGTGTCTTGAGTTGAGAAAAAGTAGCAAAAATCAGTTTGAAATCAAGGTACAACTGAAAAATAGAAAGAAAACACTCGAGAAAAGTTCAAAATAGGAGAATAAGGGTGGATTGATTAAAAGGGGTTGGATTATGAAAGCAAAAAGTGTTGGTAATCATGGTTCAAGGATAGCTTTTAGTCACTACTTGCCTAAAATACTATACCAAAGCACACTGAACTTATGTTACAAGCCTATAAGTCCTAAAGTGATCTAACTCCACTTTATCACCAAGCTAGAAGATGAGTATAGAGGCAAGACTATGGTGTTAGTAAGTATGCATCGAATTTTAATTGTAAGAGTGAGAATGCTTCCTCAGTCCCTGAGTTCCAAATGCTTTTGAATGAGTATGAGGGACTTCTTTCTAGTGAGGGTATTTGCACTACTTGACTAGCATAAGACTATACCAGTGATTGTGGATGATTAATACTCCTTAGCTTGTCATAGTTGGATTGTCAGGTATCTCATTATGTTCTTGTTTGCTTAATAACTTTGCAATCTCGTTTTAAAATTAGTAGTTGGGAACCTGAATCAAAGGAGTTATGGTATATGCCATTAGTATAGTTGCTATGTATTTTTCTTTGTCTGCATAGATTGAGTCATCGCTTGAGGACAAGTAACAATTCTAAGTTGAGGGTGTTGGTGTGTTGTAAAAATATAACACATTTGATGCCTAAAACAAAGGATTTTGTGAGTTCTTAATGCGAATTTTTATGGTTTTTATGTGTTTTTGTGTTTTTCTTGCAGAAATCTTAGGTTGGCATGGTTTCAAGGAAAAGTTGCAGACTTGGCGGAAGCTTAGGATATATGAGCACACTTACGAGTGGTAGCCCAAGCTATGAGTCATACTATGTGTCATAGCAAGAATCAAAGACCAAAAATTTAGAAATCTACTATCCTACGAGTCATAAGTTTCATTACGACACATATAGGTAGACTCATAGCAGGAATTAGAGAGCCAAAATTTTAGACCAGAAACTGAAGGCCAAGACTACGAGAAGAACATACGAGTCATAGGTCAAGTAATGACTCGTACCTATAGGTCATACCAATTTAGTCCAAGATGCCAAGAACTTTATACGAGACCCCAACTATGACTCGTAGGTCATCCTATAAGTCATAGCTACGAGACTTATCAGATGCCAGCTGTATTTTCTGTGAAAATTCTAGGGCTATTTTGTAAACATTATATATAGTTTAAGTTAGGATTTTATAAGGGAGTTCGACCAGGAGTGATTTTACAATCATCTTTTGAAACTTGTTTAGCTTTTTATATTAGTTTTATTAGTTTCTCTTCGAAAACCCATTTTTAAGGATTGCAGATCTTGTCTTGTACTCATTGTTGATCAATCAAGCTTTTGGGTTTGCAACTTGTGGTTCCTACACTCTTCATTGTTGTTGGTAAAACTCTCATTTATGTCTTGTATGTACATTTTTGCTTGTTTTGCCTTAGCTATGAGTAGCTAAACTCCCACAACTTGGAGTTGTGGAACCATGGGTAGTTGACTTGAGATAACCTAGGTTTATTGCATATCTATGATTGGGGTTTTGTATGTATTGTCTATTTCCCCTCATTATGATTGTTGTTTGGTGGTGGATAACATCAAACCCCGCCTACTATCATGATCCAGACCAAGGTAGTGATAAATAGGAAAAGGGAAGCAGATGATAGGATTCAATCAATGTCTTCTCATCTAATCAACTGAAGCTTACCAAGGGGAGGTTGACTGGGAAAATTGGTAATGGTTAGTTGACAAACCATGGATGTCGACTAAGCACCGTGATGAAATTCGACCTTCACCTTCACAAGAGGGATGGAAGAACCTAAGTTACTTCCCTCATGCTAATCTTCAATAGTGGTTATGTTACCTAGGGTAGTCGAGTCAACGAACCATGGGAAATAGAATTTCCAAGTTGTCCCTAAAATTGAGTGTTATATTACGTAGTAGTATAGTCGTACTTTTACTTTTGTTTTTGAATCACAACCCCCCCTCCATTTAGAGATTTTAGTTATTGATGCTTGAAATTATTAGTAGTGAATTCTTGTAGCCTATCCATATGTTCCCTTTGGAATCGACCCTAACCTTCAGTTAGGTTAATTGGTGACAACGACCGCTTTCTTAGTAGAGCATGAACATCAGAATGTTAGCCACTACTGTGATACCTAGTGGTAGATGAAAAATCTAAGGACCGAGCATTAGCTTTGTTTTTGGTCGATGACCCCATAGATTTTACTTTAGGGACGAGGCACCATGATTGATATTCTGAGTAGATACACACTATTTTTGTATGGGGGATTCTTTCTCCAGTTGGGGATCACGTCCCACTGTTTTGCATGTATATTTTGGATCGGTGCCACGTGCTGGCAAAGGGTCGAGGACCTAGTTGACATGTGATTTTTGGGGTGAGGCCTCGTGATTGATTACCCATGGATATACTCACCTATTCAATCCCTAATTTGGCTTAGGTGCACTTTCTGGGCTTATGAGAGATCAAGGGGTGTTTAGGAATAGAAATTAGCACATTACACTCACGTACAACTAACCCTTATTCTGACAATGTGGAGAGCTAGTCTCTTTGATGGTTCTGTGGAACTCTATGATGATCTATTGATTCTATATTGTGCACAGGTGTAACTCCTAGGCTTTTGGTGGCCCGATTGGCGTACAAGTGTAAATATTATGGTCTTGCACCTGTCTACAGCACCTGGTTAGATTAAGGTTGAGGTTATGGGATTGATGTGTGGGATAGCTTCTTTTATCTATATTTGAGCTTCATACTCTATATTATTCCACCTGGTCGACTGATGATGCCTACTGGGTGCCTTTATCTGGTACTCACCCCTATTTCTAGATCTTCTCATGGTGTAGGTCTATGTTTTAGTTGGGGACACTGAGTTCAAGGGATACGAGAGAGTAGGAGACTATTTTGTGTGTGCATCGGTAGTTCTGGCTTCATTATATCCTCCTTCATTTGTTGGTCTTCTTTTGTTTCAGACTTTGACCTGGTACTATAATATCATGTATTTATAAGAGCACTCTCAGGTGGTATATTATATTGAATGGCTTAGCTATTATGTATACTAATTTGTATTTCTATTATTGTAGCTCTATATAGTTGATTTCTAGGTTCTAGGTAGATTTTAGTTATTATTATTATTCTATTATGTTGGTTGGGTCTTGACTAGTGGTTAGGATGGGAACACTAGGATTGGGGTTAGGCTTGCCTATAGGCGGGGCCTAGCAGGCGCTATTATGATCGGGACTGGGTTGTGACACCTAAGGAAAAGATACTTGATGAGACCCATAATTATAAGTATTCTATTCACTCAGGATCCATCAAAATTTATAAAGATTTATGAGAGGTGTATTGGTAGAATGGCATGAAGAAAGATATAGCAAGGTGTGTAATGCAGAGTGCAAATTGCCAACAAGTGAAGTTGGAACACCAAAGACTGGGTAAATACTTACTTGGACATGAGAGGAAATGAATATGGATTTCATTATAGGTTTACCAAAGACTAGGAATTAATTTAACTCAATATGGTTGGTTGTTTATAAAATGACAAGAATAGCCCACATTTTGCAAGTAAATACTTCTTATGGTACCAAAGATTATGCTAAGGTTTACATCAATGAATTGGTAAGGTTACATGGGGTACCATTGTCTATTATATCGGATCACAGTTCTCAATTTACTTCTTATTTTTAGAGGTCTTTTAAAAAGTCCTTGGTACAAAAGTGAAGCTAAGTACCACAATTTATCCTAAAATTGATGGATAAATTGAAAGAACAACCCAAAAGTTGGAAGATATGTTGCAGCATGTGTGCTTGATTTCAAAGGTGATTGGGATATCACTTACCTCTTACTAAATTTGCTTAGAACAATAGTTCTCACTCGAGTATCAGAATATCATTGTGATAACTCACGTGTCAGCACACTTTTTATAAGTTCAAGTGTTTACTATCATCAAAAGTATATTTACCTAGCTTGGACTCGAGGTCTATCCCACAGAGAAATGCGTAGGTTAGATTCTAAATCAAGAAGTTATATTGGTGTTTTAATCTTTCATTGTATGAGCAAGCAATAGATTGAAAACAAACAACAATCTGAAATCAATTCTAAAGGGAAGTTATCATTAAAACAAAGTAATAAAAACAAAGATTTAAAAAGCTTAAGTAGCTTATAGGGAAGATAAATAGACATACAAGTATTAATTGGCATGGGCATTTGAAAATACTCAAAGAATGATGAATCTATGTGGGTAGGCCTGCTGGGTATAACATTTGATCAAGGTTCTCTCGAACTCAAAATCAGTTCTCCACAATAACTTTCTCAAGCTACCATGGAGTCAATACATAACACCTTAAGCTTAGCAAAAATAACTCATCTCAAGGAGATTTCATTACCTTAACACATTAATGGCTATTCATTATTAAACCTCAGTTCACGTACCCTTTTTCAGGCATACATGAAGATCCTAAACTAGGACTAAGTTTGCAACCTCAATCCATACATAAAAGCATGGTTAAAATAACAAAACCTATAAGCATTTATCAATATCTCAAGTAAAATCAAGCACTTAGCAGCCAATTACTACATAATGGTCTATATTATCCCCTTAAAGTATTGGGGTTTTTAGCTAATCATGAAAATAGAACATGGTAATTTACCAAGTAGATTCTCATCCATTGAATTAGTCTTCAAGCACAAGAATTCTAGAATAAATCCACAGAACTTTCAGCAAAACCCTAATCACCAGTGAAGATTGATGTGTTTTACCCTCTACTCTCTTTACACAAGAAAAGAAAAAAATCCTCAATAATAAAATTTTACTCCTTACTTCTAGAACATTGTACTGTTCAGTAATCTCTCCTCCACTCTTTTTTTCCATCCTAAGATATGCCATTCTTGAACTATTTATGCTCTGCACCAAAAGTACAGAATATCTTTCTCAAAATTCCAATCAGTGATGTTAGTCAAGCTTGCCAATCAAGTCAATGAGTCGCATAATGTTCCTTTCAGTATCGTAGACTGCTCCTCTTGAGTAGTCCTGATGTGGAACTTTGGCGATCTCACTTGAGCTTCCTAACTTGATTGGTGATATGCCAGTTGGAGCTTGCATTTTCCTTTTAACTAGTGTCTCCAGGCCAAGTTTGTGGCTTGTTTATAAGCTTAGTCGAGCTCCCAAAATTATTCATGTAGCATACCCTTTTTCCAGTTGACTTGCCTCTTGTTGGGTGATCTTTTAGCGATGTCCGAGGTACTGTGGCAACTTGCCAAGTATACTTTGCGATGCTCAATGGCCCACGCTTCGTTGTTTGCTCATTTGAAACTTTTTTTGCATGTTTATGTCCCAAGTGCCCCTCAATTTCCACCTTGCTATAAAAATTACAATTTATTTCAGTTTATAGCACTAAATAGGGCATCAAGGACAATTTTTATCCATAATTCAAGCCCTAGATGAGTGTAAATTCCACTCATCACACTGTTTGAAGCATTGTATTATAAATGACATAGGTCCCAGTGGGATGGTTTGAGGTTGGGGAGATGTCCTCGATTAGGCCAAAATTGGTACTTGATGCTCTAGAGAAGGTGAACGTCTAATGGAAAAGGTTGAACCCTAATCAAAGTCATGAAATGCCAAATGTCGATGTCAGAAGAAAAGATCTTGAGTTATCAGACTGTATTTGAAAGTTTCTCCCATGAAAGGTGCAATGTGCTTCGACAAGAAGAGCAAATAGAGTCCTAGATATATGGGGCCTTATGAGATTATGAAATGAGTTAGGAAGAGCTTATGAGTTAGATATGCTTATGGAGTTAAATACGATTCATCTGGTGTTTCATGTGTCTACGTTAAGAAAATGTATAGGTTATCCTAATTCTATTATTTCATTGAATGTTATAGCTATTATGGAGGATTTACCTATGAAAAGCTACTTCTTAAGATTTTAGACAGGCAAGTGGAGAGATTGAAATAAGGGAGTGGCACCCGTCAAAGTGTTATGGAGGAACCAATAAGTTGAGAGTGCTATATGGAAAGTAGAGATGGACATGATGAAATGATATCCCTACCTCTTTCCTTCTATTCTATCTCAATGAACCTCAAAAATAGTAAGTAGGCACTACGGTCATCATCATATAATTTACCCAACAAGAGTTGAGGTTGAACCATAAGGAATGGTTGTTCGAGTCTAGAAATATTAATTTGGTCTAGGTGATTTTTAGCATTGTAAAGGTGGTTTATAACTAACATTTAACTATCAAACGACTATAATATTCAATTTAAACAACCAATTAAGAGAGATGTCAGGGGTATGTCGACAGGGACAAGAGTTAAACATATGGATCTCATTACTTAAATAAATGTGTTAATTAGTGTGTGTAAGCTAGAATTTTTTGTAACCATACTTAAGATCAAACAATCGTGGTGTTTCACATGAAATAAATAAAGCTTCATATGTAAAATCACTATAGGACATGCTTTGCCTAAGCAATTTATAAGAAAAGCATCTAATACTTTAGCCATTGAACCCAAAATATGGCACTCGACCAAAACCCTAGGAGATTTTGATATATCACACTTGTTTTCTTATTTTAATGACCGTTGAGGGGACTAGGGGAAGAGTAACACCGCCAGGCCTTATCATTAATAAAATAACAAAAAGTACAAGGAGGGGGACTTATACCTTACCTCCAACTTATGATGGTTCCTAAGTCCTCCAACCTACTAAATTCAGATAACTTAATCCCCATAGTAGAAGTAGGAATCCTAGAAGACCTAAGAGAGGATTCCTCTCATTATATCAACCTAGGAAAGCATAAACTAGGGAGACTCTCCTTTTTACATCTAAAATAACTACCTATTTCCTAAGGAGGTTTCTTGACTCTCTTCAACTTATTTCATTATAAAATTTGGCATTTCTATCTTGTCTAATTATAAGTGTACTCTGGCTTCTTTAGGCAACTACTATCAGGCAAAAAATATCTGAGGAATAGTGGAAGTGTTGATATGTTTTGATGATGCATCAGCTATGAATTTGGTTCCCCCAAAGTATGAACATACTTAAAGTCTTGAAACTGGATAATAAGATGCTAAATCGTGGCCAAAACAGCTTGAATCAACCAAGGAGGATTGGTGAGTTTATTGATCCATCGCACCATTAGCTTTGAGTCCACTTTCATATCACTCTATTATAGCAGCTATAAACACTAGCTTAGGCCAAGTAAAGTTGCTTCTATCTCTACTTGGTTATTGGTACCTATACCCAAAGAAATAGTAAAAGCAAAAATATAATCACTTTAGTTGTTCCTAAGGAAACCTGCTGCTCCCATTCTTCCAGAATTACCAAGAGTATTACCATTAGTGTTAAGTTTGACCATATCTTTTTTAGAGGCTTCTTCAAGAGACTATAGTGACTTTGGTCTCATGAAAGGAGACCTCCACTAATTAGATCAAACTATTCCAACTAGTAGGCCATGTAATATGAGGAAAAGTATATGTGAGCAGGAGAAAGGTGTCTCTAAAGATCAGACAATTAATTATAGCAAAGCTAGGGCTTTTTCACATATTTAACAACACATTTGTTTTTCCAAAGATTCTAACAAATGAAAATAGGGGTAGAGTGGAGAATAAGTCTGTGAGCCTCATTCTTAGATTTGGAAGTCCACCATCTTAGCAAAAGATTCCTTAAAGGAGCAAAATCATTGCTAACACCAACAGAAGTAGCAAAAAGGTGCCAAATTTGCCCGGCAAGGTTACCAGTGAAGAAAATATGATCAGTGGTGTCCTGACTAGGAATCTGATAGCAACAAATTGAGTTGGATTATGACCAAAAGTAACAATCCTCTCATTAGTAGGAAGTTTGCCTCTTAATGTTTTCCAAAGATGAAAGGAGCATTTAAAGGGGATAAACTTATACCATATAAGAGAATTAATGGGGGATTTATTCCTCTTCTCCCTTATTATGTCCTAAGTAGAAGAACAACAGCACTTGCCAGTACTATTAGGTTTCCAAATAAGCAAATGAGGGATGATAGCTTTGTGCTAAATTTGGAAAACAAGAATTGTCTGCACCAGCAGAGAAGAGACAGAATTATGAATGTTTTACAGGGCCCATTGGCCATTAATCAGAAAGAGGAGACTGTGGAGTTATAGGGCCGTTATTATCCATTTTGAAATTGTTCAAGGGACCAAATAACTAACTAGTTATTCCACCAAATATACAGGAACCATAGTTGATATGACACTGAATGTGAGTTTCCACCTTATGCTTATTGATCATCATGTTTTTCCAGGTAATGGACTGGCATGGGTGCCACTTTCCTAATGGGTTGGATTTTTGACAATATTTAGCCTTTAGGAACTTTGCCATAAGGTGTCCTTAGACCTAAATACAACCACTGCTTATATTGGAAGGATGGGGCAACATCAGAAAAGATCCTTACCCTTATGCCTTCTTCATTGTATCGGTTACTAAGGTTTTTATAAGAAGCCCAATGGTACTTCTTTTCTGATTTTCCACCACCAAAAAAACTGAGTAGTGAGGACCTGAATCTGTTTGAGGGTAGTGTTAGGAGGAGAAGTAGCTGGCAATAGATAAATGGGCATAAATTGGATGAAATATTTCATAAAAGTAGCTTTACCTCCATAACTAAGCCTCCTGGTTTGCCATCCGTTGATTTTAGCAATAACGTTAGTTACCAAAACAGAGTAATACACTATCCTTTGCCTTACAATATAAAGAGGGCATCCCAAATAAGTGAATAGGACTATGTTTCTAATTAAAGACAATGATCTTCTTATGTCTTGCTCATAGTACGTCTTAAGGCATCAGAGGGAATCATAAAGTGACTTTTGGACTTATTTACCATTTGGTGAGAAACATCCTCATGTTGAGCAAAGATCTTAATGATAAGGTTCAAAGAAGCTTTCCTTCCATTGGTAAAGATAACAATATCATCTACAAAGCTAAGGTGGTTAATCTAGGGCCCCTTTTTTCCATATAGAATCCATGATATAGGGGGTCAAGATGCAGTCTATTTGTGATATTGAAACAACTTCAACATCTAAAATAAATAGGGTTGGTGATAAGGGGTCTCTTTTCTTTAAACTTAAAGTAAAATGAAAGAAACAACGTCTTGATCCATTAACAACAACAAAGTACCAGTTATTGGACATAATCCTCTACACCATATCAATAAAGACCTCCAAACCCCATTCTTCTCAAGACCAAGCAGGAGAAGGACCAGGAGAACCTATCATATGCCTTAGCCATGACCAACTTGATCACCACATTTCCCCCAACATTAAGCTTTTTAATCTAATGAATGATCCCCTGAGCCAACATAGTGTTCTCAGTTGTGTTTCACAAAGCTAAATTGATTAGGGGAAATAATATGAGGAAGAAAGGAGGATAGACTAAGGCAATAGAGTTTGGAAATGATATTGTTCGGGAAATTACTGAGATTGATAGGTTTGAACTCTGAAATTTGATTAGGATGATCCACTTTTAGGAGTAGGACCTAACAAGTATGGTAGAAATATTTAGACATGGGGTGACCATAAAAGAAGGAATTAATAACAACAAGTAGATACTTATTAATAATATTCCAGCAAGCTTGGTAAAAATGGCAATTCATGCCATCAGGACCAGCTACAGAGTTAGGATTTAAAGTAGAAATGACATCTTTCAGTTCCTCTATTGTAGGCATAGCTTGGAGAGTTCTTTGTTGAACCTCAAAAATAACTCTAGGAATGCAATTAAGAATATCTCCCTGAATAACCATTTCCTCTCTAATGAAAATATGCAAAAAGTGATCACAATATGTTAGAAACATTTACATCCCTTTCAATCCCTCATCATCTTAGATCCTATGAATCTACAATCTTCTTTTCTTTTGTCTCATTATACCATGGAAGAATTTAGAATTCACATCGCCTTCCTTAAACTGATGAACTTGACACTTTTGTTTAAGAATAAAGGCTACCATATTAAAGAACTTGATGTATTCAGCATTTGTTGCATGTAACTTGATCTTGTTTTCATCAGATTCCATGTTTATAACATCTTTCTCAGCAAATCTAACCTTCTCCTAAAACTCTTTAACTTGAGCATAAATATCCCCAACTTCACTCCTAAACCAATAGGTGAGAGTTTTTCTCAATCTTTTCAGCTTGATCTGAAAGTTGTGCATGGGATTGACAAAACTATTAGTGCTCCCATTCCATCAATTACTAATTATTTGTAAGAAAGAAGGATGCTTAGTCCAGCGATTAAGAAATTTGAAATTCTTCACAGCATTGTGATTATGGTTAACCATTTCCATATGGAGATGACAATTATCATATCCTAGAGAGGGTAGTAAGTGATGGTAGTTTGTGGCATTAGATCTAGCCACTTATTATTCACCATTGCTCTATCTAGTTTCTTCATATTCTGAATAAGATGCCTCTCATATTAGACTAAGTATATTTCTATCCACTAATATCAAGGTCTAGGAGACCACAAGTCTCTATAATACTTATGAATTTAAAGCTTTTGTTCATGTTATAAGGGATCCCTCCTAGCTCTCTTCTAGAGAAGAAATCACATTAAATTCACAAATAATGCACCAAGGGGAAGTAGTGTTAGCCTGTTCTAACATTTTGTCTCACAAAGGTCTTCTCAAACTATCCTTGCACTTGTCATAAACAAAAGAGACTAGAAACTTTTGGTGGAACATAACATTCTTGAGCTCAGAGGAAATGTTTTGATAAGACCTATCAAGAATCTGACATTCTTCCCCTTATCCAAAAGAATCCATATTTTACCATTAGGGTTGTGGATGGTACGATCCATGTTAAGGTATAATCTAGAGCTTTGAAGGTGAGAACTATCAGAAAAAGGTTCCAAGATAGTGATTAAGGACAATTAATGAATTCTCTAGTGGACTTTCTAGAAAACCTTTGGTATTAGTACCCTTTACATTCCAAATGATAGACCTAATCATTGAGAATTTTAGATTGGAACAACTTGGTGATAGGGCTGCTCACAGGAGCTGACTTACTAAAGTTACCAGCTATGGTAGAGAACCTCATTTTGTGAGTACCCCTTAGGTATAAATTTTGGCTATTAGTAACCTGTAGTAATTCTTCTTCAAGGTCATCGGAGCTACAGAGGCTGAAGTCTTTGGTGAGGTTCTTATAGGTTTCATTAGTCTCCTGTGTATTATCCTCTTGGAAAATATTAATCTCCCCCTTATCTTCAGAATGAACGCCAACATATTAATCATTAATATGCATATTTGCAGCAGTTTTAGGATAAACATTAGGAGCTAGATTATCAGGGGGTTTTGTCCAATTGACTTGTGTCCTGACCTTTAGTGATAGAATTTGGTTCAACTTGTTCAGTTGCAGCAGTTCCTTGGACTTGTTCCCCTTGATTCTCCAAAATTTCCTTCCTCTTTTTAGTGCATCACTTCTTTTCCTACTCAACTTATTTTTCCTAGTAGTAGAAGCTTGTTTATTGCTGCTATATATAGAACCCATATCTTTAGCCATACATCCCTTAGGACGTAGAAGACTAACATTATTAGATGTGTCAAGAGTGGCTTGCTAACTACTGTTGTGTTGTTACTGAAGCATAAGGGTTGCAGGGGATCTATAGTCAACTCTAAGGTCATCCGTGGATTTCTCAAGCAAAACATGAGACAGATCCCCCTTTTTGGAACCCTTTCCTGTAGGTTAATAGTTTCCTCCTGATTCCCACCATCCTTACCTCTTCAACATCATATAAAATAAACAAATTATCACTTTGAGGGGGATCTTGGGTTATAGGGAGTATTGACTCAGTACCTGAGGTAGAAACTTGATTTTCTTTAGGATTATTTAAGAGGGGGGAGGGGTCTTGGGTTGTTCATCTCATTGCCCTCATGGTGAGTAACTTCATCCACAACTTCTGTATGTTAGTGATCCTACACTTTAACACCTTTTAGTGTATCAGAATTAAGAGAAGTTACAGGTTCCTTACCTGGATCCATTGTAACCTTTTGGTGTTGATTGTCCTCATCTTTCTTTCGATTTGTCACTAGCCTGTAAACTTTATTCATACATTGAGTTTGCTGGAATTTATTAGACCTCCTTTTCTATGTGTTCCATTGCTCCTCTTGTTAATGGATTCCTCTAAAAATTTCATTGAAGTTCAACCTTTAAATTGCCAAATTTGAGCTCCGAAAGACCAAGTTATGCCTCCTTGAAATCTCCTCCAAAAGTTGTTTGCGAATAGGACATAATAGAATATAAGTAACCCTCAAGTATCACTAAAATAACCTAGATGATTTCTTAAGTTATCTACCCTCAAGGGGCGAGCTTTGCTATAACGAGCCCCCAGTCGCAATAGTGAGCTCCCTATAGCGACCCTAACCCAGGGGTCGCTAAAGCAGCTCCCCTTTAAGGGTAGTTGTTGTTATAGTGAAACCTTATGACACCCTGATCTACATAGTGATCTGCTAAAGTGAGCCAGGTCCATTAAAGCAACAATACTAGCAATCAATTCTTAATCAATTTTTCTCCAACTCCAAGAATTCTGATGGGGCACTCGAAGTTCATCTGGGACCTCGTGAATGAAACAAGCAATGAAAACCTACAAAATTTGATGTTTTAGACTTAATGATGCAATTGAATTTCCACATGAGGTCTTTACAATTAAATGTGGGTCCCGCTGTCAAGGCCATTTTTAGCCAGATTCCATCAAAGGGCTCGAAATGAGTCTGGAATCCTCAGGAGTCGAACGAAAGGTTGTTCTAGACAAAAATCAATATCCCAAATCTTACCATCCTGTCAGAATTTCAATCCAAGTATGTCTTCCAATAATTTTGATCAATGTTAGCCGTTGGTTGATTTTAAAGGCTAAAAATGCAAAAGGCGGTACAAACTTGCACCGAGAATCTCGATATTCAAGCTGACCATGCTCCTAGACTAATTTGACCATTCTAAACCTAATGAAACTATCAAAAATGTGTTATGAGGATACCTTCCTTAATTTTTGACTGACGTCAACTGTTCCAACTACAAGAGCTTCAAAACACGTAAACTGATATAAAAACCAAATAAATGACTAGGCAACCAAACTATCAGTGCTAACAATTCGTGAATGGCTTAGGGTCACTACAAAGAAAACTCTAAATGTTAAAAAGAGTGAGGAGAAGATAAAATAACTTGGATGGTCATTACTATAATGTTGTATCTTGGTAGATAAAGCTTGCTAGATAGATTGCAAGATAAGCTACCACCTATCCCTACTTGTCCAGAGATGAAGAGGGTAATGAGGAAGAGATTTATGTCAGAATACTTTCAAAGAGATCTACAATCTTGCATTTAATACTTGAGGTAAGATTCCATGCCGGTGGATGAATATTTTCAAAAGTATGGCTATGGCTATGATCCAATCTAATTAAGTGAAGTAAGAAGAAGCTACAATGACTAGATTTTTAAATGCTTTAAATACTGAAATAGCTAATGTAGTAGAGATACAACAATATGTAACTTTAGATGAGTTAGTTGATTCGTCTATTAAAGTAGAAAAATAAATTATGAAAAACCAGCAACATAACTCATGGATAAGTTAGTCAAACACCATCTCGAAGAAGCCATGGTCAAATCAAGAGAGAAATCTCCTTCTAAACCTTAAGATGATAGAGGTAAATCTAAAGTTGAAGAGGGAGGTAAAACCTTCAATCCTAGATCTTCAAAACCTTTTAATTCTATTCAATGTCACAAATGTTATGGGAGGAGGGGTCATATGATGCATGCATGTCTAAGTATAAGAAACATCATACTTTGAGAGAATAGAGAATATGAGAGTGAAAAAAATGAGGGGGGAGAAGGAGGAGGATGAGGAGTAAGTGAGAAAGATGATTTAGGACTACCTAATGATGGTATAAATAGGGTAGTTAGGAGAATTATGACTATCATTTTGGGTAGTAGTGATGAAGGATAAAGGGAGAATTTGTTCCATACTAGATGTAGGATAAAGGGAAAGACTTACTCTAGATTATTGATGGGGGAAGTGGTGAAAATGTGGTGAGTTCATATTTGGTAGATAAGCTGGGAATTATATGCATGAAACACTCTACCCCGTATAGGCTCCAATTGTTAAATGATAGTAGAGAGGTAAAGTAAACAAACTGCATGATTTTATTCAATGTTGGTAGATACGAAGATTAAATTCTTTGTGAAATAGTTTCAATGCAAGCATGTCATGTCTTATTTGGAGACATTGCAATATGACAGTGATACTACTAATCATGGCAGAAAGAATAGGTATAGACTTGTACATAATGGTATGAAATTTAATCTTGCACGATTATCTCCTTCTCAAGTATATGAAGAACAGAAATGATTGAAGGAAACAATAGGAAAGCAAAGGGGAGAGATGAAAAGTGAGCTTGAAGAAAAAGAAAAGGGCCAAGAGATAGAAAAAAACGGAGATGGCCTAGAAAATGAGAGAGACGAAAGAAATTTGAGTAAGAGGTAAAAGAGGGTTTGGGTGAAAAACAAAAAAAATTGGTGAGAGAAGAGAGACTAAGGGAAAGAAAAAGTAGAGTCTTCATATAAAAGTCAATGAGTGTTTGATTTCTAGAAAAAAAGGACTGCCCATAAAATTACTTACTTAAAAACAATTGTTTATTGATTTGGAATAACTAACTCTTTCTTTGTCAAATATTATTTTTGAACAACTCCTTATTTTCAAAATAGTGTTTATCCTCTTTTGCAGATATTTTTCGTGATGATACTCCAAAGGGATTGCCACCATTGAGAGGCTTGAGCACCAAATAGACTTTTTGCTTGGATCTCAACTACCTAATAGGCCTGCCTATAGGAATAAGCCTAAAGAGACCAAAGAATTACAAATTCAAGTTGAAGAATTACTTGAAAAAGATTTTGTTCTAGAGAGAATGAGTTTATGTCCTGTTCCTTTCCTTTGGTACCCAAAAAGGGTGGAACATGGAGGATGTGTGTGGATTGTAGAGCCATCAACAAGATAACAATAAAGTATCGTTAGCCTATCCTCAGTGTTGATAATATGTTGGATCAACTATATTGATGAGAAATCTTTTCTAAAATTGATCTAAAGTATGGTTACTTTTATATTCATATGAATTTTCGAGATAAATGAAAAACTACTGTTAAGACCAAATATGGACTTTATGAGTGGTTAGTTATGTCCTTTTGCATAACCAATGAACCAAACACTTTCGTAAGACTAATGAATTATGTTTTACATATTTCTGTGGAAATTTATTGTGATGTATTTTGATGACATCTTGATCTTTTCTCAAAATATTGCAAAACAACTAGAGCACCTAAACAAGTCTTTAACGTCCTTAAAAATCAGTTCTTATTTGCTAATCTCGAAATGTTTACTTTATGTGTGTATCTTATGATTTTCTTAGATTTTGTGGTTAATTGTAAGGGAGTTGATGTAGATGGTAAAAAAATCAAAACAATTAGAGAATGGCCTAGTCGTAATAATGTAACTGAAGTTAGGAGTTTTCATTGACTTGCTAGTTTTTATAGTAGGTTTTTGAAGACTTTAGCCCTATTACTGTTCCTTTGACTGTAATTATTAAGAAAGATAAGGTCTTTACACTGGGAAAGGAACAAAGTAATGCATTTAATTTGCTAAAGGATAAATTGTGTTCTGCTCCAATTTTACAATTATCTGAGTTTTCTAAGTCTCTTGATATTCAGTGTGATGTCTCTACTAAGTAAATATGTGATGTTTTGATACAAGACTCCAAGCCAATTGCCTGCTATAGTGTAAAGCTAAATAAAGCATCATTGAACTACTCAACTTATGATAAGGATCTATATGTCTTGGTAAGGGCATTAGCTACATTGCCGTGCTATTTTTGGCCTCGAGAATTCATTGTCAAGAATGATCATAGTCAATGAAATACTTGAAGAGACAAGGTAAACTTAGTCGTAGACATACTAAATGAATGGAGTTCATTAAAACGTTTCCTTATGTTATTGCCTACAAACAAGGAAAGGAGAATATGGTTAATGATGCGCTCTCAAGAAGGTATTTTTTATCTCTACTCTTACTTCAAAGTTGTTGGATTTTGACCAAATCAAGTTACCCTATGTTAATGATTCTCATTTTGGTAAAAAATTTTGTAAATGCAAGTTGGGTCCTTTTGTGAAACTTAATCTTCGAAATGAATTTTTATTTAAGAAAAATAAGTTTAGTGTTCTTAATTGCTTTGTGCATGAACTATTTGTTAAGGAAACACATTGTGGAGGGCTAATGGAACATTTTGGTATACCTAAAACTATGGAAATACTTTCTGAACATTTTTATTGGACTAGTATGAGAAAAGATGTTTAAAAAGAGTGTTCTCATTGTCTTGAATGTAAACAAGCTAAGTCTAGAACATTGCTGCATGGTCTTTATTCTCCTTTATCTGTTTGTAATTTTCCTTGGATTGATATTTCTATGGATTACATATTGGGGCTGCCAAGGACTAAATATGGTAAGGATAGTATATTTATAGTAGTAGACAGATTTTCTAATATGGCTCACTTTATTCAATGTAAAAGGACTAAAGATGCATCTCATTTAGCTGACTTATATGTAAAAGAAGTAGTTAATTTCATGGAATGCCTTGAATTATTGTTAGTAATAGGAATGCAAAGTTTTTAAGTAACTTTTGGAGAATTCTT
>JAOTQR010000069.1:10020428-10047713 GCA_025774065.1 Solanum ossicruentum | reverse complement strand
CCCTTAGCAGAGTTCGCCTACAATAATAGTTATCACTCCAGTATTCAGATGGCTCTATTCGAGGCATTATATGGTAGGCGGTGTAGATCTCCGATTGGTTGGTTTGATTCTGCTAAGACAGACTCATTAGATGCAGAATTTCTGAGAGATGCTGGGGAAAAGGTCCATATGATTCAGGATAGGTTGTTGGCTGCTCAGAGTTGACAAAAAAGTTATGCAGATAGGAGGGTTCGAGCCCTGGAGTTTATGGTAGGTGAGCATGTTTGGCTTAGGATGTCACCTATGAAGGGTGTTATGCGATTCGATAAAAAGAGAAAGCTTAGCCCGTGATTCATTGGCCTATTTGAGATCTTAGAGCGAGTTGGAGAGGTGGCCTATAAACTGGCCTTGCCACCTACTTTATCATCCATACATCTGGTGTTCCATGTGTCCATGCTTCGAAAGTATGTGTCCGATGAGTCTCATATACTCTCATTCGATTCAATGCCATTGAATCCAGACTTGTCGATTGAGGAAGAGCCTATTGCTATTTTGGATAGACAGGTCCGTGAAAGTACAATGGAAGAATTATCCAGTTAGAGAGGCGACTTAGGAAACAGAGTCAGAAATGCGTGCTATACATCCTCATCTTTTTGAAACTTCAGGTACCTTATCTTACCTTGTGTTCGAGGACGAACATGATTTTTAGTGGTGGATAATGTAATGACCCTGAAATTTTGTCTACTTGAGTTGGAATAGTGTAAGGAGGATTTTAAAAAAAAGGATTGTTATAGCATTTTTTAAAATATTTTATGTTGGGTCCATTTTTTTTAATATATTATCTTTCTTGTTATTGCTCCACTTGGAGCTAATGCATAATCCAATTGTGGTTTTGGTCGACAACCCTTTTTTTAGTGGCCTTGGCACTAGCATAGTGCTTAGTTATTTATTATGCTCAATTATGAGCAATACATGTTATTGCCTCTATATAAGGGGCTGAGCAGTTGCTCATTCAGTGCAGGCTAAAAGAAACAAAAGAGAATCGTGAGGAAAAAAATAATAATAAAAAAATTGGGAGTTTCTATTAGCTAAAAGGAGGTGATTTATTGGGTAGAGCTTCGACAATTTTATGTAGGTTGCTCTTATTTTCTAAATCTTTTATAATAAGGATATTTTATATAGATAAGTTTATTTTCGTGTATTTTTTAGTACCTTATGATGAGATGATACAAATCTGCAATTTCATTATGCCTGAAAACAGTGAGGAAATAAGTTGGTGTCCACATGAAACATTGTCACATGAGAAGTATTGAGTTGTAGTAAAATTTGCTAGGAATAAAATATGTCTTGACTTGGGAAGACAGACTTAATTTGTTAAAATAATAATAAGTCTTGATTTGGAAAGACAAACATGGGAAACATTTGTTTAGAAAAGGTAAAGATTCTTTCTATAAGTTAGAAAAAGACAAAACATATTCTTGGGCTGTGGGACCCAACTATCATTTGACTAATAAATAGTCCAATAGACCAAATTTTTTTCCAGATTTGTAACTATCTGTTCCTATCAACTTAGCTTACATATAATAAGTGGACTATATAAAGGAGTAAATATTAATATAATATTAACTTTAATCCATTAAACTATTTAAATTTTCTTCTATAATCTTTTATTTTTGAATTATTTTAGCCTCAAATCTCTTTATTTTCGTGTCAAATTAATCCTACACTCGAGATTTTTAAATTAATAACAAAATTGGTGGGTCTTTGGGTCTAGGCTAGACATATAGTAATATGAATTTTGTGGGTTTTGAAATCTTATGGTGATAATTATTTGGCTAGATCGTGGTGCTACAGATTCCATTCAAAAAGGAAAGACCAAAGTGTTTGACTGATCGTGATTTGACTAAGGCAAGTGGACTTTCAAAACTTTGTAAATCTCGTAGAATTTCCAAATTTTTCTTTCTCCTGTGTGTGATACGTGAAATATTTTAATATTATAAAAAATGAGATGATTAAAAATGTGAATGCAAGTTGGCGTGTTATTATGGTACTTGAATTGATAAATGTGGTGAAGTGGTGAGAATTCTATATTTTTGAAATATGTATATTGTTGTGGTTGAAAATTATGCTCATTCATTCCATGACATGCATATGTGCATTGATTTCGGATATTGATATAAGTGAGATGAAAAGAAAAAAATAATATTGAGACCAAGGTCTTTACCGGTTGAGATATTGTGATGCCGAGGTAACATACCGACGAATTTATGATGATATTGTGATGCCGAGGTAACATACCGGTGAATTTATGATGATATTGTGATGCTGAGGTAACATGCCAGTGAATTTATGATGATATTGTAATGCCGAGGTAACATGCCGACGAATTTATGATGATATTGTGATGCGAAGGTCTTTGCCGGCAGTTATTGCATAATGCATTGCATTTCACCCTTGCATACTATTGCATTGCATGGTGTTATCCTTATGATTGATTTTGCTATCACTTTTAGCTTGTGCTTTGGAATTGTGATATGGTGAAATACGATCTTTATTATGTATTATGTATTGCTGGGTCGGAATAACTTTCTGTGTAGGTTGTAGTCGTGGAGATCGACTGGGACGAAAGGAGTTTGTGTATTCTATTAGACTTTCTTGTTTTGTTAATTGATTTGCTGGGTATCGCGTCGTATTTGGTACTCACCCCTTACTTCTATACTTGTGTAGGTTGTGAACTCGGGTAGTGAATAGTATTTCTTGATCCGCCGAGGATTCCCAGGAGACGTAGAGAGGTATCTGTTGTCATCTGGCTGACTTTCTTGTTCTTATTTCTTCTGTACTTATTCTATTCTAGAAGAAGGACAGTGTGGACTTGTAATTCTTTGATTTTCTGTATTGTTAGTGGCTTGTACGCATGACAACCAATCCTTGGGTGGTATTTAAGTTGATGGAAATTTCTCAGTTTTAGTTATCTACTCTAGTTAAATTACTTCCGCGCGTCATGTTTATTATCCCTTTGAGTTAAGGCTGACTTGTTCTAGTGGGATTGAGCAAGTGCCATCACGCCCAACTTTTGGGTCGTGACATTATTATCCCTTTTGTAATGAACTATATTTGACCTGAATTCTGAAGAATGAGATACATAGGCAGCCTATGTCGCCTTCGATCATCCCCTTATTCCTTTTTATTATCCTTTTGCTTTGGAACTATGTTTGACCTGATTTATGTCTCAATGGGATACGTAGGCGCCATAACAGTTTGGTCATATTCTCCATTAGATTTTCATTTCTCTTTATAATAAAAACCAGGACAAAATTTTTGAAAGGATTTCAAAAATTCAGTAGAAGATGAGTTTTTTCAACAAGATCGGGGATCACAATGTGCATCTAGGGCAGAATTTGTGAGAGGGTCTCAAAGTTCCTTCAAAAAGATGTTTATCCAACGAACGAAGTTTGGAATTTTGTTGAAGTAAATGTAACTAGAGGCAGAGTTCTAAGAAAATCTCAGAAATTTCACAAATATGACATTTGCTACATTCAAGCAGACTGAGGTAGAATTTTTGAGGAGGGTCCTCAAAAATTTCAGTAAAATTGCATTCCAAAGAGCGGATGAGTGTGCAATTCAATATCATGAAGGAGTACGTGGATAAGGCCAACACAAATCAGTCTCTCAAACTAAGAATTTTTCTTTAGATGCAAGAACAATGAAATCACAAAGATGATAATGTTAAAATCTTCAAGAATTAGACGCCACTTACACCTAGCGTGGCCTCGTCACAATCATCTCACATTATCTTCAATTTATTGTATTACGTCAAAATGACTTCTACTTACTTTCACCATGTTTTGCAGTAATTAGACACAAGCTCGATAGATTCTCTCAAAGTTCAAAAGATCCAAGTCAGTATCGCCAGATATAGAGCACGAACAAGGACTACAGGATTGCAAAGGAGCCAACATCTATTGGTGGTTATGCTAGTAAAGTCAGAATCGTCCCTGAAATCAATATCAAATCTAGAGATTGCTATTTGCGAAAGTGTTACAAGAATAAAATGACAAGTCTATCGAATCAATCGATGTTAAAAATCGCATGTCTTCACGACAATTAAAGTTATCAAGTTCATTCAAGCATCTAACGACAGTTGAAGATATGATGCAATAAACTCAAAATCTATTGAGTTTATCAGAAGAAGATGAGAATGCTTTAATCTTCGTATAAAAGAATTTTGCCATTTAACCTTAATCATTCTGTCTCTTAGAAGAGAGAGAGTCGTAACCATGACGAATGACCTTTGCTTCAAACTAAGTTGGTTGTCCACCCCATAAGTTGGACCATCATTGAGCCTATGTTATAGTCTCCCTTGGGGCCCCCAAGGGAGACTATAACATACTACATCTTGTTACAGTTGGATAATTATTGAGCTGTCCACCTTGTTACAGTTGGTTAATCATCGAGTAGTCCATCTCACTATAGTTGTACTAATATCGAGCTATCCACCTCGCTACAGTTGGATAGTTATCAAGTCGTCCACCTCATTACAATTGGATAGTTATCAAGACGCCCACCTCGTAAAAGTTGGATAATTATCAAGCCATCCACCTCGAAGTTGGATAATTATCAAGTCATCCACCTCGTTACAGTTGGATCATTATCGAGCCGTCTACCTCGTTACAGTTGGATAATTATTGAGTTGTCCACCTTATTACAATTGGATAACTATCGAGCTGTCCACCTTACAGTTGGTTTATATCGAGACATCCACCTCATTACAGTTGGACCATTATCGAGTAATTTTGTCTCACTCAGATACCTAGCAAGCCATAACATTGCATATTCAAGTTGCCAAGACTGCCATTTCACAATATCATGTCAAGAGAGCCATCAATATATTACATAATAACGATTTGTCATCTATTACATCAAAATCGGAGGAAGCTGACCTCAAATGCTCAATGGGATGACTATGTGCCAACAAGGTGAAAGTTACTGTCTCCCAACTTGAGTTCCATTTTATGCTAACAAGTTTTATCTTAGTCTTTGTAGAGAGCATCTGAGAGGATGAATTGTCAAACAAATCACAGGTGTGGACGTCATCAAGTAGGATGCAGCACAACGTGAAACTCTTTTTTAGCAACAAACTGAGACATAGTCTGAAGAGAAATGTCAAACTCTTCGGACGCGAGCTGAGAAGCGACTGCCACCGCGATCCAACCACACCCATGTCAGAAGGCATGTGGATATTTTTGTGAGTTCGTTAGTTTTCAGTTTCGCATCCAGGAGATCTCAACTTTCACCAGAAGCAATCTTTCCAATCTGAGTGACAATATACCAAGATCTTTGAAAATTATTTTCTTGCAAGTTCTTACTTATGGGTGTGAAGAGCTCCACATTCATGACTAAGAGGTTGCAAACCTTTTTTTCATACTCAATTTTCTTGTCACTCCTCCCAACCGAAGGTTACATTAACATAAGAGATTTTCTTTTCAACTGATGGAGTCGAACAACAAACAATCCGATTTCTAAGTTCAAGGACATTGAAAACTCGGTTGTATTCCAATATTTGCTCTTAAACTCTCATTGCCAAGTATCCCAACTTCTCCATAATTCGATATTGGAATAACTTTTGAATTTTTTCAAAATCGTGCGTAAAATAAAATGTTTTGAACTACAAGTGGCTTGAATTCTCATGTAACATGAGATATGTAGGAAACCTAAAATCAGGATCCGACCATAATTTTTCAAAGTCCGTACCAAGAGTCTTTCAAGAGATGAAGATGTGGTAAGCAAAAATTTCATTTGTCAAATTTCTTTGTCTAGGGTCTCTTTACTCGACCCTATACAAAGGAAGGGGCAGCTATTGACATCCAATATTTTTATCCTTCATAGTATAAATTAATTATCGAGCTTTTAATTTTAACAAGTTGAAATAATTAGCTTTGAAAAAAATATATTTTCTCGAATAAATTTCACTTTTATTTTTAAGAGTGATCATATTAATTATTTCGATTGTTAATATCAAAAGCACTTCAATTAATTTGTATTAATTTATCTTCTAGTCAAATTAGTCAATTGAATTTGATTTGATTACATTTAACTGGCTATGATTGCAATCAAATGACCAATTTTAAAAACTAAAATCCCATCCCTTAAAATCCATTTTATTTCTTTTTCGGACCAATATTGGCCCAAATGAAATCCCAACCCGGCCCAGTTCTATTCTTCAGCCACATATAGTCGACATAATATATACGTACTTTCACGTGACACGTAGGCACCCCCAATTCCCCTTTTTCCCTTTTCCTTCCTTTCTCCTTCAACGCGCATGCTCCCTCACCCATATCCTTTTTTCCTCATCTTCACACCCGACCAAACCCAGAAACACCAAAAAAAGATTCCCCAACGTTCCCTTCAACGATTTCGTACAAACGTGGCTCCCTCTCCGTCTATCGGGTACGAGTCCGTTGGAAGGGATTTTACAGGTGTCGAAATTGAGTTCTTCGTCACACATCAACGGCTGTGAGTCGAGGTACGTGGTGATTAATTCGAATTTTGAATTGATTCTAACCCTAATCTTATCCCCAATTCCTATCTTTCTGCCCTCCCATTTTTGCCCTAATTTTTGGCCTATTTAATCCCCGCTTCCCTACTGTTTTTAGTGGCCATTCCTCACAAAAAGAATCCATAAAAACTCCAGTGATCAGCCGTTCTTTACCTTAAAAATACACTAGAATCTCCAGTTAGAAAACCTTAGACGAAGCTTCCTTTTGGTGGTGAAAGTTCCTTCAATCTCGTTATGCCAGAACACTGCTCCAAGAAAGGTAATGCCTTAACATGTTTTTCTTGTTTAAGTATAGACGTTTGAAAGCAGGAATGACTATGTTAGTAGTATGTTGTGTTAACTTTTCTTTTGTGCCTGCTCTGCTTAAACTTGCTATATTGGGACGAGTGATGTTGCTGTATTGATCGTTAAGGCATTTATGGAACCGTATTGTGATGTTATTTTGAATTACGTGTTGATTTCGTGTTTTTAGTTCAATGTAGGTTGTGTTCTAGTCGGTTTCAAGATTTTCCTAGTTAAATTGTTGTAATGCTTTAAAAATGGCTCATTCTTTCACGTTTTCATGCTTTAACGGCCATGCCCTTAACGTGAGTTTGACTTTTTGATGAAATAGCTTTAAATCCGTAAGCATTTCTGTCTACTATTAAGTTGCCATGAATCTCTGTTTAGTTGAAATAATTGGTACCCCTCTAATGTTAGCTGTAAGTTTCTTCTT
This sequence comes from Solanum ossicruentum, assembly GCA_025774065.1. NCBI lineage: Eukaryota > Viridiplantae > Streptophyta > Magnoliopsida > Solanales > Solanaceae > Solanum > Solanum ossicruentum. Next base: position 10,040,460 of record JAOTQR010000069.1, on the reverse strand, counting down.
TTGTCATTTCTGTTTTCTATCAGCCTCTTGTACGAGTGTGTTGCCTAGTTGATCTTCATCTCTTTGTCTGTTTCGAGGGTTGTTCCCAGCTATATCAAGGCTGTTAAGTCTTTTATTAAATGAACACAACCAGTGACTGTCTTAGTTCATGATTCAACATGACTTGCTTATTAATGTTTGAAGCTTTAACATGTTGTAGCATACCTTTGAGTGTTAATTTCATGTATTTAAGTCCTGTTACTATGTGAACGTAGCTTGTTAGTATGCTGATTAGGTTTCCAGATTTTCATTGTTTAGTATCTTCAAAAAATCTAATTTCTAAGCCATAAGATTATTGTATGGAGTTTCGAGTGTTTAAAATCAAGATTCACTTAAAGCTCTTACTTGTGTTTGTTTGTTTTTAGAGGAGTTCAGTTAGATTTAGTTCAAATTAGTGGTTAAAATAGGCTGTACATGGAGTTATGCTAATCCAGTGACTAGATTGATATTTGCTCAAGTTATCCATTTTTTTAGTTCTTTTGGATTGCTGCTGTCCAGTCCCAATCTTTATTTGTTGTTATGTTTAATCTAAGTCTTCTCATGCTTAGTTAGATTCGTGTTAAAGTGTTGTCAACTGTGTAGATATTAAGAAGTCATATCAAGTTGCTATACTTCATGAGTTTTGAAAGTTTGAATGCCTAAATTGGTTTGGGTTTGGTTTTTATGTTTGCCAGCTACTGATTTAGTCCTGTATAGAGGTGTTTCCCTAGTTTGTTAATGATGTATGTTGCTGCCTAAATTGTTGTTCATTGTGAATCCACGAAGATGTTAATTTATCTCCTAATTGGTGTGTTATTTGCTGATATGCTACTGCCCGTATATGTTTTCCTCTTCCCAGTTAATTGCAACCTTGTTTCGGCTTGTTTAATGCCTCTGTTTTGAACCAAAGTTATTCCATGACTATCTTTATTTTATTTTTCTTTTGGGTAGTGTTCTGCTCTTTTAATCTATATCTATCAAAATATAATGTTTTAGTTTCAAGTTTTTTTTGATTATTTGTCTTCTTTCTCTAATGGATAATAATTCATATTCCCTTTCTGTATGCATATGACACCCAACTCGAGTCCACTTGGACTCCGTTGTTGCATAAAGCTGAGTTTCGAGTGGGCCCTATCAATTTACAAATAGTGAAAAGCGGTTACAAGCTTTCAGAAGCAAAAAAGGAGTCATATATATTAGTTTAGACAGTGATACAGGGGTGAAAATGTGCTAAAATGCCTAAATTTTGAGCAATTAATCCAGGGCCAAAGGCCCAATTTCAAGGGAAGCAACATGTATGGTCTTGGAATTGATATACGGGTAGCAGGAAATCAGTGTTTATACACATATATTCGCATATATACACTGTGTATACACAGTAACATAGGGAAAAATGGGCCAAAACCCAAGGAGCAGCAGCTGGGTCCTTTGTTTAGGGCCAGGCAGGGCCGAAATTGCTAGAAATAGGACATGTGTTTAATTGGGCCTGCCAAGCCCAATCTTTCATGTTTATTATCCATTATACTTGTGATATTTATTGTGTTAACTCTAACTTTTGTTTTGTTCTTAATCTAATTAAAATTCCCCATAGTTAGCCATTTGTGTTATTTTTATAATTTCGTGATCTTTAGTTTTCTCAATTTTGCTAAGTTTGTCAAAATTAGGTAAAGTACGGTTAGATTTTAAATTTTCTTACAAGGTTCTTAAGTTTAAACTTGTTTTCAAATTTAGATTTTCTTTTCAAGTCTCGTTTCTAAAATTGATTTTTTTCGAAGTTAGTGAAAATGTCTTAATCGTTCGTCAACTGCAAGTTAGCAACCATTTTTGCGTGATCTCTCGAAAAAGTTTAAGACTTTTCTGTTTGAGTTTTAAAATTTAAATTAGTTTTCTTAATTTTTCTGAAATTAAGTGGCGACTTTGTTTGAGTTTTTGAGAATTTGATTTATACTTAAATTAGTTAAGTAATAAATTGAATTTTCGAAAAATTCAAGTCATTTTTCCCGATTAACAGATATTTCATTAAAGAGGAAGTAATTTTCAAAAGGGTTTCATTTTGCTCAAAGGCGAGCTCCATGTTGAAAACTTGACTGTATTCCAACCTTTCCTCTTTCTATTCTCGAGCCTTTCGGTCTCTCCATTATTTGACTCTGAAATAGCCTTTGAATTCTTTCATAATCATGCGTTAAATCAAACATTTTGAACTACAAGTTGCCTGAATTCTCATGTAACCTGAGATATGTAGGAAATCCAAAACCAGGGTCCTACCACAATTTCCCAAAGTCCGTATCAAGAGCCTTTCAGAAGACGAAGATGTGGTCTGCTGAAAATTGAATTTGTCAAGTTTCTTTGTTCACAATTTCTTTCATCGATCATATCCAAAGAAAATAGCAACTATTGACATTCAATTTTTACCCTCTACAATATGAATTAATTATTGATCTTTTAATTTTAACAATTTGAAATAATTAACTTTCGAAAATGCAAAAAAATATTTTCTCAAATAAATTTCATTTTTTTAATTTTAGGAGTTATTATCTTGTAATTAATTTAATTATTTCAGGTTGTTAATATTAAAAGCTCTTCAATTAATTTATTTAAATTCATGGCGTGGTCAAACTAATTAATTGATTCAAATTGATCATACGTCATGTTTGTAATTGAAATGAATAATTTTTGAATGAAATTTTTCTAACCTTTCACTCATTTTTGAGCACCTATTTGGACCCAAGTAAATCCATTTTTCAGACCAGTTGTGAGTACTTGCTGTAAATCTCTATGCCTATCTCTGTTTTAGTTTCTTTTTGTAGACTGTTTTGCTTTCAAGTTTAAAGTTCCAAAATGTGTTTGTTCCGAGCTTATGACTGACTAATGTTACAATTTCAATGTTCTTGTTCTCTCCTATCTCATCTTCACGTCTTAACTCGGTTGGTTGTTATCCTATCAGTAAAGTGCATTTGGGTTACAGTGTACTGATTAAAGGTGTTGTTAATATCCTCTCTGTTTACTGTTAACTTACCAGGAACAAGGTTTGGTTGAAATGATTTTTGGCTTTTCTCTAATGTACGCTGTAACCTTGTTTAGACTTTTGGTTTCAAATGTCTAGAATTCTTGTCTGCTCCTGTGATTTTGATTTGATTTTGCCATTACTTGTTCTGCCCCGTGTAATCCTCTCTGTGATTTGTTAGTTGGTGTTTGCGGTATACTATGTCTGTCTTGATTTCCCTTTGCTTTATTAGAAGGTAAATCAATGCATCGGACTATTTAAGAGAGAACTAACTTCTGCTTTCAATTTAAGCTCATTTTTCTGTGTCTTCATCTATCCCTGATCCTCTTTCAGTAAGCAGTGTATGGATCTTAGTATGAAAGTTGATCACGGTGCTTAGTTTGCTAAAACTCGAGCACTGTCTGTGTCTTTCCTTAGATTTTTCTAGGTGTCTAGTGGTTGCTTTATTGATTTAGCTCACTAGGAGGTCCTGATTGTTGCATACTATTGGAAATCATGATACATCCCTTCTAAATTCTAAATGAGTTTGCAATTGGAGTCATGTCTCAATTAATCCTTTCTCTTTTATTTGTATGAATCTTTGTTCGATAGTCCATTGGTACCCCTCCATTCCATTTGCATTTTCTGATGTCAGCCTCATCAACTCATGTGAAAAGGAAGCAATTTGTGGGGTTTTGGAAGCTTGTACATCAGTATAACCATAGGTATACACAGTGATGCCAGGGGTGAAAATGTGCTAAAATCCCCAAATTTTGAGCAGCTGATCCAGGGCCGAAGGGAAGTAGCATGTATGGTCCTGAAATTGATATACAGGTTTTTGAGGACCAGGAAATCAGTGTTTATACACATATATACATGGTGTATACACAGCAACACAGGGAAATGGGCCAAAACCCAAGGAGCAGCAGCTGGGTCCTTTGTCTAAGGCCAGGCAGGCTCGAAATTGCTAGAAATAGGACAGGTGGATAATTGGGCCTGCCAAGCCCACTTTTTTTATGTTTATTATTCATTATACTTGTGATATTCATTGTGTTAACTCTAACTTTTGTTTTGTTCTTAATCTAATTAAAATTCCCCAAAGTTAGTCATTTGTGTTATGTTTATGATTTTGTGATTTTTAGTTTTTTCAATTTTGCTAAGTTTGTCAAAATTAGATAAATGCGGTTATATGTTAAATTTCCTTAAAAGGTTCTTAAGTTTAAACTTGTTTTCCAACTTAGATTTTCTTTTCAAGTAGTATTTCTAAAATCATCTTTCTCGAAGTTAGTCAAAATATCTTAATCATTGGTCAATTGTAAGTTAGCGATCATTTTTTGATTGATTAATTTCTTCTCAAAAATAGAAATTGAACTCTTACCTGTCTTTTAAAAAATTTTAACACTTTTCTGTTGAGTTTTAAAATTTAAATTAATTTTCTTAATTTTTCTTAAAAATTAAGAGGCGATTTTGTTTTAAATTTTGAGAATTTGGTTTACACTTAAATTAATTAAGTAATAAATCAAATGTTCAAAAGTCAAAGTCATTTTTTTCCAATTAACAAGGAATATTAAAGCTAAATGATTTGAAGAATATAAATCTTCATTGTTAAACTAAAAACAAGTCGTACAAAGATGCAATCGTTTGTGTTAATATTTTAATACTAAGTAGTATGCTTATTGTGATAGAAGGAGAAAATTCAATAACATAAAATTAATGATTTTTGTCTGCAATGGGTGCTTCTATGAATTAAAATTTGACATTGTAAAGGTTGTCAAAGAAAATTGAATCACTACAATTCTTTTATAGAGTATTATTTCTAAAAGATATTTTATGTTGTCAATATGTATTTTAATCGTACACATTTAACACAACAAATACTTAAAAAATATTTTTGAGATCATATTTAAATGTGGGGGTTCTTTGCTTGTGATAAAGAAAAAAATTAAATTTAATGTCTAATATAAATATGGAAGCACAAGATATGATTCTCGTTCTTGTATGACGTTAGATGCCCACAAAAAATTTTATTTGGAGTATATGTGATATTATGATCATTGCAATTTGTTTAACTAGTATATGATATGATAATTCATATTATTAGTATGAAACCAACAATTACATATATGTATATTTGTTTAAAAGAGTTGTGTTCTCTTATAGAAGAGTATTACTTAAAATATTGTGATTTTTCATGAAAAGATATATCTATTAAAATATAACTATTTCTATAAACATAAATATTGGTGAAAAGTTGCCTATCATATTTATGTTATAAAAAAATATTTGGTTCATATGCTTTCATTGGACTAAATAAGACTACATTCACGATTGAAGGTTATGGAAAGGTTCTGCTTAAAAGGATATTCAACAAGGTACTGACTTCAAACAATGTTTGTATTTGATAAAACTGTAATACGTAAGAACAAAATATTTGTAGAAAACTACCTCATGGAGGGTCTTTTCAAACTCAATTTTTTTTATATGGTTCTTACTTGCTTGAGTCAAACGGGTTATGAAATGAACATCTTGGACATGTCAATTGCATAACCTTGTGAAAACTGAGCAACTTAGAATTTAGCCTAACTTTAAGTGCAATAACTTAAAATGTCAAGTTTGTGTTGAATCGAAGTATGCTAAGCATCCTTACAAATCTGTTAAAAGGAATTTCAGTTCCTTAGACGTGATTCAAATTGATATTTGTGATATTAAGTCAATACCCATTCGTGATGGGAAAAGTATTTTGTAACTTTTATTGATGATTGTACTAGATACTACTATGTTTATTTACTTAGTAGTAAAGGTGAGACAATTGAAGCATTTAATAATACAAAAGTGAAGTTGAAACACAACCAAACAAAAAGATCAAAATGATAAGGAGTGATTAAAAAGATCAAAATGATAAGGACTGATAGGGATGACAAACATGAATCTTGTTTTGAGGAATTATGTTTGAAATATGACATCATTCATCATACAACAGTCCCTTACTCACCACAATCCACTAGAATTACGAAAAGGAAAAATAGAAAACTTGAGGAGATAATATATATCATATTAATTAGTTTTGGTTTACTCCAGAACTTGTGGGGGGAAGCTATTCTTATGGCTAATGATATACTCAATCGAGTTTCCCATAATAAAACACAATCTATTCCATATGAAAAGTGAAAAGGGAAAAAGCTCAACCTTGAATACTTGAAAGTGTAGAGGTGTTTGGCTAAGATCTAGATTCCTAAATCTAAAAGTACAAAAATAGGACCAAAGATGATTGATTGCGTGTTTATAGGATATGCTATGAATAGTAAACATATCCATTTTTGGTGCATAGATCAGAAAATCCTGACGTTCATATTAATACAATAATTTAGCTAGATAATTCTGAATTCTTTGAAATAATACACCTGCATAAGAAAGAATATGAATCATCTCATGAAAGAACAAAACGACTTCGAGAAGAAATAAAGCAGAGTGAACATAATCAGAAAAATTCAAGGTGTAGTAAAAGTCAAAGGACATCTACTTTCTTTGGATAAGATTTTATAATATTTTTGTTAAAAAATGAGTCTCGAACCTTCAGAAAAGTTATGATTTCTTCAGAAGGACAAGGTTGGAAAGATGCAATCAATAGTGAGATTGAAACCATAATGAATAATTATACATGAAAATTGGTTGATCTTCCTCCAGGAAATAAATCCTTAGGATCCAAATAGATTTTTAAAAGAACAATGAAAGTTGATGGCACTATTGACAAATATAAAGTGAGGCTCATTGTTAAATGATTTAGACAATGTGAAAGTCTTGACTACTTTGATATGTACTCACTGGAAATAACTAGAATCACGTCAACTCGAATGTTAATAGCATTTACCACGATATACCATCTAAAAATTCATCAAATGGATGTTAAAACAACCTTATTAAATGGAGACATGGAGGAAAAAATCTAAATGGAACAACTAGAAGGGTTCATAGTTCTTGCTAGTGCAAACTTGTTAAGTCATTGTATGGACTAAAACAAGCACCTAAATAATGACATGCAAAATTTGATTATATAATATTATCAAATGATTTTAAAATTAATGATTGTGACAAATGTGTTTACATTAAGAACACTCCAAATAAAATTGTCATTGTTTGCTTATATGTGGATGATATGTTAATAATGAGTAACGACATTGCTAATTTAAATGTTACTAAGTATATGTTTGCTAGTAAGTTTGATATGAAAGACCTTGGAGTTGCTGACTTAATATTAGGGATTAAAATTCACAAAACTCCTTAAGGTCTATCATTGTCTCAATCTCATTATATTCGAATGGTACTAAAAAAATTCAAGTACTTAAACTACAAAAGTGTGAAAATTCCAATTGATCTGAACCATGATCTTGCTAAGAATAAAAGTAAAAGTCAGTCTCAATTGGATTATGCCAGAGTGTTGGAAAGTTTGATATGCATCATGAACTGTACGCGACCAGATATAGCTTGTGCTCTAAGTAAACTGAGTTGGTACATAAGTAATTCCAACCAAAATCATTGAATGGCAATGAAATGAGTTTGGGGTATTTATAACACACTCAAAACTTTACTTTACATTATAACAAGTATCCATCAGTTATTGAAGGATATAGTGATGTAAACTAACTATTGGGTCAATTGAGACTAAGTCCATAAATGAATACGTCTTTACTATTGGTAGAGGAGCAATATCATGAAAATCATTCAAACAAACATGTATAGCTCGATCTACAATGGAGGCTGAGTTCATATTCTTAGATAAGGCTGGTAAAGAAGCTGAATGGCTTCGAAATTTTTTAGAAGACATTCCATTTTGGTTCAAACCAATAACTCCTATATGCATATATTGTGATAGTCAAGTAATAATAGGAAGAGCTAGAAGCATTATGGTAAGTCTCGTCGTATACGACGAAGACACAATGTAGTTAGAAAACTACTCTCTAGTTGAATTATCACAATTGACTATGTAAAATCAAAGGATAATGTGTCGAATCCACTTACAAAAGGCTTAACTAGAGAGGGAGTTGAGGGATCATCAAAGATGGAATTATAGCCGAGGACATCGTGGCAGTAACTCTACCTAAAAGACTAGAGATCCCAAGATCTAGGTTCAAGGAGATAAAACAAAGTCGTTGATTACAGTTCAACATTGTCAAAATTTTTATAAGGTCCATTCTCACAATAAAACAATATTCAGTAATAAGGACAAAGTGTTATGACCTTTTAATGGTTTCTGAGTTTCATACAGGGTATATTAAATAATGTTTCTCTGGGATAACACATCTAGAAATCACCTACATAAGTGTGAAACGTAGTCCGCTTCAAGGAGAATCCAGTAAGGCCAATTCTCTACGTACTTATGAGCCAAGAAGTGTTCATAGCTAAAACGAACAAAACAATGAGAATCAAATATAATTAAAAGGTTAATTGTATGACTTATATTGTCTAGGTATACATCAAAGCTTGACGGTTCAAAGATATCAAATGTACCGATTGATCGAGTATATTCAACATATGTTCACTATGGAAAGTTCAAAGAGAAACCTATTTATCCAGATGCAACTAATCTTGTTTGTAAATTACACACTTGTACGTTCTTTTCTTAGAGTCATTTCCCATTCATGTGGGGGATTTTTAAGTTTAAAAGGTGTGAATGACCAATGAAGAGTTAATAACTTTTCCGAAAATGTTGTGACCTTCATAAGTGGTTTTGACCTTTCCGATAAGGTACAATAAACACCTTTTGTTCTCTATATATAGAGAATTATCTTATCATGTATAAATGAGTGTTTTTACTTCCTCTTCTTCTACACAAACAAATTTTAATGTGCTTTACTGTTGTTGAGTAGTTCGCTGACACCGTGATTTTAGGTACCGATACACCGATGAGTAAATCGTTCTATCCTAGGGGATATATTCCATTAACCTTGGGTACTTAAGGAGAATAATTTCCTTAAAAATATATTGTGTATACAGTGGACTCGATTTTCTTCTTGTCAATTTTATTTTTTGATTTTCTTTTTAGATTTTCTTTTCATTACTAGTTTTGGTTTCTAGTTTTGAAAACTTGTTAGAATCTTTGTGATTATTGTTTTCACAAAGTTTTATCCTACAAAAATTTTGTACCACAAAAGATTTGTTCTAAAAAAATTTTTGTTCAACAAAAGTTTTTGTTCTATGTATTTTAGTAATACATGTTGAACAATATAACTTTACGGTATAGTTTTTCCAGAATAGCAATTCCCAATAACTCCACCCATTGAGTGGCTTCATAGTTGTTGCATACCAATCTTCTCCATAACTCTAATCAGTAGGTTGTATATTTTTCTATGGAGTATTATTTCATTTTTTGGGTCTTGAATCGACCCAACTGCACATGTATGCTGCTGATGTTAGGGGTGACAAAATTAAGCCCAATTCACCCAATTCGTCCGAACTCGTTAAAATTTAGGCAGCTTAATAACCGCCTAATTATTAGCTCAATACATCTCAACTCAATCCATTTCAACCCATTTAAATTGGGTTGACATGCAATCCGAATTAATTCGAGAGAGATCTTGTTAAAATATTTTCAAAACACTTTTTTTTCAATTTGATATGTTTTATATAGCATAATAAAGAAAAATATAATTTAATTAAGTACTAAAATATTGAAAAAGAATAAATAAAATAAGTAAAACTTAGTAAAAATTGGGTCGGGTTGGGTCTTGACCTGCTCTATAACCCGTTACTCAATCCGTTTTGACCCAATCAAATTTTGGATTAGATTAGGTCTTGACCCATTTAATGTCTTAACCCATTCAAATTTGACCCAATTGGCGCGTGCACACCAATCTACACTGAGCAAAAACAAATATATGGCTTGAGAAAAGCCCAGGCGCAAGGCCACAGTCGGGGAATCTTGCAGCAAATATGTCATTTAAGCCAACACTTGAAAACAGAAGATAAATCCTCTATGATATCTTTAAAACAAAATCACTATCGATAATCAGAACTAGTTATATGTATATGTTGATAGTGCAAAAGTAATAGAGCTGACACAAGTGTACAACTTGACCGGAACAAGGGCCTGTTCCCATCAGCTTACAACAATAAAAGACTGGCAAACCCTCTGAATTTGACTAGTTCAAAAGAAGTTGAGCAGGCCAATCTATATTGCTGAAAAAGGAAAAGAACTTGTCCAGTACAAGTTCAAACTCAAGAATCGGATCTCTGAGCTATCTACTCTCACTTTGACAAGCATTATGATGCATTGACTGAACCCTTGAGTTGAAAGATTCCCAGAATTTGAACCTTCATAATTCAAACTCTAAAAATAATATAAATATGAAAACTCTATGGAGTTCAAATCTTTATAAATTTAAACCCAGAAACGATTCATGGATGGTATGTGTGGCAGTTCTGTCAACTACTTTGATCAATTTTCATTTTTTTCACCTCAGCTCTTTGAATGGCCAAACTATCTGTTTTGTGTATCTTCTTAGAGTGTCATGTCCCTGGAGATCGCCTGCTTTGTTTATTTCATTTACATCTGACTGAAAGACAATGTGATGTATGTATACATTTACCAAAACATGTTGCAAAGAGAGCCAACAAACAATGTTGGAATTTCATCTCTACAAGTTTCAAATCTAGCATACACATATTTGAACCCCAACACAACGTTCGCTTGTAGAAGCTTTGAACTCCTTAACGTTATGGCATATTTTTGTCCTAAACACATTTTTTTCTGTGTCGAAAAGCTAAAAACTAACAATAGTTTTTGAAATGGTGGCACCAGTGTTTCATAACAGGCGTTATTTGCCAATTTTATCCGAAATTAGCATACAACCAAATAGCTGCTCTATATTGAATTTCTGGAGTCATTTTATGAGAGCAAAAGGCTCCAACAGCTATCCATTTTTTTGTCGCATAAGAACTACTCATACCATATTGTACATACATAATTAAACACAAGAAATAACACTACACCCCTTTAATACATATCAAATTTATGTACAATGATAGCAGTGATTATCATCAAATCTGAGAAATCCTTGGTGGCTCCAACTCGACCAATCACACATCAACTTGGAGAAGATCAATGAAAAGTGTACGTTTGGCAGGAGCTGCTTTTGGTACACAATGTCCTCTCAACAATCTGTGAAATCCTTTCGGAACTGCAAAGGAATTTCATGAAAAGAACATGTTTTCTCTATGACTTTTTTGTACGCAGAGCTTTCTTGAAGGACAAGTACACCAGAACCTCATCAAGTTGTATATTTGGAGCTGGATAATTTACAGCCTCATCTTCTCATTTTCCGGTTTGTTCAGATACATTATAATTCATCTTCCATCTCATCTGGTACATGCAACTTTTCAATGGTAGCCTGATAAAAAATGAGGAAACAGTGTGAAGGACAGATCAGCTTATATAATTCAAATCAGTCTCAAGATAAAACATCCCCAAAGCACACTTGGGATTGCAGGACAAGCATTAGTACAACTAGAAACAAAGGGGTGAAGAACATAAGAGCAAGGCCAGGAAAAAGACGCAAGATATACAAGGCAATTACCTTAATGGTTGCAACATCAGTTGCCGATGGTTTTAAATCTAATGCTACTCCAAAATGAAACATGGCTTTGTCGTACATGTTACGCCTCTTGTATATCCTACCCATCAAAGCATAGACACTGCTCTCACGAGGAGCATGGTCTTTAAGTTCCTCTAAGACTTCTAAAGCGGCATCAAAACTTTCCATGCTCACAAGGATGTTAGCCTTCTGATACATTGGAAGAGGGTTTTTCTTGTCTGCTACGATAGCCAGCTCCATCACTTCCAGTGCCTCCTCATTTTTCTGTCCATCCATAAGATGCAGATTACAGTTCACATTAAGGACAAAACCTGGTTTCAACATAAAAATCAGAACAGGAAACTACTGCACCTTCAGAGCGTGTAATGCAGTCTGAGATAGATCATTCCAAGCCCATACCAGGCATTGTAATGCCTGGCATCCACACGAAGTGCACTCTGATAGTTCTTAATAGCATTATCAAAATCTTCTAAAGCCACATATCTGAAAAATATAGACAGCGATGCAAGCTTATAAAGAAATTAATAATGCACCCAATCAAAAGAAAAGATATTCCGTGTTCATGTTTTGCCAATAAAGGGAATGGTAGAGAAAGGGGAGGAACCGGACATACTCATGACCACAAAGTGTGTGCTCATATGCAAATCTAGGATTTAGTTGTACAGCTCGTTGAAAATTTTTTAGAGCAGTTTCATGGTCTTTCTGTAAACTATAGCAATTCCCCATAGCACACCTGTCATACCATGTATAAAGTATTAAAACTATGTTATAATTAAGATAACAGATGACATTGGTTTTTCTGTTTAGGTCCAACTACTATTTGTAACAGTAAGAAACACTGTTTGGCACCTTGTAAGATCAAAGCCTTACTTGGTGCAAGAGCTCCACAAACAGAACTTATAACCAACTTTAAATGCATGGATTCATGATAATCTAGCAGATGACTGTCTCTTGGTAACATATCTACATTATGTCTCAACATGCACTCTGGAGATTAGTTTCCAGGCTATAATGAAAAGGTCTCCCTTCATGTTCCACTTTCTTGAGGCATTTTCTCAAGTAGGACAACCAGAAAAGAATGGCAGTTTTCTAATAATCCTTAAATAAATCTTATTTTTTCAAAATGAATAAATCAGCCATTGGGTAGACTTCTCAATTATTCACCAGTGAGTGCAAACAGAGAAGTCATAATCCTTAAGACAGAAGCACCGTAATGCATCCACAACAGGAAAAGAAAACCAGAAACATAAGGAGTCAAATTGTCAACAACTTGATCAAGGGTCAAAAACAGCAAATACAGCGAAGGTCGGATGATCAATGATACTTAGCCATTCATGAGTAAAACAAAACTAATACTTGATAAGATGTCACAATAAGCCCAAATAACCACACATCTTTGGACAGTAAGAATAAACAGCTCCAGAAATATCTGCATCAGACAATATTATCTTTGGATTTTGCAGGAATTACCAAGATTGAGGAGCTAATCTATCAGTTGACACCAGCTCCTGAGACAGATAACTCAACTTCATGTCCTCCTTGAGATGCTAAAATAAAAATCAAATAGTTTTTCAGAAAAGGAAAAAAGGGCAGAGAGAACATAAAGATTGGGATCCTTTTGGGATATAAGAATTACAAACATAACCACATATAAATAGTTTCCTGAAAATGGATAAAATATGCTTTGAAGAAATAATTCTAATTTGTGAACAATACCCATATGCAACAAAACCACCAGAACACCAAAAAATTATTATTAAATAATTAGTAATAATGATCAAAGAATCTAAGCATACAATAGTAATGCAGACGTAACAAGGATAATTAAAGTTTCATCAAACCCATCCAGCATCACCTCACCCCCAAAGATATGGTAAATTGAAGGCAGTAAATACTTCATTGCAGTAAAGCATACATGTTCTAATTGAAACACTAAAAGAGCAAAGAAGACTCACAAACAACACTGTCGAGTACACGTCCATTCCTTCTAAACTATAAGGTGAGGCCAGACGAGCAAGGCCAAATGCATGATCTGCTTCTAGGTAATCAACCATTTCAAAGCATGCTCTTCCAATCTGACATTCAATACACACATGAGATGCCATATTTAGACAAATGCTCAATCTGGCATTTCTAATTTGTTCATGAGGTGCTACATATAGATAGATACCAGAAGAAGCTTTTTTTTATTTGATAAGCAACAGATACCAAGAGAACTCAAGAGCAAGTTAGGCTGAGAATAGTGTTAATGAGAAGTGGAAAAAAGTGACAGGGGCTCACTTCAACGAAGTGAGAAGCGAAGCACACACTTTTCCTAATAAAGCGTTATTTAGTACCAAGTAAAAATAATAGATAAATAAGAAAATAGAACTTACTACAAGAAAAAACAGATAGAGGGACAGGAATCAGAATAGCAAAAAAAGTGGGTGGGGGTGGGGTTTAGAGACAGAACAGAACAGCTAAAAAATCCCATCACGGTTGCAGCAGAGAAGAAGAAAAACTTAACTTGAGTCGCAGCAGTCACACAAATCTCATGCTTGGAAAAACTTATCATAAGTATACTTACAGAGTTTTTTAAAAAAAGAAACGTAGTTAACGCTTTTCTCGCTTCGGTCCTAGAAGCGCATGCTTCCTCACCATCTCATTGCTCCAAGGCATTAAAGCAACAGGCTGTCGCTTCACGCTTCGTTGCTTTAAATAACACTGGCTGAGAGATACCAAGAGAACTCAAGAGCGAGCCAAGCCGAGAGAAGTAAAAAGAAAGAATCCCGTACCCCACTACAAGTACAAAAGGTAATTCCACACAAAAATATAGGATGCCCCTTTAATTCTTACCCCAATATTCTAGACTCTGCAAAGGACAGTTCATTGTCCCATCCAATGAACTTACTTAAGCACCTCACAGGGCAGAGTCAAGATCCTACAAGACCACTCTTGGGAAATAGTTCTTCCTGTTAAAAAATGAAATCTGTAGAAGTCAAGCATCTCTAGTCCAGGCCACTTAATATTCTTGCTGTGTACTCGAACAAAGCAAATCTAATCGACATTCCTAGTCCTGTATCCAAAACTATGTAACTAGTCTAAATGTGGAACTTACACCACGAAAGATCCAGTAAGATTCACAAAATTCACACCCCCTCCCTCCCCTCCCCCCTTTCAAAAAAAAAAAGACAGGAGCATCTCCGGCTAGATTTGAAGGAACCAAAATACTGTAAGCAATTTCAATTACAGACAAGCAAACAAACAGTAAAGGACAAGAATGAATATATCCTTTGATTCCCTCAACAAGCATAAAAAAAAATCAACAGGACTTGAATGGTGGAAATATTAAAGTGCAGACATTGCCTCCAAAAGCGTTGGAGAAAAAGCAATCAAAACAGACCGAACCTTCATTACCTGAGAAAGAACCCATCCAGTGTGATAATGCTTGTGTGATAGTTTGTTATAAACATCTAGTGCATCCTGTTCCATTAAAAAACATCATATTTCAACCAAATTAATGCAGCAGCATCAAATTAATGCTAAAAATCATCCATTCACAAGCAAAGTGTGATACCTGACATTTATATAAACAAGAAAGTCTGTAACCTTCCCCAAGAATCTTGAAAAGGGCCAAAATCTCTGAAGCACCTGTGAGGATAGATGTGCTGCTCACATTAAAGCCAGAAGCAGAAGTTCCGGGCACTTCTTGTTCAAGAGGTCTAACATCTCCAGAAGAATGTGGCAGTGTCATATTTAGCCGAGAATCATCAGAAATGTCATCCCGAATCCCTAAGATGCAGACCTAACACAGTTAAGAATAAAAATATATCTCAAAGGTAGATGTCATTTTTCTTAGGTAGCACAGTCCACAAACACAAGAAATTCTACAGAAACATAGTTGTGGGTGTCCAGTTTTCTTCATTTTTCCTTTGGCTGATAGCAGTACTTTCAGATGGAAGTTCTTTTATCTGTATTCTTGAAATCTTTGAAATGATTAATGCATCAATAATTTGTGATCCCACACATCCAAATTGCAGCTAACTAGAACTGCGGAACTACCAAAGTAAAGTTTCAACTTTGACAAATAATAAAAGAGGAGACGAAAAGGTCAAAAGAAAGCAATTTCATTAAGTTTGCGATTCCACCACTAGATTAAACAAGTATGCACAAGTCTATGCTGTAGAGGATCATGGAACTAATTCAAATAGAACAACAACAAACATTGTTAGATTTTCAGAAGTATCACATGTAACAGAAAAGCAATCCAGTGGAGCACAGGTGGAGACAAGGTGGGGTTTGGTGCCTCCCCAAAGTTTAGAGAAAATATCTTAATCTTAACAGATAATATGTCCTAATCAGATAATAGAAAGTTTCCAGAAAAAACCAAACCCAAGTTGTTTTTCTGTACCAGACTAAGATACAAATTTAGTTCCATGCAGGCTAGGATGGCAGCCAACTGTTGTTCAAGTGAACAATAACTTATGCATAAAGTGGGGAAAAAAGAAAGAAAAAAGTTCCCCGACGATCCGTTTTTTTCTCGCACTAATGTTAACCGGCTACAGTCAAAAGTCAAAAAATTCTTTTGTGATAATACTTCAACTTCAAGCAATTGTGTGAACCAAACCTTGAGATTCATATAAAATATTTATGATGAGTCTCCAATCTAACAAGGTGACAGTGCCTAGGTTGAAAATACAATGGACAACAGAATTATCAAGATAAAGGCAAAAATGTCAATCACCTTCACCATAGTTTTCGGTAGCCGAAGATTGTGCCTTTCGACTTGTCATGGAACGTAAAGTCATTGAGCTCAGCTTTGAACTTCCATAATATTTGGAAGAGTGAATGGTTCCATTTCCAGAAGCTGCAGATACGTTTGAATTTGTGTTTCCAATAGATTCTCCAGCAAGCCTTGAATTTCGTCGAGGGCCAGAATCAGAAAATAACCTCCCAGATATCTGGAAATATAAGAGAAAGTGAACTCAGGCCCAAAAAAGGGGGAATGGAAACAAAAGAAAGGGCAATAAGGTGCACCTCAAGATCCAATAAATCCACCATATAAAGAACTAGAAGTAATAAGGGTGTTTAGTAATTAAAAGTTAAAATTGAACAAATCCACAAAATAAAGGATACGAACCTAATAAACCCCGTAGTTCAACAAGCTAAAAAGTTAATCTTTTTCCTTGTTAATAAACCAAAAGAGATTAAATAAATCAAAATAAAAGGAAGGAGCTTTAAGGTACACCAAAAGCCCCTAGCATCTGACAACCGACTTCTACAGATGAAAAAATGGAAAGAAAGGACAGCAGCTTGCACCAAAAGCTTCACACACTGAAAGTTCACTTCCAAATTACAATAAAAGAGAAAACTAATACTTAAATGGTCATGAAATCATTTTGTGAAGATTTTTTTTTTATCAGAAAACATTTATATTAAAAGTTGTTTTCAATTCGTGAAAAATCATATAAAGGCTTCTTGATTGGTAAACATACTGAAAATGGTATATGACGAAGTATGACATTACTTCAGTGGGAAATTTCTATCAAAAAGCTAACAATCCTGCAGTGATTATACAAAGAAAGAAGAACTTGATATTAAATAGAGTAGATGACCAAAACCAATGTATAGACCTTTCTTAACTTTCCCTCGTCAACAAACTTTCTCCAAGGGGCCTGAATGGTTGAATTGACAATTGATCGTGGAGAATTATCAGCACCAGCCACAGATGCCTTAGTTCCATTTTGCTGAAAATTTCTACCAACTGGAGGTGGAACCACTCCTGACAACTGCAAAGAAGCTGTATTTTACAACTTTCCAAAAAGCAAAAAAGAAATTCTAGTGTTCCCAAAGTGCATAAGAATGTCCCGTTACTTTGCTTAGATAGCAGATTTATAGACTGTTTGGCCAAGTTTATGGGAGGCCAAAAGTGATTTTTTTTCCTCCCAAAAAATGTGTATTTTTAAAAGTGAGCTGTTTGGCCAATCTTTTAGGAGAAAGTAAGTGTTTTTTTAGTAGCAGAAGTTGTTTTCCAGAAATTAATAGCTTTCTCCAAACGTACTTTTATGAAAAGCACTTTTAGGAAACACACTTGGAAGAACTTTTTAAAAGCTTGGCCAAACACTAATTGCTGCTCAAAAGTGCTTTTTCAAATTGATTAGCCAAACACAAAGTTACAAACTGCTCTCAGCCTCTCACCAAAGTACTTTTTTGAAAAGCACTTTTGCAAAATAAACTGATTTTAGAAGATTAGTTAAAAAGGTTATTAGTTTCACTTCAAGTAATATGATTATGAACCACATAGTTCTGTGAAACTGTTACAAAGACATCATTAGAAAGTCACCAACTATGTTCTAAACTTGAGAAGTTGTTTAGACTCCATCTGATTGATAATGAATTAGACATTTTTTGTCCTCTTCAAAACTTGCAATATCCATTAAATTAGAGCGTCAAATTCTCTGATGCTAGTATGTTACCCTCATCCTCAATCTGAAGAAAATATGATCTAACTAACAAATATATTGTTACTATTTTTATTTTTATTTTTTGAAGATAGTAATGCTGTATTCCTCAGCATTAAGGACATGCATTTGTTACAATGTCGTGTCTTTTCTCTGACAAATTGACAATCAATTTCTGTGTTTAGTTCTCCCATGTAACAAATATTCAATATAATATGAAGGACAGCTGAATTATCACACACAAGTACTGATTTATCCAAACTTCAGTACTTTGATCAAATATGTGATCCAAACTATTTCGCAAGCTATCACAACCATTGGCAACTTTTACACTACATACAACAACCACATTTAGCAATAGGCCATCTATTAAAAGGTTGCCGACCCAATCTGCATCTATGCATCCAACAATCTGTTTATCGCCTTGATTTTGAAGTTCTACTAACAACTCTATACTGAAATAAAGAGTTGTAGACCTAATCATTCAATGGGAAATATTGAAAAGGTGACCGAAGAAGAAAAACTCATGGCTAACAAGACCTTTTGAGGAAGAAGAAGTCCTGGAATTGATCATCACAAAGTGTAGAAATCCTGTAAGTGATCATTACAAAGGGTAGCAGAAGCTCCAAGCCCCTTGCCCAGATGGTTTCTCAATGGATCTCTTTTAGAAATATTGGTTTGAAGTGAAAGAAGACATCATGAATACTGTGCGAAATATTGGAGACGAATATTCTTGAATTGTTTTCTACATTATTACATTGAGACCTACTTAATGCATACCTCTCAAACACAATTGAGAGAGCTTTTTAGCCCGAGGATGTAGGCATCACTTGCTGAACCTCGTAAATCATTCGTGTCCCCTTCTCTTTATGTTTTTCTACATGAAAGAAGCTTAAATGTTACCTACACTGCTCTAATTGCCAAGAAGAAAGCAGCCACAGAATTGAAAGATTCCAGGATCCATTGATTAGATTGGTAGCTTCTGAAATTACAGCCGTTCTACAGAAAGGATGTAGAGGGTGATTCCAAAATTGTTTCCTAAGTCTCCGATGTTTTTTCGCATAGGAGACAAATTACTGATGTGCTGGATTCAAGGAAAAAAAGAATAAAGGACCTGGGTTACCATGCAAACTGGATATTGAAAAGCCTATCACCTATGCAAATTGGATATTGGAAAAGCCTATGACCATGTTTTGAAAATAAATGGTTGGATCAAGTTTTGCATCATACTGTTGAACTCTTAGTTCTTATTAATAGGGACTCCTCAGGCTTTTTCTCAACTCAAAGGGGACTTAAACAGGGGATCCAATATCCCTTTCCTTTCTCTGGTGGCTATGGAAAGTTTATACAAAATACTTACTCATGCTAACAAAGCTAACTGCATAAAGGGTTTACAGTCACAAGGGCACAGGAGGTTACTATGAATATGTCACATATTTCCTACGCTGATGACATACTTACCTTTTGTTACCTAGAAGTGAACCAGTTAAGAGACGTGAGAGTGATTTTGACAGTATCTGAAGCAGCCTCAGGGTTACATATCAATTGGGGTAAAAGCAGACTAATCAAAATTAATAATGAACTGAATGTAGGAAGATGGCTGAAATTCTTAGGTGTCAGGCAGAAGTGCTTCAAACTACTTATATTGGTTTGTCTTCGGGAGAAAAACATAAATTTGAATGGGCTTGGCAAGGAGTGATCTAAGAGGAAACTACACAAAATAAGCCTAATGTGAAATTATTTACCATTAATGGACCCATGACCCAAACTATTTACCTTCTTACCCCTATTTATTTCGCCCATGACATCATGCTGACTTTAGCACAACATCAGCATGAATACTATGAAATAATCCTCTGTGATACTCTGACGGTTATATACCACACCGGTATTATATAGATGAGCTCAATCCTCTGTGATACTCTGGCGCTATATTGATACCCTATTGGTATCATATAGGATTATATATATATATATATATATATATATATATATATATATAT
>JAOTQR010000069.1:9993791-10010278 GCA_025774065.1 Solanum ossicruentum | reverse complement strand
TGAGAAGAAATTCGACTTAGTAGATGGTTACGTGCCCCTATCGGGCACGGGTCACGACCCCAGGGAGGGGTGTGACAACTACATACAGCAACCACATTTAGTTTCTTTCTTTAACAACACACTAAATTTTTGAAAACATTTAGTGAACAAAAGTACAATATCTAGCAATAGGCGATCCATTAAAAGTTATGCCAACCCAATCTGCATCTATATATCTAACAACCTGTTCATCACCTCAATTTTTAAGTTCTATGAACAACTCTATACTGAAAAAAAGAGTTGTAGACCTAATCATTCAATGGGCAATATTGAAAAGGTGACTGAAGAAGAAAAACTCATGGCTAACAAGACCTTTTGAGAAAGAATAAGTCATGGAAGTGATCATCACAGTGTAGGAGAAAAAGCTCCAAGCCCCTAGCCCAGAATCCAGATAGTTTCTCAATGGATCTCTTTCAGAAATGTTGATTTGTAGTAAAAGAAGACATAATGAATACTATGACATCTTTTCATCAGCAGGAGAGGTTTGAAAGAAGCTTGAATGCTACCTATGTTATTCTGATTGCCAAGAAGAAAGTAGCCACAGAACTGAAAGATTTCAGGATCCATTGGTTAGATTGGTAGCTTCTAAAGTTACAGCCGAAGTTCTACAGAAAGGATGAAGAGGGTGATTCAAAAATTGATCTCTGTGTCTCAGATGTTTTTCGGTAAGGGAGACAAATTACTGATGTTATACTGGTAGCTAATCGAGTGCTGGATTCAGGAATAAAGAATAAAGGACCCGAGATTACATATCAACAGGGGTAAAAGTAATCTGCTGAATGTAGGAAGATGGCTGCAATTTTAGGTCTCAGGCAGAAGTGCTTCAAATTACTTATCTTGGTATGACTTTGGGAGAAAAACATAAATTTGAATGGGTCGGCAGGGGGTAATTTAAAGGTGTAAAACTGTTTGGTGAACTGGAAGAAACAATCTCTCTTAAAGAAGGCGCTTGACTCTATTCCAATCTGCATCATTTCACTACTCCCAATGCCCAATAAGGTGGAAAAACTAATTGATAAGCTGAGAAGGGAATTTATATGGAAAAGCAGGAAACAGATAAAAGCTTTCATCTTAGTGAAAGGAGCACAGTCATTGATAGCAAGGGAATGGTCAAATACTTAAGAAGGCAGGACAAAACTTTCTGATGAAGTGCCTCTGGAGATTCACTGTGGAAGAGGAGGCTCTGCAGAGAATAATTAGTAGTAGCACGGTATTGTAAAACAAACTCATTGATGCTCAGAAAGAAGCTCACTACCCCATGGTGTTGGTTCATGGAGAAACTTTAGAGAACTTTGACCTTATTTCCCTCAGAACTCAGAATGCATGATTATTCATGGAAGAAAGCCATCTTTCTGGCATAAACAACTAGCCTGGATATTTCCCTTCAAGGAATTAATTTCCTTCATTTTATCAGATTATACTGGGCAAGGAAAAGACGGCATTTCAAAGCAGAGACAGCAATGCATGGAAAGTGAGTTTCAGAAGAAATCTCAATGATCGAGAGATGGGGTAAATATCAGAACTCTTTCGAGTTTGATCCTATTTCCCGGGGCTCAACAACAATGCAAATAACATACATTGGAAGAGTAATGGTGATGGGTGTTGCACTGTGAAGTCTGGCTACCAAGTTTAAACTAACCCCCTGCAGCCTGGTTTGAATCCTTGGAAATCAGATATTGAAGTCAAAGGCTCCAAGTTAAGGTTATGTGTTTTGTTTGGTTGGTCTGTAGAGAAGCATGTGTCACTCAGGATAATCCGAAGAGAGGATAGCAGTTATGTAATAAATGTTATATTTGTGATAACAACAGAGACAATCAATCATCTATCCTTGCATTGCCCTATAGCAGTACAGATATGGCAGATGCTTTACAGTATTTTGGACATGAACAAGGCAATGCCAAGAACAACCTCAGACTTACTAAAATGCTGGAAAAGGAAAGGCATGAAAGGGTCTTACACAACTATATGGAATACAATTCCAACATGTATTTGGAGGGGTATATGGAAGTTAAGGAATGGAAGAATATCTGAAGTACAGAATACACTAAAAAGGAGAGGGCCCTATGGATAAAAGTAATTGTGACAAAGTTTGGCGAACAATCAGAAATTTATGGCCATCGATGAAAGCCAAACTTAGCCTTAAGATAGGCAATGGAAATAAAACAAAATTCTGGCATGATGGATGGATTGATCAGTCACCACTCAAGGAGCAATTTCCAGATCTTTTTCTGGATCTGTGGAAACATTGAGGCTAGGGCAAGTGAATGCTGGTAGTACAGGGCTGGGACATCTCCTTCAGAAGAATGCTAAATGATTGGGAGATTGACAGAGTAGCCTCATTACTTGGAAAGTTAGGATGAAGCAATATTGTCACAACAGAGGCAGATAGGGTGCTGTGGAAACACAACAAAGATGGGAACTTCTCAATAGGATGTGCGTGCAAGAGAGGCTTACAGTTGGTAGGGGAAGGGGGGGAGCGTACTCTCTATTATTGGAAGCATTTCAGGAAAAGTATCATACCCACTAAGGTAAAATGCTTTACTTGGCTAGTGATTAAGCGGGCATGTCTAACTCAAGAAGTTCTGCAGAAGAAAGGGAGACAGCAAGTTCCCAGGTGCTTTCTGTGTAATACTACAGGGGTGACAAACAAGCATCTAACCCTACATTCCAGCTTCACTACTCAGTTGTGGAATCTCTTCCTCAACATAACATGTTACAGCTGGACAATGGCAGAGCACCCATCGGATCTACCGAATTGCTGGATTAGAAGGGGAGGAAGTAAGAGTCAGAAGAAATGGTGGAGATTAGTTCTATCATATGGTGGTCAGCATGGTTGGAAAGAAATGGTAGATGTTTTAAAGATAGGTTCAATTCTATTCATAAAGTAAAATGGATTTGCATTGCATCCTTACTTTTTTAGTGTAAACAACTGTGCATAGTTGATGTAGATCAAATAGTAGACTTATTAGGAGACTTGTAATTGATAATATTCCTTTTTGGAGGTGGCTAGCATGCCCTTAATGCTGAAGAATACAACCTTACCAGTTTCAAAAAAAAAAAAAAGAATATCTGGAGGGTAAAAGGATCTGGAGGAATATTTGGGGAAGTAGGACTCCAACAAAGTGAAATGCTTCACTCAGTTGGCGGCAAAGAGGGTCTGCCTCACTCATGAGTACTGCAAAAGAAGGGGAAGTCAGTAGTAACCAGAGGTTTTATGTGTGAGGAGACCAGTGAGACTGATAGTCACCTATTCTTGCATTGCAGATTCACTGCCCAGTTATGGAGTATGTTCTTTAGCCTCACAGGGATACAGTGGACAATTTCTGAACACACTGCACAGTGCACACCTAATAATCTGGTGAATTCGAAGAGGGGAAGCAAAAGTTCAAAAAAAAAACGGAGGATAATACCTTCCTGCATATGGTGGATGGTACGGAAGGAGAAATGGAAGATCCTTTGAAGATTAAATTAAATCCGTTCATGTTGTGAAATGGAATTGTTTAGTTTATCTATTTTGTTGGTGAACAAGAGAAATGTATAGAGAAAATGATCTGGTAGATTTTATAGGAGCTTTGTAAATCTAGATTATTACCTTTCCTGTAAAACTTTTTGGAGATGGCCGGCATATCCTTAATGCTGAAGAACACAATAGTAACAATTTGAAAAAGAAAAAAAAAAGAGTTTTGGAAGTCAAGCTAACAATAATCTGAAGATCAAATCTGACTGTAATTCTTTTTATCTAGTTGGATTAGGATGGGTTTTGTAAATGATGTGGAAACCTTATGACAGTGCATAGATAGCTTGCAATAAAGGATTTCAGATTTTCCTTGTTTTCTGAACTTTGGTGTACTCAGGTCCAACCTTTGTGCTATAGCAAATAATACTGCCTTTCCCACAAAAAAAAAAATCACTAACCTAATACTTACTTTTCTTTTATGCAAAATTATATATACAAAATTTGCCAATGTCTAAGTTCAACAATCATTAGAGTTTAAGGGGAAAAGTTATTTTATCTTTAAAGAAACATAAAAGAATTAAGCATCTTCACTGCAAAGCATACAGTGATATCTGGTAATATAACTAATGACTCTTTTCTCAAGATAGCAGGAGGAGAAAACAAATCCTATTTCCCATATAGAAAAGACACAAAAGAAAAAATGTCAATGAACAAACAAACTAATAATGGATGTAAGCCTGACAGCCGCATTTTATAAACAATGTAGAAAAAAGTTGGAACAGATAAAACACTGATTACTGGAGACAAACTTTTATATTGCAGATAGAATGCAACCCATGAACAGCATCATAATCTTAAAAAGTAAGGCAATCACCTGATTTAGTTGAGGAAGTAACAGCTATTTCTAAAATTAACAAAAGAATAAAGCTTATATCCTGTTTCTGTGGCGCTCTTCATGTATAAAAGGATTTAGTAAGACACTGGTCAAGATAGAAGGTTCAGACTTGACTATTATTAAGCAACCCAAATTCTTTGATCAAAAAGTAAGACTTCTTATTTAGATGAAACCCTTTTAAAGTTCTACTAAGATACTCCCCAAGTGAAGATAATTGTAATAAGATGAAACCCTTTCAAAGTTCTACTATTGTTAGAATAGGAATAGGAACAAGAATGATATATACAATCCTACTTAGAATATGAACATGAATAGGAATAATATATAGAATCCTACTTTGAAAAGGATTGTATTGTATTGTCCTAGTTGGAAAAGGAGTCTAATGTAGTGTCTATAAATAGGGTCTCAGTGTAATAACGTAGATACACAATTCAATAATATCCTTCTACAATGCTTCTTCTATGGTATTAGAGCTTCCACGATCTTGGTAGAAAATCAAAAAAACTTCGGCCGCCAACGGGTAGCTCACCCATTATATGCTGCCCGTGTAACCATTGGTTATGTTAACAAAAGCTAGACCATTGACATATGCATGAACCCCTTATTCAAGGGAAGAAAACTTAGTCAAAGAGGACACAATGTGTCAATTTCCAGCGACTTTCTAGGGTCGCGCTATGTTTTTAAACATAGGGGTCAGGCTGCGTACATCCGACCCCCCCTTACCCCGCAATGGGCGGGAGCCTTTGAGGCACTGGGGTAATGTTGTTGTTGTTGTTTCTAGGGTTGTTTTGTGTCAACCCGCATACCTCAATATTTGTGTAGCATCGTACCATCTTTGTGTTCATTACTTTCTCACATCTAATTTGTGTAGCACCGTGCCATCTTTTCGATGACTACTTTCTCATATCTGATTTGAGCAGTGTTTTGGACGGCGACAAGGCTCTGCCAAGCGACGAGACCTTTTTGAAAAAGGCGCCAATTTATACTAAAATCTTAAAATTATTTAATTGCATATATAAATATCTAGAATCTCAATAGCAATAATATATATTAGCAAATATTTCAACCCAAAAAGGCAAAAACTAATATAATATATACTAAAAGTCTAGACTCTAGCCATTGAAATCACATTATTGATGGACAAATTAATATTATATAAATTAGTATACAACATATTATATTAATAAAAAAGGATTATAATTTTTTTTTAAATTAGGCAGTCCACACCTCCAGTGAACAGAGGACTCTGGAACAAACTAATTTTTGTCGAACAGAGGACTCTGGAATAGAGGTAGACCACACTATGAAAGAAAAGAAGAGAACTAAAGAAGACGAAGAAGAAGAAGAAGAAGAAGAAGAAAGAAAAAAAAATCGCAGTGGAGAAGAAGCTAAGTCGCGCAGCTCTCGAACTGAAGAAGAAGAAGAAGAAGAAGAAAGAAGAAAAGAAGAAAGAAGAAAATAAGAAAGAAAACTTACCTAAATGGGTCGCGCAGTGGAGAAGAGAAGAATCGCAGGTCTGGAAGCTGGAGAAGTCGCGCAAGTATGGAGAAGAAGCATAGGTCTTGAAGAAAGAAAAATGGGTCAGGCAAGTTTTCTCCCAAATAAACCCTAGAATGTCTTTTATGTTATTAAAAATCAGCATTTTTAAACAAAATACAAAAGGCAACGCCATAGGCGCCTCGCCTCAAGCCTTTTTCGCGCCTCACCTCGCCTTTGTTAGGAGTGCCTCGCCATGGCAGGTAAAGGCGACACTGCCTCGCCTCGTGCCAAACGCGACGAGGCCCTCGCATTTGATAACACTGGATTTGAGTAGGGTCGTACCATCATTCCGACCCTATCCATATAATTCTTTCTATGTAGGGTCGTGCTAATGTTCCGACCCTATCCATATAATTTTTTTTCTCAAATTGTAACCACTTTCTATCATCAAATCTAGTAATCCGACATATAAGCATGTTACAGCTAATTTTACAATTGACTTTCTTATTTAAGATCTGCTCATCTCTTGATTTCAAGATAATTCATATATTTTATAACAAATTTAGAGCACTTTCCAACATCATTGCATTGTTCTCGACAGATCTGAGTTTTCTTATGGTGTTTTCTTTTTGTTTCAGATTTATTGTTGCCAAAAAAAAAAGATATACGCAAATATTTGGGTGGTCGGATTACAATGATATTTTCTCTCCCATGGCTAAAATAGCATATGTTTGCCTTTTGGTATCTATGGCTATCGTCCTCTATTGGCCTTTTAATCTATTGGACATTAAGAATATTTTTCTCCACGGTGATCTCAAGGAAGAAGTCTATATGGAGCAACCACCTAAAACAATCTTCTCAAGCTTGGCTCGAAAAGTTCAACACCTGTAATTCAACAATTTATCACTTTACGTTTTGTCGACATTATCACCAAATCTAATATTTCAAGAGAAGACTAAGCACGTTGAGATTGAGTGTTAATTTTGTGAAGTTGAGTGATCAACTTGCAAATATCTCACCAAGCTCTTCATTACTCCTTGTAATAATTACATTTGTAACAAGCTATGTACAGATGACTTGTATGCACCAACTTGAGGGGGAGTGTTACAATAGGAATAGGAATAGGAACAAGAATAATATATACAATCCTACTTAGAATAGGAACATGAAAAGGAATAACATATAGAATCCTACTTGAAAAAGGATTGTATTGTACTGGCCTAGTTGGAAAAAGAGTCTAATGTAGTATTTACAAATACGGTCTCATTGTAATAATGTAGAAACACAATTCAATAATATTCTTCTCCTACGTTTCTCACAACTATGATACTCCCAAGTGAAGATAATCACCTACTGTTTACAATAACTTGGGGTTTCACATTTTTAAAAAAGAAAAAGTTTAACTTGTCAAGTGCCAAATTACCTGTGAAGCCATTGGTGAGGGAGTGTTATAGAATGACATGTTAGAAGAAGCTCCACCTAAATTCTGGATAGCAGCTGCTCCATTATGATTTCCAGAAATTTCTCGAAGATTATTGCTGTGTGTATGTTTTGATTGCCTAGGGCTAATGTCATCTGGGACAATATTCTTAGAAGCTACATTTTGATCATCAGTAGATGCTTGTAAATTTTGGGATTGGTTCCCTTGGTATAAGTGTTGTTTCTGAACGCAAAGCAAAGATGCTTCACCGAAAACTGCAGTTGCTTCTTCTGCAGCACCTGGTATGTCAGGTAACAATAAGGATGGAAAAAATAAAATCATAATTAAATAACAATGGCAATCGATATAACCTTCATCAAGTAGAAAATAATATGAAATGTGAAGCCTTAATGAGAGCATTTTTTTAGAAAAAGTAAATGCATGTTCAGTCATTGTTAAGTCAACAGAAATTTATGCAAAGTTTTTAAGGACAATACACCAGTCAAGTTCATTTTCTATATAGCTAAGTTCTACTAAATCACTTAAGTTCACAATGAGGACAAACAAGAGAAATATCCCAAAATTCGGCAGAAAATATTAAAAAATATAACAACTAGGATATTAGCTGAACACACTCCACTTGTTTCCAATTACTTTCAAAGATGAAGGAAATGTCTCTGCCTTTGAAAACAAAACATTCTCATGATTTCATATGATTGTATCAAATAATTAAATCCAAAATAAAACAAACTTATGTACATAATCCCAATGTGATGACCTGACGGTTTTTAGTTTTAGAAATCCGAATTATGGTCCAAGACTTCTAGTAGCTCAGGATAGCTATTTTGAATTTTTTTTACAGTATATATATTTCATCATGAGCAAAACAATTCATGGGTTGTACTAAAACCATATTTACAAATTCACTCAAAATTCTACTGCACTATTTCTATATTGAAATTATAACATCAATAATAGAGACAATATCATTTGAGTATAGCTGATTAGACCAAAAACATAGGATCAAAATACAACTCAATTTGATTTTCTGCAAACTATTCACTATGTTCTCAAAACACCTAAAGTTCCTCCCATTCCATATTGTCCACCAAATGCTAAAGCCCCTAAAGTTTCAATTTCAACACTTCTATTCAAACACATGTGCTTGTCCACAAATTCCACTCCAACACTAAAAAAAGTGTTTTTTAGCACTTGATGCTTAGAAGCTACTTAAATTGCTAATCCAATGGATTCTTAAAATTGTTTTGTTCAGTCACAAATTGTATAAGAAATTCTAGCTAAAGAAATTGAAAGAAAGGTTTACAGGTAGTTAATAAAATTGATTATTAAAGTTGTTTTTTATAACCGAGAAATCTACTTTCCAGTTTCAAAGCTCGGGGACTGATTAGTCCAATCATCTACCTTTCTCCACTTAAATACCAGATATCTGGTCCACAAGGATGCACCACCTAATGTCTGACATTGTATTACTTTTGTTTTGGGGGCAGAATTGATTATTAATGTAGTCGTGATAGCAAATAACAAAACACAGCAAAATATTGCAATAGACCTTAGATGTTTGCTCAAATTTTCTTGCACAAACCTAGTATACACAACTCCTCATATGCAGCCCACAGCAATGGATCCAATAACAATGCCTGATTGAAATGCTGGATGGAACTATTTCTTCTGTCTGTATACCTGAAATAACTACCCAGTTTAATGAGTACCTTGGAGGAGTGCAATCCAGGCTATTTACACTAGACAATCATCAGTATGGCAATTCTTCTTAAGCTCCATCAATTGTTGATTAACAGAAGGTTTAGGCAAACAAGAAACAGGAAAATATATTCAATAACCTTAAAGAATAACTCAAGAGATATCAATAACATAACATACACAAAATTTGAGGGCAAGCTTCTTAAAGTTTTTTTAATAAAAAAATGAAACGAATTGTCATCTTAAAAAAAGGTGGTTAAGAGGTCTACCACAACCTTAGATGTTCTGAGCTACATACCCGCTGCACTGATGTATTCAACAAAAAATGTAGTCATGATGCAGTAAAGATCATTCCCACACAAAGAGCAAGGGCATCAGGATGTCAATGTTCAGTTTGATTTTATAAGCAAAACCCGAATGCATTGTGGTGAGAAAATATGCTCCTCAAGTATAACGAGGTTTGCCTCGAGTGAACAATCTCTTGGAAGAAGGTAATCACTTAAAAGTATGAAATAGATGGGGAATGGACACTTGGTCATTCTATGGAAGTCTATCATAAATTTGGCGGCAAAATTATGAGTAAATGCAGTCATCAAGTAGGCAATGGATTAAACACATCTTTTTTGGTAGACAGCTAGTTAGATCAGCATCTAACTAAAGCAACTCTTCCCGACAATCTTCAGCCTAAATTAACAACAAGATGCCACTATAGGAGAAGTCTGGGATGCTCACAGATGGAAGCTTCAAATGACACCTTAATGATTGGGAGACACATAATTTGACAAAATTCAATAACACTCTCAATCTATTCAAAGGCCCCTCCTCTCAGGAAGACAGTCTTACATGGCAAGTGGATAAACAAGCTAGATTTTCAGTCAAGTCAGCTTACACGGAGTTCAATCATTCTAACAACCAGATTAGTTGTTGGCCGTGGAAACTAATCCGGAAAGTAAAATTCCTGACAAAGTAGCTTGTTTGACTTGGCTCATGGCCAGGAAAGCGGTCTTATCTCATGAAGGACTTAAGAAAAGGGGCTTCCACCTATGCTCTAGATGTTATATGTGCAGAGAAGAATCAAAGACAACCATCTTTTTTTTGCACTACAAGTTAACTAGACAACTTTGGAGGATTTTCCTTGATTTAAAAGGGATCATGTGGGTGATGCCAAGAGATACACTTGAAGTGTTGGAGTGCTAGAACAAATATAGCACTCAGTCAAAACAGAAAGAAAGATGAAAAATTATCCTTTCTTACCCTGCTTGCAATGGGTGGACAGTTTGGAAAGAGAGAAATAAAAGGTGTTTTGAAGACGATCAAAATTCTATCCCAAAACTGAAGATGAAGTGCCTAGCCCTTTTCTATTTCTTGTGTAAACATGAATATATGGAAGACATATAATCTTTTATTGATGTTATAGGTTATCTATATGCAGGTTAAGCTTAGTACATCTTCCATATTCCCTAGTAAGTATGGAAAGTTTGTAGATTTTATGCAGCAAATAGTTATACAAAAGATGTTACCTTCTAAAAAAAATTAAAAAACAGGGAACTTTCCTTGTATTGTGGACAACAGGTTTCAATCAGTGTAGCTCAAAATCCAGTCCAACATGACAGAACAAAGTATGTTGATTGGTCCATGTGTCATAAAAAAAGCAACTAGATGATGTGTTTCACCAAAGGTCTCAACAAACAGACTTTTCATACAGCAGTTTACATGTTGGGCATGTGCGACATCTTTGCACAATTGCACCAACATGAGGGAAAGTGTTGATTGATACTGAAAACTTGATTATAGGAGTAGAATGATATTCTATTGAATGTAATTTACTAGGAATTGATTATGTGATATTGTCTTTCCTTATTTATTCTTAGGAATCATTGTATAAGTATCTATTCTCATGGATTATATATTCATGAAGAAATACAAAAAAAGCTTTTTCATCTTTTTGAAATCTTCATAAAGATTCGAAAAATAAATAGAATGAAAAGAAAAAAATGCCAGAGCTCAAGATTTCAAAATAAAATCAATGAGGAAGGGAAAGTGGGGAAGGGATCTCTGCTAGAGTGCTACCAACGAAGTATTAGCTTCATCTCATTCAGATAGGTCAAACCAGTTTTGGAGTGAAAATGCAGAAGTTAATCCTTCTCTTAAATAGATATAAAAAAATATGAACCTGTAAATAAGACCAAGAAGGTAATGCCCAGCTGCACCATTGGGAACCTACACAACAACCAATTAGCTGTAAATAAAAGAAGCATGTCAATGTCGAACACGAATAACATAACTGGAGATGGTAAAATCCATAAAGAGGATAGATATTTCGAACAACGTTCTTTCCACTCTACCTCTGCAGCTGGCTCATTAGGTGGCCAAAGTGCCGTTTCAGCTTCAGTGAGAAGACCCATCTGAAAGCATGATAGTGCAAACAAGTAGCGCGATTGAGCCATACTTGCCCCTTCATATATTTATTTAAAAAAGGAATGATTATGAGCATAATCTCAAGGACAAGTGTTATCAGAAATCCAACGATAATACTTGATTAATGAGTCAGGGAGAGAAAAGAGATATTTCAGCAAAAAAACGTAGTCATATTCATTCAATATGTAAAAAGAAAATTCCACACGTACCCTTCAGAACATGATATGCAGCATAAGCCTGATGGTTCTGCAGGTAGCACTGAGCTAAAAGCTGCATATTTGTCTGCAATCGGCATAACACATTATATGAAACAGCATAAGTGTTATGGAAAGCTTTCATACACCAACTTAAGTGATTTCAATTAAAAGATGTCCAAAATGTCAATAATGCACTTATTTAGGGACCAGTGATAGTTAAATCATCAAATGTAAAAACATTTGAAGCACTTGGAACGGGGAATACTAATTTAGTTCGAAACCAGCAACCTTTTAGAGAAGCTTACCGCTTATTTTATTTCACAAATAAAGATATTGAAACACCTCTAAGACAAAAACGGCATTCTCATCCTGATTGATTTTCTAAAACCAAAAATATCTTTGATATTTAACAAGGAATGGTAACCATATTGCTCATAGTTACTCCTATTCAAGGAGCTACTTGTTTGGTCCCATTCTAAAAAAGAATTGTTTACTTTTGTATCACTGAAATAAAATTGCACAAAGACTAACAAAAAGCAAGTACCAAACATTGATAAATCTTTTATTAACTCAAGAAGAACAAAAAAGGACCTCCTTTCACTGTCGAGAGGACCTGATAAATCCTACTCCACTACGCTACATATCTGTGTTAAACCCTTCTGGCCAAACACATTCTTGAGACAAAATTCAACAACCGAAATAAATTGAGAAAAGAAAAGCACAGAGAAGATATGCCCAACAGGTGAAACCTAATCACAGCATTTTAACCTAAATTCATTATAAACCACAAACTGAATAACAAATATGTTTACAAAAGGAGTGGGTGGTGAAAAGGTGTGACGTACCTCAGAGGGGAACTCGGTACAGAGGCGTTCGCACATGAAAATGGCGTTGTGGTGCATAAAGTGGCAGAGACTGTTCTGCACACACTCAGTTAGGAGAGTTTCCATTGATATTTCGACTCCAATTCAAACAGCGATTTATAAAAGCCTAGGTTTTTGAATACATTAGAGACGGAGGGAGAGAGGTTTTTGTAAACTCCACTAGACTCTAGTAGTGGAGTGTGTAGAGCTGGGTCGGTTCTTTCTCAATTTTTGATTATCAATTTTTATTTGATTTTTGATTTGTGAGATTGG
The DNA here is from genome assembly GCA_025774065.1 of Solanum ossicruentum. Classification (NCBI taxonomy): domain Eukaryota; kingdom Viridiplantae; phylum Streptophyta; class Magnoliopsida; order Solanales; family Solanaceae; genus Solanum; species Solanum ossicruentum. The sequence goes on along the minus strand of JAOTQR010000069.1, from coordinate 9,997,518 downwards.
TTGAACAAATATCATCATAAATATCCATGTATGAGATAATCATATTTCTCCTACCTAAAATAATCAATAGAATAGTAATAAAGTTTTTTTAGCTCAAGTCATAATTCAAAGTGTGTGACGGTAATAGTGATGATAACGGAGAGAGAATAGAGACGATCGCGAAACTACAACAGTCGACTCTTAAGAGACTATCAGAGACGAAGAGATGACTGATGAGAGTTCTGATTAAGGGATTTTAAATTTTAAAAAGGGAAAAGGGTCATATATATGTCCCTAAACTTTTCGAAAATGTCTACATATAACCTTCGTTTGAAGTTCAGTGCTCTCATGCTCTTGTCGTTCAACTACTGGTGCATTTATACCCTTTTATCCGTTATTTGCTTTGTTGAAATTATCCTTTTCTGTTTAAATTAAAAATAAATTACCACATCAACTTTAAAATTTTACATGGCATTTACATTCATTACACAAAATACACACAACTAAATATAATTCGATTAGTGAAAAATACCCGACCCAAAAACTATTCTTGTTAATCCATTCTCAAAGCCCTAATCAGTTGAAGAGAAGACTTCTTCCACCAAATATCGATCAGTTCTTCTACCAAGTTTTGGTTATCTTCCTCCATTCAAGTTTTAAAAACATGAGACGGGATTCAAGTGTTTTGAATCGGGATTTAAGTATTTCAAGTCAGGATTCGATGAATTGTTGATGCATTATTACACTGAAGATTTTCACGACCTTCACTCAACGAATGCCGAAAGACGCTTTTGTAAGTGTTCTAAGCCTAATGTAAGTCAATAAATTTTCATTAATTTTTTAATTTTTGGGCATTATTAATGTCAAGTTCATATATATGTAGTATTATAAATGTATTTTTTGGAAACGAATTGATGATCTGCTTCATCATAGAATTGTAAATCTCATCCACAATTTAAATAAGGCAAATGATAATCTTCATTACGAAAAGGGAGCTTTGGAGGCAAAAATGGTTGATCTTGAAAATATTTGGTATCTCATATTAAAGAAAACTATGAATGTGTAGATGAAATTGGTGTTTCCAAGAGTGAAGAGATTATTGTCGATAATGAAGAGGTCATTACTAATAATGATGTGATACAAAAATCTAAGCAAAATGTCTGTAAAGTGCAGATTGTGATAGTTATTTTGTGGTATTGTTTTTTAGGATCCATCACGTCTTGGATGATGAAATAAAAATATTTGTAATGTATTATAATATTTTAATTTCGAATGTGATCTTTAAATGTTATAATGTTATTTGTAGGAATAGTTGTTTTGGGTGATGAAATATGAATGCTTGTTCAGTTAAAGTGATTTATGATTTTGATTTCTCTTTTGGTCTTAATCTGGACGATTCATATGGACATTCTTGATGAAAAAGCTAGAGCAATAAGGATAGTAAGAATAACCATACACTATGGGGAAAAGGGTCATATATACCCCAAAACTTTACCAAATTGTTTGCATATACTGTTCGTTTGAAGTTCTGCCCAAATTACTCGCTCAAATATTGCAAAGGATGCAGATAATAGGGTCCCAAACTATCAAGAGAGGGCTGATATCATAAGTTTACTACTAATGTTAAGAAGCAAATGTGTCCTTAAATATACAACATATTGTTCCATATCACCAACAAAAGAAAGGCCACATGAGGAGAAAACTGAGTGATGATCCAGATTACAACATATTTTCTTCTTTTTTCACTGAAATTCATCTAGAAATCATGGCATTCTCAATGACAGTACTCAAACTAAACACTCATTGAAATCTATCGAGAAATCACTGTCATGACAGTACTCAAACTAAACATTAATGAAGGTATAAGCTATTTAATAATAACGCCTCAATATAACACATCAATGTAATTAAAGAAGACCATTCAACAATAACATATCAACATAATTGAAAAAGATAAGCAAAATAACACAACGAAAAAAGGTGTCATTAATGTCATTCTACAAAAGCATATAAAAGTTTCACCTAATTTAATCATCATATGTTCAATGCACCAGCCCTAAAAATTAACTACCACCTATATAAAAAGTATCATTAAATCAAATATAGCTAATCATCAGTAAACATAAAAAGTTCACTAAGTATCATCATCAGGTGTAGGTTCTCCTCTCCCATGATCCTCATTTTTATTAATTTTTTTTGCTTCTATTTGCGCCTGTTCAGAAAAGATGGCTTTTTTGCCTTTGCCATGTTGTTTTGACTGGAGAATAAGGTAGTTGGCACTGAGGTACCAGCATGATCTCCAATCAATTGAATTTTGCTTTTATTTGTTGGAATAGTTTTGGCCCTTGGCTTCTCCTCCTGTAACTATAATTCACGAATCACTTTTGGTTTTAAGGGTGAGTCTTTCTCACTTTCAATATCAGGACTATATGGTTCAAACTCTTGTGTTACAACTTGTGTTGAAAAATAGATTCTTGCATGCCAACTTCAATTTTATATTCACTCTCCATTTATATTGTCACACCCAAAGTCTCGTTAGAGCGGACTGACACCTGTTGCTAGTAAGGCCCGGGAGAACCAACCTGTATCTATGCGCTTTTTATACATATTATAAGGTATTTCTACATTTGACATGCCCTTAAGAAAATAAACAGTGATAACAAGCCAAAAGGAAATGCATATGACTAGGCCATTAGGGCCACGGTGGTTAATGCAAGAGACATGACCACCCTTTAGTTTACATAGTCTACAAAGCCTCTAGATAAGAAAAAATATGTGATAAGGGTCGGGACAGGCCCCGCCTCGACTAACTGTACAATACAAAAATATAAGCTCTTGATGTACAAACACCGAAGTAACCTGGAGCTTGGTAACAACAGCTGGATATCTTGTATTCCTATTGGGGAGATCTACTAGCACCTGTACCTGCAGCATGGAATGCAGATCCCCCATACAGGAAGTTAGTACGAGATAATATACTGAATATGTAAGGCAGGAAATATTGTATACGAAGTAACAGCTCAAATGAAACCATGCACTGGTGTAAGATAACAGACCACCTTTAGTTGTACTGTGGGATCATGTACTTTATGTTCTTTTTATCACTTTACCTTTACTGTATAATCTATGCACAATATGTAATACAAATGACCAGCTGATCAATGGTAAAACTGTACCGGGATCATCTCTGGATAGGATCTTCCTTAACCCCTCGAGCTACCACCCGTGATAGGATCGTCCCTAGCAAGGTGATTCTTCCACCCCTCGGCTACCACCCATCAATAAACAGTATATTTTACCTTTCAATTACTTTTGAGATGATTCTTTTAGTGGTCACAATATTGAAGCTGTAGGACTGTAGATGTAACATGTGACATGTAGATAATCGTACAAAACAATATGACAATGAAAAGAGTACGTTACATAAATAATGAAATGCATATGACATAAAATAACTCGTGAACTTTATTTGGCAAAAATAACCCATGTAATTTGGTATCCATGTATATATGCAGATCTGAAGGTGACTATGTATGTGAGTATATGAACAAGTGCAAGAGTGTAGACATAGCTAATAGTTGTGTCGGAGTTGGTAAGCGCCTTTATGTGCCAAGGAAGGATCTATGTTTCATTCCAAACAATACGAAATCAAGTAGCCTTACATACCTCGATGTACGACCTCGCTATTACCTCAAGATAACCTTCCCTTCCTTCAAATATTTATCTACAACATAGTAGGTGATAAAAC
>JAOTQR010000069.1:9955572-9987092 GCA_025774065.1 Solanum ossicruentum | reverse complement strand
AATAAAATTAACAAAATCATGATCCAACAATTACAATTTAAAACGAACGGAAAACTCAAATTTTCCAACTTAAACCCTAAAAAACTCTTTCATTTGCCAAACTCACACTTATCACCATACTTTCCCAAATTGAATCAATTAAGAACTTATGGGTTCTAACATACGAGCCCCAACTACAACCCATACCCCGACTTACGACCCATAATGGAGGTCTCGTGTACAACTCTGCACTGGCAGTCTTCAGTACAATGGTCATAACTTTTGACTCCGAACTTTAAATGAGGTGAAACCAAGTGCATTGGAAAGCTAACACAAAGGGTTTCATTTGGTATATTATAGGACCTCCAATTCTTCGTGTTGTAAGAGTTATGGTCATTTAAATTTGACCCTTGCGTAATCCAACACTCAGAACTCAATTTATAGGAAAGTCTTGAACTCATCTAAGTACTAGAGGTCTCTTATGACTCTAATACACTTCCCACATATAGGAACGAGGCTTGAAACATAGGTACATATGAGGGTAGAGTGATGAGGTGTCACAAGCATCACTTGTATATATAATATATACATATATCTTGATACATAAATTAATTTGTTATCATTTATGCTATTCTATCTTTAACCATTTTATAAGACATACTCCCACAGGTAACACAACTGATTGCATCTCCATATTTGAAGTAGGTAAGTCGGGACAAATTCAAAAATTACAATTAACCTTATAAGTTATACGTCTCAAAACATTAAATTTTAAAATATTAGGATCAACATCCCATAGATATGATCAAGCAGAAAAATCTTCATCTACAATAGTTGCTTCAAATAGAGGTATTTCTTCCTCTCCTAAGCTAATATCGCATTTCATTTAAGTTTTTTTATAATAATATTATAGTTTATTATTTACAGGTAAAAAAGATTTAGAAATAAATTTACAAAATTATACTTTAATAGCAAAAGATTATGTGCACCTAAAAGAAGTTCATGATTGTAAATTTTGTTTAGAAAAAAGATTTCAATATGAATCACCAGGTTTTTGTTGTGATAATGGATCAAGTAAATTGATTTCTCATCAATTTCCAACAGAAATATGAAATCTCTTTCTTGGCAATACTAAAGAATGTAAATATTTTTGTACTTACAGTAGAACATATAACAATATATTTGCATTCACCTCTCTTGGGGTAAATTATGACGAAAAATTAGCATAAAAAATCGCGGTATATATACATTTAGAGTTCAAGGATAAATTTATCACTTCACTAATGACTTAGTGAATTTTACATTGCACTTAAATCAGATGCTGGTTTAGATCAACGAACATACAATTTGTCAACGCCTCTAAGGTAGGGGCAATCTGGATGGAAGAACAACAAAACGACATAGCTTATACACCTCATATTCGAATATATACCCACAATGAAAAATCACAGTTGGTAAATTATTATTACGGATGTTATGATCCATTACAATACCCATTGTTATTTCCTCATAGTAAAAATGGATGACATTGTGGTATTAAAAAAAATTAAATTAACAAATAACATTTCTAAAACTCAAATTCACTATGAAAGTGAACAACTATCAAGCGTAATAAACATAGCTTCAATCGAGGGCGTACTCGACATAGAATCTGAAGTTTTTATCAAAAGGCAAAAAGAAAAGACAAAATATTTTTTGCCGTGAATATTATTGTTACAAAATTCAAATAAGACAAGAAAAATCAAACGAAACATTACATTCTGGAAGAGTGTTCTAACATTATATAATTGACCAATACATAAAACTTGAGACACAACGACTAGATTTCTTCTCATTTAATTATAATTTATTTAGAATTAAAGTGTTGCAAGGAATTATCGACATATTAAAAAACGGAGAAAGAGATGCTTCAAATATTGGAAAGGGATGAATATTACCTGCAAGTTTTTTAGGAGGTCCAAGAGACATGCGTCATCGATACATGGATGCTATTGCATTAGTATATCATTTTGGAAAATCTAACATATTTATGACAATAACTTGCAATCCTTCGTGGCCTAAAATACAGGAACATTGATTACCAAGTGATAAAGTTCAAAATAGACCTGATTTAGTAAGTCGAGTACTTAGAGCAAAAGTAGAGAACTTAAAAAAGATATAATAAAAAGAAATATATTTGAAAAAGTTGTTGCTTTAATGTATAAAATAGAATTTCAAAAGCGAGGACTCCCCTATACACATTTTCTTATTATACTTACAACAAATATTAACACCGGAGACCTATGATAAAATTGTTTGTGCCGAATTACCTTATTGTACATATCACAATTCATATACTCTTGTGACTAAAGATATGATTCATGGACTTCGTGATTATCTAAATCCAACATGTTCTTGCATGAAAGCAAATCAATACAAATTTAAATATCCTAAATATCTTTCAGAACAAACAACAAAGGGAAAAACTCTTGTCATATTTATAGAAGACGCAAATTAAAAGTACCTATACAACTCAAAGGATACAATATTGATAATACTTGGGTAGTCCCATATAATCCCTATTTATTTCGTAAATTCAATTTTCATATTAATGTCGAAGTTTGTTCAGGCATCAAGCTGGTCAAATACATCTATAAATATTTTTGTAAATGGCATGACAAAATTGCATTTTACATACATATAGACTTAAATGTTGAAATAGACGAAATAAAAGAATATCAAGCTGCCAGATGAGTCTCTCCTCCATAGGTTGGCTTCTATTTGCTTTTCCTATTAGTGAAATGACTCTTACTGTAAACCAACTTCAACTACATCACAAGGGACATCAATACGTATCTTTTAAAAGCAATCAAACTATAAAGCAAATTCTAAATAATCGAATGATAAGAAGAACAATGCTAACTGAATTTTTTTAAATGAATACAACTAATAAAAATGCTATAGAACTTAATTTATCATATAAAGACTTTTCAAAATATTTTTTTTAGTCAGCAACAGATAAAATGTGATTGTGTCGGACAATAAGATAGTGATGCTATTAGCAGAAATGTTACATTTTATCCAACTGAAGGAGAAAGATACTATCTTAGATTACTTTTAACAAATGTAAAATGACCTAAAGCATATGAAGATCTCCGTACAATTAATGGAATATGTTATGATACATTTAGAAAAGCTGCAGAAAAATATTCTTATTACATTTTGATAAAAGTTTAATAGAATGTATGTATGAAGTTGTAGCCTATCAAATACCGTTTATTTTAATATATTTGTCTTCCACAATATAAGTTTATTGCAATCTTGTTAATCCAAAAGAGTTATGGGAAATATTTGAAGATTCAATATTTGAAGATTTCAAAAAAATATCCTAATTTGAGAACTAAAAATACTCAAAATTCAGTTATAAATCACATTACCAAAATTTTTCAATCAACGGAACCTAATATAAAGGAATTCAATTTTCTTCCTGAAAATAGAGATGAGCGTGTAACGCGTCTTCCCATGCTCCATTTCCAAATCTAAGACTGGATATGCAATCAACATGAAAATTGAGTGGGTAAATAGTCTCGTTCAATTTTTTAAACAACTGGATCAAAAAATAACTTATCAATCCAAAACGATTTTCAATGAATGTGCACGCCCAAGGTAAGATGTGCCTAGGACGCGGACATGCCTTATTTTTTTTTATTTTTTGGACGAAAATTAAAAAACTCGTTCAAAAATTTTTTGGGAAAAAGTATACATATGTGTGCCCAGTCCGCGACGCGAACTGAGCATTTTCTGAATGAAAAACTTTTGTTTTGATTTGAGGGGCATCCCTATAAATTCTCAACCCCTCTAAAACTCAAAATACGATAAAATTAGATCATTTTGATGTATAAATAGGGCCTTAAACCCCATTCCAAGTCCTTTTCTAAGTATTCGAAAGACTAGGGCTTGAGAGGAAAGAAGAGGGAAGCTTAAGATTGAAGAAATCAAGGGAATTCTTGAAGGTTGATTGGTAAAGTTTCATCCTAGGAATGTAAGGCTAAACCAAAAACATGAGATTGTTCTCTCTTGTGCCCCATAGATGGTATTAGAAGAGAGTTGAAAGTTTACGAGTCTAAATGCATGATTCTTGATTATTTTCTTGAAAATTGTGTTTATTATATATTTTTTTTAATCATAAATTTATCTTTCTTGAATTAAATATATTTATGAGATATTGCATAACTATATATGTCAAATTTTGAAAGTATGCATGAATGAACTTAGGGATTGAGTCTAGAGTCTTGACTGAGAATGTTAATAGAGATTGTGACTGTGAATGTGAGAATGATGATAGGTTGATAGTATTTGATGGTCCATGGGTCTTTCCAAATGAACTCTAATGACTTGTCTATTCGATTGTTTTCCTAATAATTATTCTAATCCTTGTGCTATTGATTGAGAGATGAATTGATAGTATGATTGGAGTCTCTATGACACCAATTGAATGATGAGAGCCTTTACGAGGTTGATTTGAGATGAGATGATAAAGATAGTTTGATTGGTTTGATCGGATTAATTATTTTATGAGCATTGAGTCATGGGAGGAGTATCGAGCACCAAAAGAGTAAGACTTAATCCAACTCGCACTCGTCAAACTACGTAGCCAAGTGTAGGTGAGGACTAGGAATATCACATCACATTATATTAATGTTCCCTCTGATTAGAATTCCCTAAAACAATAGAGGACTTTAGATTGTTGTCTCCATTTAGAATTGTCCATTATGGTTTCAATTAGTTCTCTACCTGGAAAGTACGAAACGACTGTGGTAATATCAACATGATTATTGTACAGTCACTAGCTCATAAGTGATTGTTATCGGATAAGAGAAACTCCCAAAAAGTTCCTACCTTTAGTACTATGAGTCAAGATGAGATGAAATGAGATAAGTCCCTTAGAGATGAGTTTGATTTGATTGATGAGATGAGTTAGATGGGTCATTTGTCTACTCTTTATTCTTGCTTTAGATAGACACTTGACATGTTGATTGTTATTGTTCTAAGTTGATTGTTGTTTTGATATTATTCTACCTGTTTCTATTCCATTCAGCTATTTTACATACCGTATATTCCACGTATTGTGCCACTCGACGCTACATTGTTTTATGATGCATTACAGGGGTTAGAGATCATCAAAAGGCGCATCATTGAGGATCTAGGACATTCAACTGATTGGTGAGGCTCCTCTACTCTGAATGATTCATTATGTTATTTTCTTCTTGCTTTAGAGTTAGACATTTATTAGCTTATTATTGATTAAGGTAGGCATGGATCTGTCATTAGCACCACTTGATAGTGATAGAGGCTTCACAGACTTGAGTCGAATGTTGATTATTAAGATTGTGAGCTAGTTCTTTCTACTAGCCTTCTTCTATTATATTATTATTTTGAGACTAGATAATAAGAAATGCCAATTTACTTTTCCTTTGTCTTTCGCTGATTAGTAGAATGTATGAATGGATGATTATGATAAGGCCAAGTGGTTCACTTGGGGACTAGCAATAGTTTCTGGGTGTCGGCCACGTCTTGGTTCCTCCCGGGGCGTGACATACGTGGTATCAAAGCACGAGTTTAAGTGTCCTAGGGAGTGTATGAAGTCGTATCTAGTAGATTCTTATTTATGGGTGTGTTTTTTACCACACTTGATAAGCTGTAGGCTATAGGAAGTTAGGAATTTTTTCACATCTTTCATGTTTTGAATCGTGCGATGGAGTTATACTCTATGAAAGTTCTATGCTAATTAGTACTTTGCACATTGAGAGTTGTTAACATGCCTCCCAGAAGAGCCGTCAGAGGTAGAGGACATCCTGCCAGATAGAATGTCAACCAACCTGAGCCTCAAAGGCATGAGAAGCCCGTGAACCCAGTTGTCCCCTGTAGAGCAGCACCCACAGGATGAGGTCTCCAATGTTGAGCTATGCCAGGCTATTCAAACTCTATCCTAGGCTGTCATAGCACCTACTAGGACACAAGGAGTGGGCCAATGAGATGCCCATGACACTTTTAGGGTTCATAAATTTTTGAAGATGAATCTGCCTGAGTTCACAAGGTCTGCATCCATTAAGGATCCTGAGAACTATGTGGATGAGCTTTAGAAAGTGTTCTGAATGATACATGTGGTTGATGCTGATAGAGTGGAATTGGCTGCTTACCAACTCAAGGGTGTGGCAAAACTTTTTTATGATCAATAGAAGAAGGGTAGAGGAGAGGATGCCCCAGTGTTGACTTGGGCAATGTTTGAGGAAGCTTTCTTAGGCACTTTATCCTAAGAGAACGAAGAGAGGCTAAGGTAAGAGAGTTCTTGAACATGAAACAATGCTCTATGACTGTGCAAGAGTATGGGCTGAAGTATACTAAAAATTCTCGATATGCTTCGGAGATGGTCATTGATATGAGGGGGAGGATGGGGATCTATGTTGACGGGTTGAATAGAGTGTCAAAGAGAGATGGGAGGGGAGCAATGATTGTTGGTGACATGGATATAGGGAGACTGATGAATTTTTCGCAACACGCTAATGAGGAGAGGCAACATGATGGAGAGGAGTTCATAAGCAAGAAAGCATAAATATCCAGCCATGAGGTTAGGAAGAAAGGTAATGGTAATCGATTTCCAGCACTATCATCTACTATTGCACCTACGCTTTGAGGAATGAGTAGAGGTCCCAGAATGTTGCAAGTGTGGTAAATTGCACTTGGGGAGATATCGTGAGGGGAATGATGTATGCTATAGGTGTGGCCAAGTTGGTCACTATCAGAGAGATTCTCCAAAGTGGGATGACCAGGCTTAATCTTCTGCACCTACCCTACCAACTAAAGGAAATCAAAGAGGTACTACATCAGGTGCAAGTGCGGCCACAAACTGTTTATATGCCATGGGTAGTCGACTTAATCAAGAGAACTCCCCAGATAACGGGTATGATTTGATTCTTTTATATTGATTATTATATGTTGATAGATCCTGGTACCATATTATCTTTTATAACTCCTTACGTGGCCAGTAGATTTTAGAGAACACCTGAGAGCCTTCTTGAACCCTTTGATGCTTCGAATCAAGTGGGTGAGTCTATTCGAGCTAAGAGAGTCCATAGAGCTTGTGTAGTATCCATCCATCATAGAGATACTATCATTAATTTGGTTGAGTTAGATATGACTGATTTTGATGTGATCCTTGGCATTGATTAGCTTCATGCCTATTATGCCTTCATTGATTGTAGAGTCCAAACCGTTAAGTTCCAATTTCTGAATGAATTAGTTCTAGAGTGGAAGGGTAAACTCTCTAGCACTTAGGGGAAAGTTTATGTCATACCTTAGGGCCATAAATATTATCTCCAAAGGTTGTACCTACCACCTTGTGCGAGTTAAATCTGATTATGTTGAGTCTCCTTCTCTTAAGTCAGTCCCGATTGTGAATGAGTTTTCGGAAGTGTTTCTCGAGGATCTGCTTAGAGTCCCTCTTGATAGGGAGATTGACTTTGGGATCAATGTTCTACCTGATACCAAGCCTATCTCAATTCCACCTTATAGGATCGCCCCCGCTGAATTGAAATAGTTGAAAGAATAATTGAAAGATTTGTTAGAGAAGAGCTTCATAAGGTCGAGTGTTTCTCCTTAGGGTGCCCCTATCCTATTCGTGAGAAAGAAAGATGGGTCTCTCAGAATGTATGTTAATAGGAAACTGAACAAGGTCACTATAAAGAATTAGTATCCTCTCCCAGGGATAGATGATTTATTTGACCAACTTCGGGGTGCCTCTTGTTTCTCAAAAATAGACCTCAGATCTGGCTACCATCAGTTGAAAGCGAGGGAATGTGATATTCCAAAGATAGCCTTTAGGCTAAGATAAAGCTATTTTGAGTTCCTGGTCATGTCTTTTGGGTTGTCAAATGCACTTACAGCCTTCATAGATTTGATGAATAGGGTGTTTAGATAGTATTTTGATATGTTTGTGATTATGTTCATTTATGACATCTTGGTGTATCAAGAGATGAGGAGGAGCATGCAAATCACCTTAGAATTGTTCTCCAAACACTTAAGGACCATGAGTTGTATGCAAAATTTTGAAAATGTGAATTTTGGCTTAATGACCTTCCTAGGACATGTTATCTCCGGTGATGGTATTCAAATGGATACTCAAAAGATTGAAGTGGTTAAAAACTGGTCCAGACCGACCTCTCTGACTTACATAAGAAGTTTCTTGGGGTTGGCAGGCTATTACAGCGGATTCGTTAAGTGATTTTCTTCCTTATACTCATCATTGATTAAATTGACTCAAAAAAAGGTGAAGTTTCAGTGGTCCGATGAATGTGAGAAGAGTTTCCAACAGTTGAATACTAGACTAACTACTACACCAATTCTAACCTTGCCCAATAGGACGGAAGATTTTGTAATCTATTGTGATGCCTCAAGAGTTTGGATTGGGATGTGTGCTGATGTAGAGAGGGGGCGTGATAGCCTATGCTTCCAGAAAACTTAAGATTCATGAGAGGAACTATCCAACCCATGATCTTGAGTTGGCAGCGATGGTGTTCATACTTAAAATCTGGTGCCATTACTTCTATGGAGTGCATATTGATGTGTTCATTGACCACAAAAGCTTGCAGTATGTCTTCAGCCAGAAAGAGCTCAACCTGTGACAAAGTAGATAGTTGGAGTTGCTCAAGGATTATGACATGAGCATTCTTTACCATCCAGGTAAAGCTAACATTGTTGTTGACTCTCTCAACGGGTTGTCAATGGGTAGCACAACCCATATTAAGGAAGGAAAGAAGGAGTTAGCAAAAGAAGTATATCGATTGGCTCGATTGAAAGTTCAACTTGAGGAGAATAATGAGGGAGGAGTTAATATTTAGAGCAGGTCTACTTCATCTTTGGTAGCATTGGAGGAGTATGTCGAGTTATACATCCAAGAGATTGTGAGGTTGTATGGAATTCCCTTGTCCATCATCTCAAACAGAGGAGCTCAATTCACTTCCCAATTTTGTAGATTTTTCCAGAAAGGACTGGGCACCAAAATGAATCTAAGCACAGTCTTTCACCCACAGACAGATGGCTAGGAAACCATTTATATGTTAGAAGATATGTTGAGAGCTAGTGTTCTTGATTTCAAGGGAAGTTGGGATGATCACCTACCATTTATTGAGTTTGCATATAATAATAGTCATCATGCAAGCATTTGAATGACTCCCTACGAAGATTTGTATGGGAGGAGATGTTGATCGCCAATTGGGTGGTTCAAGATTGGAGAAGCGGAGGTGATAGAGCCTAATCTTGTCCACCAATAGATGGAGAAGGTTAAGGTCATTAAAGAAAGTTTGAAGACCGCATAGAGTCACCAAAATCCTACACCAATGTGAGGAGGAGAGATTTAGAGTTCGAGGTGAACGATTGAGTATACTTGAAATTTCACCTATGAAGGGTGTCATGAGATCTGAGAAGAAGGGAAAATTAAGTCAATCCTATATTGGACCTTATCAGATTGTGAAGACAATTAGGAAGGTTGCTTATGAGTTAGAGTTGTCTTCCGAGTTAGATGGTATTCATCCAGTGTTCCACACCTCGATTTTGAAGAAGTGCTTGGGAGATCCTAACATGGTGATCCCTGTGGAGAATATTGAAGTGAAGGACAGCTTGACCTACAAAGAAATTTTGGTCCAAATCCTCGATCATCAAATTCGCAAATTAAGAACCAAAGAGATAGCCTCAATCAAAGTCTTGTGGAGAAATCAATTCATTGAGAAAGCCACATGAAAAGTTGAGGAAGAGATGAAAGCAAAATATCTGCGCCTATTCGTGCCAAATGATGAGAATGTTGAAGGTAAATTTCCTTACCCTCACCTAAATTGATTGTCTTTTCTTGAGATGATTGTCTATTCTTGAATCTGAATAGAGATTGTTGATAGTGATGAGGAGTCAAAAGATTGATTGATAGATGTGAATGTTGACATGAGTTCTGAGTCTGTTCGCGCCTTCATATCCACCTTTACTAATCATTCGAGGATGAATGATCCCAAGGGGGAGTAATGTAACTCCCTATAAAATTACAGAAATACCCCTAGAATGGAGATGTGTGTGACACGTCTTCCCATGCTCTATTTGAGAATTCAAGACTAGATATGCAATAAGCATGGAAAATTTAGTGGGAAGATGGTCTCTCTCAATTTTTAGAGCAACCAGATCGAAAAATAATTTTTAGATCCAAAATGATTTCCAGTTGTTGTGTGTGCCCAAGGCGCGATGCGCCTGGGATGCAGATATACCTTATATTTTTTTAAAAAAAATTCGACGGGAATTGAAAAACTCATTCAAAAAATTTTTGTGAAAAAGTATACATATGTGCGCCCAATCCGCCACACGGATTGGGCATTTTTTGTGTGAAAATTTTTTATTTTAATTTGAGGGGCATTCTGATCAATTTTCAATGCCTCCTAAACTCAAAATATGATCAAATTACATTACTTTGATTCGTAAATAGTGTCTTAAACCATATTCTAAGTCCTTCTCTAAGTATTTGAAAGTATAGGGCTTGAGAGGAATGAAGAGGGAAGCTTAAGATTGAAGAAATCAAAGGAATTCTTGAAGGTTGATTGGTAAAGTTTCATTACAGGTATGTAAAACTAAACTAAAAGCATGAGATTGTTCTCTCATGTACCCCATAGATGGTTTTAGGAGAGTGTTGAAAGTTCACGATTCTACATGGATGATTTTTTATTATTTTCTTGAAAAATGTAGTTATTGTATGTATCTTTTATGTTGATAATCATCATAAATTTATCTTTCTTGAATTAAATATTCTCATGAGATGTTAAATTTTTAAAGCATGTATGAATGAATTTAGGGATTGAGTCTAGAGCCTTGATTGAGAATGTTGATAGAGATTATGACTATAAGTGTGAGAATGATGATAGGTTGATAGTATTTGATGATACATGAGTCTTTCCAAATGAACTCTAATGACTTGTCTATTCAATTATTTCCATAATGATTGTTTTAAGCCTTGAGATATTGATTGAGAGATGAATTGGTAGCATGATTGGAGTTTCTATAAGACCGATTGAATGATGAGAGCCTCTATAAGGATGATTTGAGATGAGATGATTGAGATAGTTTGATTGGTTTGATTGGATTGATTATTTTATGAGCATTGAGTCATAGGAGGAGTATTGAGCACAAAAAGAGTAAGAGTTAATCCAACTCGCACTCTTCAAACTACGTAGCCAAGCGTAGGTGACGATTAGAAACATCACATCACATTATATTAAGGTTCCCTCTGATTAGTAGTCCCTGAAAAAATATAGGACTTATAGATTGTTTTCTCCATTTAGACTTGTCCATTATAGTTTTGATTTGTTCTCTATCTGGCAAGTATGAAACGATTGTGGCAACATCAGCATGATTATTGTATAGTCACTGGCTCATAAGTGATTGTTGTTGGGTAAGAGAAACTCCCAGAAAGTTCTTACCTTAAGTACTCTAAGTCAGGATGAGATGAAAGGAGATGAGATATGTTCCTCTGAGATGAATCTGATTTGATTGATGAGATATGATGGGTTAGATGGGTCATTTGTCTACTCTTTATTCTTGTTTTAGATAGACACTTGACATGTTCATTGTTATTGTTCTGAGTTGATTGTTGTTTCCATATTATTCTACCCGTTTATGCTTCATTAAGCTATTTTACATACCGTACATTTCACGTACTGATGTCACTCGGTGCTGCATCATTTTATGATGCAGATACAGGGATTAGAGTATCATCAACAGGTACATCATTGAGGATCTAGGACGTTCAGCTAATTGGTGAGCCTCCCCTACTCCGGAGGATTCATTATGTTATTCTCATCTTGCTTTAGAGTTAGACATTTGTTAGCTTATTATTGATTGAGGTAGTCATATGTCTTTCATTGGCACCACTTGATAGTGATAGAGGCTTCATAGACTAGAGTCGAATATTGATTGTTAACATTGTGAGCTAGTTCTTTATACTAGCCTTCTTCTATTACATTATTATTATTTTAAGACTTGATGATAAGATGTGCTCATTTACTTTTCCTTTGTCTTCCGCTAATAAGTAGAATGTATAAATAGATGAATGTGATGAGTCCAAGTAGTTCGCTTTGCGACTCGCAATAGTCTCTGGTTATCGGCCACGTCTTGGGTCCCCTCTCGGGGCGTGAAAAATATGTGAGCAAAAGAAGATCATACTTTTTGTAAATATTTGATGTGAATTGGAAATGGACAAGAAAGAACTAATGATAGCAACAAAATTGAAATTCCACGTAGCTTTATCATCCCTTATACAAATAAAACAGAATACCTAAATTAACTATTTAAAGAAACTTATCCTAATATAGATACATTCTTCTCACATCCATCTTCTATAACTTCACAAGTTATTTTAACTACAAAAAAATGGTTGTGTTAATGAAATTAATGATATGCTCATACATCAACTTTCTAACGATGCTAAAATTTATACTGGAATTGATGAAACTATAGAATCAACTGATCAATGTCAATTTGAGGACTTCTTACACACATTAAATCTTGCTAATTTACCCCCAAATTTTGAAAAAAGATTGTCAAGTTATATTGTTGAGAAACTAATTCTTCCGCAGGATAATGTAACACGATTAATATATCATAATTCTAACCAACATATTAGTGGTACTATAGCCAGTTGTGACTTCAAAAATAGACATGTATTAATCACAAGAATACCATTATTATCAACAGCATATGAAAGATTGCCTATTGCTTTTAAAAGAACACAATTTCCAATTCGGCTATGTTTTACAATGACAATAAACAAAGCTCAAAGTTAAATTCTACATTTCATGAAAATTTATTTATGTGAATCAATTTTTTCACAAGGTCAACTCTATGTTGCTTTATCGAGCAAAAAGTTCAAAAAAGGTCAAAGTACTAACACGTCCTTCTACAGTTGAAGATACAAGCGATCATTCTACATATAATATAGTGTACGAGAAAATTATTCAAAAAGCATTCACATAAAATCATCATGCCCTGTCATTATAAGAGGTTCGTGAAAGAATCTTTGTGTGGCCTGGAAGATAGATTATTATGAGTTATAGTTGGTATTAATTGCAACGCCCCTATCATTGCAAGAAGTAAGCTAAATTGGTTGGGATTAAAATTTCAATTTGATTTATTTCTTTAGTGAACTACAATTTGACACTCTTATTTATCTTTTTTATGTGATACACCAATTAGTTTTACTTTGTCGATAAATTTCCCTTTCTCTGCCTGTATCACACTATTAGTATCTCTGAGGCCTTGGAAGGCCCTCGTTAGGACAGTTGAATTTGTTTAAGCTATGGGGGGCCCAGTGTCATGTGCAAAGTATAAAGATGATATGACTTGTAAAATCTAAAGTGTTCCTTTGAGTCTTAACATAACTCATGGTTTTTAACAGTTAGTTATTACTGCCTGATTCTGACAGTTAACGGTCCTATGCTTCCCAATAACTATAATTATTGCCCCTTTTAGAAAAGATATTATGCTTGATGGTTGTGATGAATTATTCTTGATTTGATCTTATGAATTTTGCAGTTGTAAAGGTAGTGAAATAATATACTCTTAGTTGTGACTTTATTTAGTTCCTGATGCATGTTTCTTTTTATGTAGTATATGTATAGTACTGTTTAGTTCAAGAGACAGAAGACGGTATATATCATACTTTACTTTTTCATATATGTGAGTGATGCTTGATGAAAATCAGCTTCAGTGAGGTAAAACCAGATAAGAAGAAGCGGTGATAAGGATATGGGAAGAAGAGGTAGCTCAGAGAAAGGGAGAGCTTTCCCCTTTTTGATTTAACTGAAAAAATGTGAGAGAGAGATATTTACAATGTAATAGGGGTATATATACTAGGGAGTGATTAACTAACTAACCACCTCTAACTAACTTCTTATTACATCATTAACTACTAATTGACATCTAACAAATTAATTTCCAGTTAACTGCTTGCTATATCTTCAACACCCCCCTTCAAGCTAGGTAGTGTAAACAAGTTCAACACTCCTAGCTTGCATAAGAGATATATGTGTTATGATCAATTTAAGGCTTTAGTGAACAAGTCTGCCTCTTGATCCTTGGATGCAATATAAGATGTATTGATTGTCCCATCTTGGATCTTTTCTCTTGTGAAATGTAAGTCTATCTCAATATGCTTAGATCTCTCATGAAATATAGGATTTGCAGCAATTTGAATTGTAGCCCTGCTGTCACTAATCAGTCGGACTGGAGCTGCAATGTTAATTTTCAGCTCCTTGTATACTCCTACTAACCATATCACCTCTGAAACAGCTGCAGCCATGCTCCTATATTCTACCTTTGCTGAGCTCCTAGAAATAGTGCTTTGCTTCTTTGATTTCCAAGAGATTAGTGAATTCCCAAGCTTTACCACATAGCCAGTGACAGACTTTCTTGAGTTGGGACATCCTACCTAATCTGCATCACAGAATGCAGTCAATTGTGTTGTTTTCTCTGAGCTTAATAGGATCCCCAGACCAGGTTCAGCCTTTATATATTTCACCACCCTATATGTTGCTTCCATGTGAGATCTTTAGGGCCTTTGCATTAACTGACTTAGCATGTGTACAATATATGTTATGTCTGGTCTGGTTATAGTCAAGTATAGCAGCTTCCCGATCAGTCTCTCATATGGTTCTGGATTATCTAGCTCAATATCTATCCTCAGATCACTCACATGTTCATCATATTCCACTGTAGTCAACTTCAGCTTACACTCCATTAGAGTGTTTACTGGCTTGGACCCTGATAGTCCTAGCTCACTGATTAACACAAGTGCAAACTTCCTTTGGTTCATAAGAATTCCTTCCTTTGATCTTGCTATCTCAATTCCAAGAAAGTACTTTATCTCACCTAAATCATTGATCCTAAACTTCTCCTGCAGGGCTGCCTTGGCTTCCTAAATCATTGTATGGTCATTGCCTGTAACTAGCATGTCATCAACATAGACCAAGATGATCTCTATGTTGTCTTCTTTCTTTCTTGTGAACAAAGAGTAGTCAAAGTGACTCTGTGTGAATCCTGAGTTAGTCAAGACTTCAACAAGCTTCAAGTTCCACTGTCTTGAGGCTTACTTGAGTCCATACAAGGATTTATGCAGTCTACACACCTACCTAGTCCCACCTTGAGTGCCAAAACCTAGAGGTGGAAGCATGTAAACCTCTTCTACCAAGTCACCATGAAGAAATGCATTGTACATATCCATTTGATGTAAACACCACTGATTTGAAGCATCTAATGCAAGAACCAACCTTACAGTAACCATCTTGACTACAGGAGAAAAGGTTTCTTGATAGTCTAGACCTTCATGTTGGCTATAGCCCTTTGCTACTAGTCTGGCCTTGTATCCTTCCAGTTCACCATTAGCTTTGTACTTCACTTTGAACACCCATTTTCAACCTATAGGAGTCTTACCAGGTGAAAGATCAACCATGGACCAAGTATGATTGTCTTGTAAAGCAGGAAGTTCCAAGTTCATGGCATCCACCCATAAAGGGTCTGTGACTGCTTCACTATATGACTGGGGTTCTTTGATAGGGGTGATTTTGGACAGGTAAGCTTGGTAATGGGGACTTAGATTGGTATAAGAGAGATGAGACTAAATAGGTTAGAGACATTTGGATGTAGTGGCTAAATTGGATTTACCACAGGCATAGTCATGTAACCAAGTAGGAGTATCTCTGGACCTACTTGACCTTCTGGGAGCAACAGAAGGTGGCAAAGGAATAGGTGCAGGTGATACAGGTGTGGGCTTGTGAGGAGAAAGGGTTGGAGAAGAAGTGGGAAGGTTGGATGTTGTAGATGTTGGAATGACTAAAGGTTTTGTGTAAGGTGTTGTGAGAACGCCTTTTAGGAATAACTGCAATTTATGGTCTTTGATTATAAGAAAGGGAAAGATATGTTCCCTAAAAACTACATCTCCGCTGACAAAGAAAGTGTTAGTGAGCATGTTGAAAAGTTTGTAACCCTTTCGTGTGATCAACACAGCTGCAACAGATCTTGGAGAGAACTTATCTCCATTATGCAGGTTAGTTGCAAAACACAAACAACCAATAACTCCCATGTGATGTAATAATGGAGCTCTACCATATACTACCTCAAAAGGGGATTTCCCAGACAAAACCTGTAAAGGCAACCTGTTGATTACATAGACAACATTTAGGACACATTTATTCTAGTACTTTAGTGGCAAGAAACCTTGTAAACAAATGGCTCTAGCAACCTCCAAAATGTGCCTATGTTTCCTCTCAACCAGCCCATTTTGTTGAGGTGTGTGCACACAAGAACTTTGATAAATAACACCAAGGGAATTGAACAGATCAATACAAGTAGAATTAAAAAATTCAATACCATTGTCACTTCTAAAAAACATCACTTGTGCACCAAACAAAGTCTTTACAGTGAAAAAAATTGTCTGAGAAGGACAACAACATCAGTCTTCATCCTCAACATATACGCCCAGGTCATTCTACTACAATCATCTACCAAAGTAAGAAAAAACTTGCAACCATCATGACTAGCAACTCTATACGGATCCCAAACATCTCCAAACATCTTTATGTGTGATAGAAAAGATCTTAGTGCTTCTATTAGAACAGCTAGGAAATGGTAGCCTGGTCTGCCTAGGCAGCAGGAAGACATTACAATTTTGAATGGTATGACAGTTTCTCTTAATCTCCAGTGCAGAAATTTGATGCAGCACTTTGATGGGGGTGTGTCCAAGCCTTTTGTGCCAGATTTCCACATCTCTAACCTTATCTACAATGCCATTGTTGATTAAGTTGGCACTTATTGTGTTGACATTTCCCTCCTTCTTGATTGGCAATTAAATGTTGTATAAACTATCAACTTCTCTACCAATCCCCTTCACTACTCCACTAAGTAGATCATGTATAACACAGAGCTCAGGGAAAAAAGTAACAACATACTTAAGTTCTCTGGTTAATTTGGACACTGACAGTAAGTTGTGTTTGAACTCAGGGATGCATAGTACATTTATGATGGTACCTCCATTGTCTAACTTGCAGTTTTCCACACATGCTATGTCTAATGTATTACCATATGGAAAATATACTTTCTTAATGTTTTCTTTAGTGATCTGGCTAATTCCATCCAATAACTCCTTACTATGAACTATATGATTAGAAGCTCCAGAATCTATTATCCATTTCCTAAAAGTTGCACTGCTGGTAGCCAAGAAAACTTGGTTCATACTTGTTTTGTTTGAGTCAGATGGGATTTCCTTGTGTAGCATTTTCAAAATCTGATCATATTGTTCCTGAATGAATATCATACCACCTCCTTGATGTGAGCTAAGTGCATGTTGAGAAGGTTCTGCCTGTGCTGAGTTTCTACACTAGAAAGGATCATGTCCAATTGAGTTTGTCACTGCATTAGCTGTGTATTGTGGTGCATATGAACTCTTCTTCTTAGGTATGTGATTTGTTGGATATCCATGAACCTTGTAGCATGTCTCTTTTGTATGTCCTCTCCATTTGTAGTACTCACATAATAAGTGTATATTCTTTCCTTTATAATTTCCCCTGTCAAGATGTCCAGATCCAGCAGGCACATATGAATCACCCTGACTTCCTCTTCCTGAATACCAGATCCATTAGAACCATACTGAATCAATCCAACTTTGTTACTGAACAAGGCCATACCACCTGAATCTTTAGTTGATTTCCCCAAATTTCTTTGGCTTTCTTCATATATCAACATTGCATATGGCTTGTTGATATTAGGAATAGGCATCATCATCAGGATTTGGCTTCTTGCTTGTGTGTCTCATTTAACCCTATTAAAAACTAATAATAAGCATCGATATTGATAATGCTTAATGTATTTCTTCGATCATGCACATTTACAGCCAGGGCATGGTACTAACGATCAAACTCCACCCATAAATCCTTCAACTTGGTGAAATAGCTTGAAATAGATGATGTTCCTTGTGTTAATGTTGCAATTTCTTTGTGCCATTGGAAAACTCTAGAGCCATTCTCCTTATTAAACCTCTCTTTCAAATCATTTCAAACTGTATATGCACTAGAAGCATAAGCTACACAGCTTATCAAATCCTTGCTCACAGAACTTATAATCTATGACAACACTATGGCATTCACCTTTTCCCACAGATCATGGTGTGAAGGATCAAATTTGTCTTTCGTATGTTTCGCATCAACAAATCCCATTTTACTCTTCCCTACGAGTCCGATCCTCATAGAACTACTCCACAAAGCATAATTTTCTAAACCTGTTAGCTGAAAAGAGATAAGAGAGCTACCTGGTGTGTCGCACCAATTTTTGTGTTTGACCTGGTGGATCTTCCAGCATTATCTTCTCCGATTTCTGCCATTACTGAGGAGCTCGTTTTGACCTAGCTTCACTTGATGACTCCATGATGTTTCAGTGAACCGCAATGTAGCTGGATTCTTCAACCCTCTCTGATACCATGATGAAAATCAGCTTCAGTGAGGTAAAACCAGATGAAGAAGAAGTAGTGATAAGGATATGGGAAGAAGAGGTAGCTCAGAGAAAGGGAGACCTTTCCCCATTTTGATTTAACTGAAAAATGTGAGAGAGAGATATTTACAATGTAATAGGGGTATATATACTAGGGAGTGATTAACTAACTAACCACCTCTAACTAACTTCTAATTACATCATTAAATACTAGTTGACATCTAACAAATTAATTTCCAGTTAACTGCTTGTTATATCTTCAACAATGCTTCCAATCTTTTGTTCTTCTTGACGATCTATTGAAAGAAGCTAGAATTGAGTTTAAGTATTTTCAAATGTTTTCTTTGACTTTCTTAACCAGCTATTTATGGATTGCTCTTTTTGATGGTTCCTTCTATGATTTGTTATGTGAAATAGTATGCAAATTGAGAAGACTTTAATTAAACGTCTCAACTTTTCTGTCAAGCTTTTTCTGCGTCTCGATCCAGCATCCGAAGAAGCTTCAAGAAACATCCTTTGTCACATTGCCAACTTAATATAAGTATGTGCTTATCTGAAACAATGTTATTCAGTATCCCTTTACCACCTCAAGATTGGTTAATGCGCATTTTCTTTTGTTATAGGTAATGAATGTAGCATCATATTGTCTATTGATGCTAATGATCCGACATCCCTAAGCTAATAGTACCTGCTACATTTTTTGATAGATTTGCTCTAGATGCTACTATATGTTAACGACAAGCAATTCTAACTTGGATAACACTGGGAGGAGAAGAAGTTCAATCTTCAACTATGGTATGACAAATTCGTTAAGCTCTAAGTCTTATAAACAACGAGGAATATGTATACTACCTGAGCAGGCTGGTAATGTGTCAATAAGCCTTTTTGCAATTAAAAATGTCAATGAATCATTTTGCAAGTTAACTTGTCACTTTTTCTTTTTAATTGGTACTGAATCAATGTTTGTTTCATATATACAGATAAATCAAGAAGCATATGTGTGTATTTGTTTTCTGAAAAATAGCCTAAACTGGTTTAAAGGCAATCCTTTGTAGCAACAAGTGTTATGTTCTTGAGTGGGGCATTTAGTTTGAAGTTTTCTTGGGTTTTTGTATTTTTTTATCTTTAGCTTATCAATATTCTTTTTATTTGGGAGAAGTTGAGGTTATTTCTGAGCTCAAAAATCTTTCTTGTTGATCGTTTCTTGTTTCTCTATGATTGTTATTGTAGGCTCTGGTATTTTTTTTTAATAAAAGAGATAATTTGTCTCCTCTTATGTATTGCAGCAGCTGGTTTTGGCAATGGCTACATCTGTTTGGGACATATTTAAGGCCTGAATGTTTGATTGGTGAAGGTAGATTTGCACGTATTTATAAAGGTCTGTTGCACAACACCGGAAAGGTAACATGTAACTTTGTAATACAAAAGCAAATCATTAGCCAACTTTAGGTTAGATCTAGCAAATGTTAGCATAGGATACCTACTTACAGAAATATATATTAGCTTAGGGAAGAATAATTTAAATGTCAAAATCTTCAATGGCACACTAACTTGCAATTTCACTCCTGTTGTGTCGAGATGGTTTCTTTGCAGGTGGTTACTGCACTTTCAGCAGAGTAAAGGGCTGCTACATTTTGGCAAACTATCACTACATCTTTAGGCAAATTTGATATTATAGAAAATAATTTTAATTTGAAATATTCTTACTTTTGATAACCAAGATACCATGTTGGGCCCTTGCATTGCACAGGCTGGCCCATCTAGTATATTTATATTTATATTATATATTACAGTGAATCTAAGGATGACCAAGGACAAAATTATCATTTTATACTAACTAAATATCTATTAATAAAGATATCAAGAAAACAAAATAGTTCTAGAAATATATTTTTATAAAAAGATGAAATGGATTATGATGTTGTGATGACCCTCCAGATCATTTTTGTGATTTCGCAAATATTTTATCAGTTTGAGAATTTTTCTAGTGACCGCGACTAGTTACAATTTATTAATGTTGATGGTTCAATCGTTGGCTGAATCGCTCGGCATTTACACAACTTTTCGTGTTAAATGAGAGATTGTAACTGTAAAATGAATTTTTAGGGAAAGTCCTAGTAAAAAGGCTCAGAGTAAAATTGTGACAGTTCCATCAGCTCCATAATAGCAAAATTAAGCTAGGAGCATGCTTGGTGTAATAATATTGAGCTTTGCAAATTTAGCCGCAGGAACAGATCAATAATTCACTTTAGTCAACGTCTTTGCTAATTGTGCCTCAAATGGAAATTTTACCTGCACCATTGGATCTGGAACACCAATTTTAGTCGAGGAGGACCTTTTATTTGATTCCCGAGGCTTTCAGGTGTATTTTGGTCCCTTTGATAGAGTTAGATATTTGGAATGGATCCATATTGGGATAAAACGACCTCCAATGAGAAATTCGACTCCATCGTTGAGTCCGGAATGCCATTTTCGATCAGATTGTATATATGAATTATATTTTTGTAACTTAGGATAAGGCCAAAGCATCGAAATTAGGTTTGAGCAAGGTGGCACCAACGTGGCCTAACCAGAATCTTCCACGTGGCAGACGGTGTAACAGCTCTTAAATCGCTGCAATTTCCAGAAAACTTTAGAAATGAACATCCAACTTTGAACTATGATTTCTCCTTTGATTTTTATCAGATTTAGGTGATTCAAAAGTCTAACTTGTATATTCTTTTCAAGAAAACATCATGGGAGCTTCAGAAATTGATTTTGGCACGTCGTTTGAGGTAAAAATCAGGCGTTTTGCTGATGTATCCTATTGTTATTTTCAAAAATTTCAGACATGTTATTTCTTATTCGTTTCGAATCTAAATTTGGTAAAATTTGAGTCTATTTTGTGTACTTTTGCGAGGTGCACATCATAGTAAAGTCAAAATTAATTTATAGACTTCATTTAGGGTTAAAATGATATTGTAGCTACGATTTATGTTGTGATTTTTTGAAAAACTTCGAGTTAAGATATCTCGGTCATTTCTTATCGAAATTTAATGAATTTTAGGTATAAATTATACTACTTTTCGAGACCTACGTTGTGGTGTATTCGAATTTTGTTGAATTGACTGTATTTTTACAAAAGTTGGCCAAGAAACTGTTGTACATATGTGTACCTTCCGATAAGAAGTATCTTTTGTTTTTGGATTGTTTCTGACTATTTTGAACCTGGTTTTGAGCACAATTTCTTGATATAGACTCAGGGTGATGTAGAGATCATTTTACCATGGCTGGTTTGACATTTTGGGCGTGTGCCTCACTTTCTCCATTTTAGTCGTAATTGACCTATTCTCCTCCATTTCTTGAGATATTATAGCCAAAGCAGTCATAATTATATTGTGATTCATATTTGGATAGTTGAGTGGCATTTGGAAGCAGCCAGGGAGGAAAAACTCATGTGGACTGATCCGGAGCGTGTGGACTCGCCTTCTAGGTAGGCTAGGCTTCCTTAAACCTTAGGCTGAGCTAAAATATGTAGATGTTCAAGTTAAGATGTGTTACATATGACTGTACAAGGTACTATATTAGTTGTAGCTATTGTATTAGTTGACTTCTGGTTTGGTTAAACTGCGGAAAGATCTAGTAAAGGCGGGATATAAGTTGATGCCAGGTAACACATATGTACTCTGGCTTGACTCTTATATGTGAGTGTGGCCTGGTGCTACAGAGGTATGGTGGTAATGAGACTAGTCGTTAACTATACTTTGTGCTGAGGACTTGCTATGGATTACTTGGTTCTGATAACCTTGATTGTTCCAGATACCTATGATTCAACTGTGATAGCCCTGTTATTCTGGATACTTGTGGCTAACTAATTGTGATATACTTGTCTCTAGTTAAACATGATTCAATACAGTTTTCTGTGACACATATGCCTAGATATACAATTGTTTGCCATTATACACTTGCTAACTTTACTTGATACTGGGTAACATGCTATATCCCAAGAAATGTTATTGTTTGTATCTTTGACTAGGCATTGTGACTCTTGACATGAGATATGATGCTGCTACACCTCTGTTGAGATAGAGAGGAGGTATTTGATTCTGTTAAGAGATGTATGCCTTTTCTTATGGGATTTATTAGGTCATTTATGGTTGAGACACTGACTGTGTGAGTTAGCCCTTAAGACTACCATCTGTAAAGGAGTTTGTTACATTATTAGTGAGCCGGCACATAGTTTCTTACGTGAGTTGTCTCCATTATCAGCTAGACTGTATGTCGTTCTGCCCGGAGGACTTGTTACACTCACTAACGAGCCTGGACATTGTTGGTCTAGTTGTGATTATTCTAGATACTTGCCATGTCACCAACTGGGTATGTACTTGTCGACAACTAGACACAATTCTTTACTACTCCTGTTGAAACATACATTTGGGTTGACTGCTTGTCCGCCTACTAGGTTGTTGGATACTAAGAGACCTGCTATATTCTAGGAACTGATTCTGTGTGGTACTCCTGATTGTGTGATAAGGGGATCACCTAAAGTCCAACACAGGGTACTAAGGGTATCGCCTATAGTCCAGCACAGGGTATAGTCTTGCACTCGTAATTGTGTGCAGAGGGGATCACCTATAGTGCAGCACAGGGTGCTGAGGGTATCGCCTATAGTCCAGCAGAGGTTATAGTCTTGCACTCGTGATTGTGTGCTGAGGGGATCACCTATAGTCTAGCACAAGGTGCTGAGGGTGTCGGTTATAATCTAGTGCAGGGTATAGTCTTACATATTGCACTCGTGATTGTGTGCTGAGGGGATTATCTATAGTCCAACATAGGGTGTTGAGAGTATCGCTTATAGTCTAGCACAGGGTATACCCTTTCGTATTGCACTCCTAATTATGTGCTGAGGGGATCACCTATAGTCCAGTTGAAACGACCCCAAAAGTGCACGAAAATGTGCCTCGAAAATGCCCAAAATTTTAATTTCTATATATCTAAAAATCCATTTGTTATTTCGAAAATCCAACTTCATATTCTTGTTTAGGGGGTCAAATAGAGTGGGTAATGGGTCAAACCCTTGATTTATAAGCAATCGAATCGAATTATGATTTTCCAAGTGAGGCTGAAAACAGTGGGCTTCCCGCATCGCGGAACCCAGTAAAATCTTGGTGACTATTTTTCCAACTTGGTCCAACACTTTTAAGTCTTGGGCCTAAGTATTCTCATACGTGAAAATACCTATACTTAGCCATATTTCACCCTCTTATCATCTTAAACATTCTGCACTACTCATTAAAACACTTAGTCTTATATTTATATCAAAATTCAAGTCTCAAACCCTCATCCGGATCTCAAGATTCTCCTTCAAGCTGCAAGTCTTCATCTCCGATCTTCTTCAAGTTTTATCCAAAAGCTAAGGTATATGGCTTTCATTCATGGGTTCCTTTCACCCATGATGCCCAAGCTTTTTTTTTACTCAAAATTGCATGATTTAAAGTTGATTTACAAATGGGTCTTGCATATTATGAAATTCACTGCACACTATATTAAAGCTTTATGAAATTATGACTATTTTGCCATATTTGGAGCTATGAATCTAAGACCTAATGTAAGATTTTTAATGAAGGGTTTTGATGTATATTGCTTGAGGGTGTTACCAAGTATCTATTAAAGGTTTTATAGTGAATTTACTAGAATGATTTCACTTTTGAATTTCATGGTTTTACACTAGCACTA
The DNA here is from genome assembly GCA_025774065.1 of Solanum ossicruentum. NCBI lineage: Eukaryota > Viridiplantae > Streptophyta > Magnoliopsida > Solanales > Solanaceae > Solanum > Solanum ossicruentum. Next base: position 9,962,858 of record JAOTQR010000069.1, on the reverse strand, counting down.
CATACCCTCTAAGTGTTTGATAAAATGCCCGACCAAGGTTTCTTGAGGAACTGAAGGCCCAATGCATGTCTTATGATTTGAATGATGTTATGATGATTATATGATTATGAAATGATGATGAAATGGATGTACGGATATGATGATGAAGGGAGTGTATATATATAATATTATCTCTATAGTGTTACATGTTGACTATAACCTTGTTGAGGGGTTGGTACCTTGACCACTTTGATAGAGGGTGTTAATTCCATTAACCGCGTTGAGGGGTTGGTACCTTGACCACTTTGATGGAGGTTATTAAGTCCGTTAACCGTGTTGAGAGATTGGTGCCTTGACCACTTTGATGGAGGGTGTTAAGTCTATTAACCTTATTGAGGAGTTGATACCTCGACCACTAACAAGGGGGTGTTAAGCCTTGAATTTCCAGTACTAGTTGCTTGGCTATGATGATGGTCTATTCTTATCTACGTAATATGTTCTATATAAGCATGTTTTACTTCAAGTACCATTCATACATGTCATATTGATAGTATGCTATCTATTACTTATGATTATGCATTTTGATCATGTTGCTTATTTCTTATTGCATTGCATCCTACATACTTAGCACAGTCAAACGTACTAACACATACTCTATACCTATATGATATCACCATGTAGGAACCGGAGCTCCATTTGGCCATCCTTCTCCTCCATGTGGCTAGTGCGATTGTCTCTCAATCTAGTTGGTGAGTCCTCCATTTCAAGGACATTGGTCTATGTTTCTTATGCTATATTGATATTTTCTTCTTTATTGCTATTTTGACAGTGAGGGTGAGCCCGGTTGCTTTATTTTGTCCACACTAAGTATCTATGTTTAGAGGTATTGTTGGACAAGTTGTGTATTATGCTTGAGCTTTGACTTATCTATGATATTTAAGCATTACTCTCTCTTTTCTCTTTCCCTTAGCCCCAATTTTCCTTGTCTGTGTTTCTTATATTGTTTTGTCTTGCTTCCGCGACCAAGGATGTGTGTATGATATGCTAAGAGGCTTGTTTGGGGTTCCATCGTGTTCCTCATTCACCGGTCACGTCTAGGCCCTAGGCTTGGATCGTGACATTAGTACTGGGTGCTGAGGGGATTGCTTATAGTCCAGCACAAGGCAGGATCTGCAGGCAGGTTCCAGATCCAAGCACCTTCCGAGTCATATCCGCGATTCGAGTTACGGGTTCTATATTCCTCTCTTGCCATCAGGGTTGCGTTACTAGTTCAGATATGATTAGGTGGTTGAAACCTCTCTCGTCAGTTATTGATCTGTGTATCCTGCACCTATACACATCCTGATTGTGTGTGGGTGTATCCTTTGGGGTTATGTCGGCTCAAAGGGCATCCAGGCTTAGACACGAGAGCCTTACACCCATGTACAACTGACCCTTGTTCTGGTGATACGGAGAGCTAGGCTCTGTGATGGTTCTAAGGGATTCCGTGATGATTTGTCGATTCTATATTGTGCGTGGTGTACTTTCTGGGTTTATGAGAGCCCAGTCAGTATACAGACATACATATTAAGCCCTAACACCTGCGTACAACAATATGTCTCTATCCCATGATAGTTTTGGTTTGGACCTACTCGTGTTTCGTAGTTAGTATCATTGCACACCACTTAGGTTGGTTTCGTTGGGGTTCGATGATTTTCTATACATGCTTACTCCTTCATCGGAGTTCTGATTTACTATATTTACTGCAGTTCTCTATATTTAAGCCTTATATATTCACATACTTCATTCGGTCGGTTGATGATACCTACAGGGTGCCTATTACCGGTACTTACTCCTACATTTCTGCATCTTCCCATGGTGCAGGTCCAGGTACTAGCCATAATTGCTGAGTTAGGATTTCGCAGAAGATTCAGGAGACATTGATGAACATTAGCAACTCTAGATATTCTGCAGTCTTCTTCTGTTTTGACAGCCATCTTTTGTATTCAGACATTGGCCTTGTACATATGTAGTTTGGATTGTATGTGTGGATTGTCATTCTGGTTATGTATGCTGGTATGTATATTTTATCTTGAGTATATAGTAGCTCTGTACAGTTGATTTTCAAGTTCTGGGTAGGTTCAGTTATTTATATTGTTATGTTTGCTATGGTTTGACCAGAGAGCTAGGCAGATACCTTGCGGCTTGGGTAATGGGCTTGCCTGTAGGTAGGATCTAACAGACATCATCATGACCGGGACTCGGTCGTGATAGATTAAGGATAATTTCATATTTACAAGAAAAAAATAAATAATTCTAGAAGAATCTTTTAACAAAAAGATGAAGCATGAGAAATTCAAGGATATGTTTATCATTCTATCTTAATTTATTAAAATATTATATATTTTGCATTACCCTTGTTCTCTAAATTCAATCGATAAGGTTAAACATCTAAAACAAATTTCATATAGTAACCTTTTCTAGAAACTTTTTTATTCTTTTTTAGATTATATTTATCATACAAAATAGTGATAATTAGGATGATTAAAGATATTTTATACAATTAATAACTAGAAAAATAAGCTTAGAGTAATTGTTACATTATGCCAAGAGTGTATGAGATTTTCATAAAAGTTAATCCAAGTTCTAGAGAATTCCAAATAGAAATATAATTAAAAAAAATTAAATGTACTTTAATATGTGGGGTTGAATTATTTCTTCAAAAGATTGTGGATATTTTTTATTGTTATTTTTTAAACGAATAATTTCAGGAATCCAATTGCTTTATTTTATTATGAGTTAATAGTTAAAAACTCCATTAAACTTGACACGTTTTATTAATTGCACACCTTCATTATGAGAAGTCTTAATTAACTATTAATTCATTTTGTTATTAATTCACTTTCTTTTCTTTTATAAATTAATATGATATCTAAACTAATTACTCTGTTTTTTAATTATTTTAACTTAAATCTTAATATTTTTTTCTATTTATTATATTTACTAAAAATAACTACTTCAGTATAGAAACTTATTATTTTAAAATATAATTAGTAACCTTACAAATAAAATGATGGATAACATATTTGCATATAAAGTAAACTATAAATGTTTACTAAATTATAAAGGAGTAACTTTTTATTTAAATATAATCAAATTTATATTTTATTAGATTTAAAATGTATTAAATTAAATATTAAGTTTAATTTAAATTTGAAGTTGTCAAGCTAAATTTTGATGATAAAAATAATAAAAAGAGTATTTTCAACATTATTTTACTTTGAAATTAATCAAATCAAAATTTTAATTAATTATAGTAGATTACTTTTTTTATTTTTTAATTTAGCTTAATTTTATTTTTTGTCGAAATAATAATGAAAATGTAATTTCATACTAACAAAAATTCTACCAAGAAAAATAAATGGTTCTAGAAACATATAAATGGATTATGACCAAAGTGTAAAAATGCAAATCCAGGTTAACAAAATTATGCCAAGAAATATTGATCTTTGATATAGTAATACACAATGATTTGTGATTGTAATATTATTTTATTTTATTTGATAAAATGATTAACTCATTACCTAATAAATTAGTATTATTATGCAATAGCAAAAAATAAAACTGTTAGATCATAAAAGTTTCACAATATAAAAGTGTATGTTTAAAAAATTAATGCCAACAATATATAGGTTAAATTGTTATAATAATATCTTTGTGAATAACTTTTTTAACTAGATAAAAAAAATGGGCATTTTACACAAAACTCATATGTTTTGGAGCTAATTACCAAAAATCTCAATTTTTTTCAAAATTACCAAAAATTCCTTGTTTTTTATACAAAAAATGAAACCAGTGATACATTTGAAAAGGTAAGAGAATTAAGGGATTTTAATTATGATACATGGAGAAATAAGGATTGTAATTTGTATCAATAAGTATTATAGTTTTGTATCATTTAAGGGATTTTTGTAAATTTTTAAAAGAGTAGGGATTATATGAAATTCTATAAACATAAATTGTGTATTTCTGTAATTTTTTATAAAATAATTAATAGGGGATATTGAGCTCGTTTACGAGTCTAAGATTATATATATATATATAATATATATGTATGTATTATGTATGTATTAGTAATGAACATATTAATTCTTCGTATTAGTAATACATTGTTTGGTTCATTTTTTCATGTTATGTATAACTAATGCTTGTTAATACACACTATTGTGTATTAAGGTGTACATTATCAATACCATGAATTTGTTGGTATTAATAATAAAATAGTTTTAATGCATGCATTGACATAATTAAAGACTCAATTGCCCCTCAAAATGGTTTTTTTTACATATTTTTCGCCATAGCTATGAAGGATATCTTTGTAGATAATATTTTAATGCAATGTTTACTATTTTTAATGCGTCTAATCAAACAATACATATAAGATTTTAGAGAGGAAGATTGGGAAATTTTTTATATGTCTATTCATAAGTTTGTACCAGTATATATACAAATTGAAATGTACAAAAAAAAGAAGAATGAAATTATTCCCTATACACTTGTCCTATTTCTATTGTCTAGCTACCTAATAGAAAATAACAAACAATATACTCTCATGTGCTAAGTCACATGAGAAGAAATTTTAGTTATTAAATCTGCAGCTTCATCATATGGTGGAAAATAAATCTATCATGTGTGTATAATCCTTTGTGTTGCATCAATGTGGTAAAAAGAAGTCAAACACTCATCTTTCATCAAAACAAGAACTTGTCTCAAAAGCTTCATCTTTCTTCTCTTTTCCTTTGTTGTGTTTCTCATCATCAGTAATGATTTTATTCATGTTCATTACTCCAACATCCCCCTCAAGTTGGAGGGGAGTGTCATGACCCCCAACTTGCCAAGAATAGATCTGTGCAATGGCCCGAAAAGTGATTTAGTAAAAAGATCAGCCAATTACAGAGTTGATGGCACAAATGAAAGAGTGATAAGCCCAGAAGATACTGTTGATGGACAAAATGACAGTCTAATTCGACATGCTTTGTTCGTTCGTGAAAAATTGGATTACGAGCAATATAGATTGCAACTTAGTGTCCTAATAAACTAGAACCAGAAGAGAAATTGGGACGGAGAAATCATCAAAAAGGCGTACCAGCCATGTAAGTTCAGCAGTGACCCGCCACATGGATCGATATTCCACCTCCACAGAGGAAAGACAAATAGATACTTGTTTCTTCTATTTCCAAGAAATCAGAACTCCTCCGAGTGTGACGGAAAATCCACTAATAGATATGCGAGATTCCTTACAACGAGCCCAATCTGCATCACAAAAAGCTAGTGAAGAGAAAGATGGTTTGAATGAGAGTATCCCTTGACTCGGAACCAGACTTAGCTACTTCAAAACTCTTAAAGCGGTTGAATAGCGAGACAAAGTAAGATTTTACATGTATTGACTCACAAACAAGAACAGAGAAACAAAGATCAGGTCGGGTATGGGTCAAGTAATTCAATTTACCTACCAAGCGTGATATAAAGTAGGATTTTTCATGAGAGGACCATTATCTTCACGAAGTTTAGAACAAGGATCCAAAGGTGAAGTAACCAGAGGCAAATCAGATACGTCAAACTCTTTCACCATGTCTAAGGTGAATTTCCTTTGACTCACAATAAAGTCTAAGGTGAATTTCCTTTGACTCACAATAAAGTCTGGTATTTCGTGCATAATTTCCATGCCAAGAAAATAGTAAATGCTCCCCAAAGTTTTGATTTTAAACTCTGAATGAAAAAAGTGCTTGGTATCTTCAATTTCCACCAAATTGTTCCAAGTTAGGAGAATATCATCAACATAGACTGTCAAAATAGAAATGAGATCCCCTAACTTTTTAAAGAACAAGGAGTAGTCATTCATAGATGAAGAGTAACATTTGAAACTTAAAGCCCTTGCGAGATGACCATACCACTGCTGGCCATAGAGCGATTTTTGTATAAGATAAACTTGCTTAGGAGTAGGACCAGCAAGACCTGCTGGGAATCTCATATAAACCTCCTCTTGTAATTCACCATGCAGAAATGCATTATTGACATCTAATTGAGAAACATTGACATCTAATTGAGAAACATACCAACCTCTTTTTGCTGCAACAATGCAAACATCTGATTGTAGTCATCTTCACAACAGGTGAAAAGGTTTCTATATAGTCTATTCCTTCTTTTTGAATGTCCCCCCGCCCACCAACCTGGCTTTAAGCCTTTCAATACTCCCATCTAATAGGTGTTTGACTTTGTAAATCCACTTACAAGGCAAAACCCTTTTTCCTTCTTGCAATTCAACCACATCCCATGTGTGCTTGTCCCGTAATGCCTGTATTTCTGATTCCATGGCATGAACCCAACATGGATGTTGAGAGGCTTGAGTATAGATAATAGCTTCTATAAGAGTGGATATGGACTGGAAAACATGCTGATTGTTGGCAGATAGAGAAATAAAAATGTAGACTGATGATTTTTCTGTACATTTAAAACAAGCCTTGTCTAAATCAGTTAACATGATTCCATTGCAAATATAGTACTTTAAATATGATGGCCTATTGGAACTTCTTATTGTTCTCCTTGGTGGGATTGATGATGGAGCAACAGGGGAAATGAGAGTTGAAGGAGAAGAGGGATGGTAATCTGACTGATGGATTTGTGGTGTACTAGTAATAGAGGAAGTAGGAGACTGAGAAAGAGGATTGGGAGCTGGAGGATTAGGAGAAAATGACTGGTCCTGTAAAATCCAATTGAGTGGTGGAGAATATGGGATCAAGAGTGCTTGGGTAGGCAAGAAAAAGTGATTCGGGGGAAGATTTAGAAGAAGCAAAAGGGTAGTAGTCTTCATGAAATTTGACATCTCTAGAAACAATAACTTTCTTTGTTTCTATTTATAGCAACTTATAACCCTTTTAATGCAAAGGATACGCCAACATCACACAAGCTTTTGTCCTTTTATCAAACTTGTTCCTTTCTTGAACTAGAGTAGAAGCATAACATAGACATCGAAAGTTTCTTAAGTAATCATAACCGGGGGATTGCTTACACAGTACCTCAAATAGTGATTTTCCTTTGAGCACACTGGATGGCAAAATATTTATTAGATGTGTTCTAGTTAAAAAATACTCACGTCAGTAGGCAATAGGTACTTTAGATTGGAACATGAGAGCCCTCGCTATTTCTAGTAGGTGCCTATGTTTCCTCTCTACAATCCCATTTTGTTGAGGGATTGTTGTGAACGACATCTGATGAATCATTCCCTAAGATTCAAGAAATGTTAATTCCTATGATCCCTTTCCCAACTC
>JAOTQR010000069.1:9913679-9955472 GCA_025774065.1 Solanum ossicruentum | reverse complement strand
ACTTTTTTAGTCACTGACACATTGATATGCTTAACACTTTTAAGTGCAGAATGAGACTTTTATGACACTTTATAATTGCTTTACTCTAGCTTTAAAAGGCCTATTGCAGAAGTGAGAACCTCCATCACTAATGATTGCCTGAGGGGTGTCAAACCTAGAGAAAATATTCTTTTCAGAAATGCTATGACTCTTTTACCCTCATTGTTAGGTAGAGCTACAACCTCCATCCACTTTGATATATAATCCACAACAACTAAGATGTACTTGTTTACATATAAGCTAACAAATGGTCTCATGAAATATATCCCCCATGCATCAAATAACTTAATAATCGTAATGAGGTTTAGAGGGATCTCATACTTGCGGAAAACCCACCTTCTCTTTGGCACTTGTCATAAGCTTTGGCATAGTTGTGGGCATCTTGGTGAATGGTGGTCCAGTAATACCTACATTGTAAGATTTTGTTGGTTGTTCAAATCCCACTATGATGTCCACCCTTTAATGACGAGTGGCATTCCTCAAGTATGCCCATCATCTCAACCTTAGGAACACTTCGATGAATAATTCCATGAGCATATACTTGGAACAAGTATGGGTCTTCACAGAAGAACTTCCTTATATCCGAGATAAATATCCTATGTTGATGCGTGTTCAGGTCGGTTGGCATGATACCACTTACCAAGTAGTTCTGCAAACAAAAGTATCAGCTCATTAGATGCAGCCAATACTCACTCATCAGTAAAAGAATCATTTATCTCCAATCCATTATCAAATTTCATTATTGCTCTATCTTTCAATCTGGAGAGGTGATCTACGACTTGATTTTCTATTCCTTTTCTATCAATGACATCAAACTTGAAATCTTGCAAAAGTAGCATGCACCTCATCTATTTTGGCTTTGCATCCTTCTTAGCCATCAAATATTTAAGTGCTGAGTGTTCTATATGCACCGTCTGTATGCACCACTACTTTGGTCCCCTATAGATATGACCTGAACTTTTTGAATGCAAAGACCACAACAAGTAACTCATGTTCTATGACGGTGTAATTCCTTTGGGTAGTATTTAGGGCCTTGCTAGCATAATATATGAGGTGTAATTTCTTCTCCTTTTGTTGTACCAATACTAAATCTAGAGAACCCCACTAGTATCACATATGATCTCAAAGGATTTGGACCATTCTTGAGCGACAATGGTTGGTTCTGAGATCAACCTCCTCTTCAACTCTTCAAAGGCTTTCAGACGTGCATCATCAAATAAGAACTTGGCATCTTTCTCGAATAATTTGCACTGTGGGTGTGAAATTTTAGAGAAGTCTTTATTGAATGTCCGATAGAATCCTGCATACCCCAAGAAACTCCACACACCCTTTGCTGAGTTGGGTAGTAGGAGCTTCTCAATCACCTCCACTTTAGATTTGTCTACCTGAATGCCTTTGCCAGATATCCTGTGCCCCAACACAACAACCTCTTTCACCATAAGGTGACACTTTTCCTAATTTAGCTCCAGATGACTTTCTGTACATCTTTGTAACACAACATATAGGTGCTCTGAGAAATACTCAAATGAGTTCCCACCCACACTGAAGGCATCTATGAAGACCTCAATAGTGTTTTCCACAATGTCTAAGAAAATAGACATGATACATCCCTCAAATATTGTTAGGGCAATACATGACCCAAATAGCATCATCTTGAATATGAAGGTACCATAGGGGAATGTAAATGTAGTTTTCTTCTAATTCTCTGGAGCATTGATGATCTGATTATAGCCTGAATACCCATCGAGAAAATGGTACCACCTTTTTTCTACTGTTCTGTCTAGTATCTAATCCATGAATGACATAGGAAAGTGATCCTTCTCTGTTGAGACATTGAGCTTTCTGTAATCCATGCACACCCTCAATCCTATTATTAGATGCATTGGGATCAACTCATTGTTGGCATTAAGGACAACTATGATACCCCCTTTCTTCAATACACACTACACCAAGCTCATGCATTCGCTATCAGCTATCGGGTAGATTACTCTTGCATCCAACCATTTAATGATCTCTTTGCGCACAACTTATTGCATAGGAGTGTTTAGGTGCATTTGATGTTCAATGCTCGGCTTGTAGTCCTTGAACAATTGGATTTTGTGTGTACATACCTCTAGAGGGATAATAATAATGCTTGCAATTGTCCAGCCAATGGCCTCTTGGAATTGTTTAAGCACCATTACTAGAGCATCTACTTGCTCATTATTCAAATCTATAGCTATTATGATCGGGAAGATGTTGTTGGCACCCAAAAAATGCAAATTTAAGGTGTGTTGGAAGGGCCTTCAATTCTAATACCGGTAGGTCTTCTATGGAAGGCTTGGTACGTGTTGACTACCGATTCTGCAAATCTAGGTCTAGTTTAGTTTGGTGCGTAGGACAATATGATACACCTAGAGAATTTACTGTCTCCTGATAGTGTAGAATACCATCACAGTCGAAGTTCATCAACACCGCCTCCAAAGTGACAATACCCAATCATACCTCAAGTGGTACTTCTGGCTCAACATCATCAACATCTCAATAACAGAAACCACTATCAGGTCATTGTCTTTTTTGGCTTACTGACACATGTTGAACATGACCTCATCCTGCCTAAGTCAGATCTTGAGTTGGCCCTTCTCTTTATCTACTAAGGTGCGACTAGTGGCTAAGAATGGCTCTCCCAAGATAATAGGAACTTCAAAATCAAATTTACAATCAAAGATTACAAAGTGTGCAGGAAATATGAATTTCACCACTTAACCAACATATCATAGAGTATCCCCACAAGCTTTTTCTTCGTTTGATCCGCCATGAACAATCGTATGCTATTAGGAGTATGGCTCCCAGTCCAAGCCTTTTGTAGACTGCAAGGGGCATATCAAATCCATACTTTCATCTAATTCACATAATGCCTTTAAGAACTCTATATCACCTATAGTGCAAGGTATGGTGAAAGCACCTGGATCTTCATGCTTTTGAGCTAAGGATTTCATAGTGATAATAATGTAATGTTGAAACTCTTGAGAAAGCTCCTGAGCTATAGTACACTTCTTGGTGATCAATTCCTTCATATACTGGCCATTGCTCGACATTTTCTCCAAAGTCTCAATGAGAGGAATGTTGATAGATAGCTTCTTAAGCATGGAGAAAGTGCTCGAAAATGCCTTCCTCCTCCCTCTTTTTGATTCTTTGAGTGAAAGGAGAAGGAGACCTAGGGACAGGCTTAAGCTTCTGTGGCTCTTTAGTTGCTTCAGTCAACCCATCCTTACCACGATCATCTCCTTCATCCACATTCTTTGTTACAACTAACTCCTCATGAACATCTTCCGCATCAACCAACATAGGAGAATTAATAGTGCTCTTGCCACCTCTAGTAGTAACCACCATATATTACTCCTCATTCTGAAGATTTTGCACTGTGTTGCTAGGCATTGTACCCTTTTGACGCTAATTCAACTGAGTTGACACTTGACCGAGTTATTTCTTAAGCTATTTAATAGCCACAAAATGAGACTCTATTTTCTGATTTATGCTTGACACATTTGATTTCATGTCCCTTAGAGTGTCATCTTCTATCTCGCCCTTCTTCAACAAGCGATCAAACATCTCCTCAATTCTCGAATTACCTATAGCCATGTCATGGTTATGTAGTGGCACATAGGGACAATTTTTGAAGCCTTCTTTGTGACCCTAATCTCCATCTAGACCCCTGGTTCTATCATAGTAACCACCCCATTTATCTCTGAAAGCTCTATCTCTACCATAGTTTTGACCTTGGCTTCCTTGACCTTAGTGCCAATAGTCATGATTGGAACCTTAGGCGTTGACCTAGAAACCCCTTGTCTGATCATTCACAAATAACACATCCTCCTCATAGTATGGACCTTCGTACATGGGCGCACGTGGAGGTTGGTGAACCACTAGATTCACTCTCCCTTGGTTCTTCTTGATCACCACATCTATTCTTGTGTGATGCTGAGCAAGTTGTTGCATAATATCTTCATTAATTTTGGCTTGCTCTGAACACACACTAACAACACATGAACTCTTCATGAAAGCTCTATCTCACTGTCCCCATGTGTGATTCATCTTGAACACTTGCTCTATACGCTCAGTAATCCTTATAAATGGTTGATCTAGAAACACGCCCCCCATAATAGTGTCAGCATAAGCTTGACTATTCTTGTAAAGGGCACGGTAGAAGATCTCCACTAAAGCATCATTAACTATCTTGTGGTCATGGATGCTCCTCAAACATTTAGTAAACCACTCCCAAGTAGTGCTTATCGAAGCACTAGAAAGTTGCTCAAAGTTGTTGATCTGGTCCTTCAATTTGAGCTTCTTTGATCTTGGAAAGTACCTCTCCAAAAAGGTGTCACTCCCCAAAATCCCGTTAGGGCGGACTAGCACCCATGGCCGGTAAGGCTCGGGAGAACCAAATTGTATCTATTCATTTTCTAAACATATTATAAGGGATGTCTACATTTGACATGTCTTTAAGAAGATAAACAGTGATAACAAGCCAAAAGGAAATGCATATGACTAAGCCGTTGGGGCCAAAGTGTTTAAAGTATGAGACATGACCTCACTTTAATTTACATAGTCTATAAAGCCTCTAGATAAGAAAACATATGTGATAAGGGTTGGGACAGGCCCTGCCTTGACTAACTGTGCAATACAAACATATAAGAGAACATATCTGATAAGGGTCGGGATAAGCCCCGCCTCAACTAACTTTACAGTACAAATATATAATCTCTACATATACACAAAGCTCGAAGCAACCTAGAGCTTGGCAACAATATTTGAATGTCCTGGACTCCTACTGGGGAGATCTACTAGAACTTGTACCTGTAATATGAAATGCAGGTCCCCCATAAGGGACGTCAGTACGAGATAATGTACTGAGTATGTAAGGAAGGATATACTATATATAAAGTAACAACTCAAATGAAACCATTAATCGGTGTAAGATTAGAGACCATCATTGGTTATACTTTGGAATCATCTACTCTATGTTCTTTACCACTTTACATTTACTGTATAATCCATGCACAACTGTAATACAAATGACCAGCTAATCAGTGGTAAAACTGTATCGGGATTGTCCCTGGATTGGTTCTTCCTTAACCCATCGGGCTACCACCCATGATAGGATCGTCCCTGGCTAGGTGATTCTTCCATCCCTCAGGCTACCACCTATCAATAAACAATATACTTTATCTTTTAATTACCTTTGAGTTGGTTCTTTTGGTTGTCACAATCTTGGGGCTGTAGGACTGTATATGTAGCATGTGACATGTAGATAATCATATAAGATAATATGACAACGAAAACAGTACATTACACAAATAATGAAATGCGTAAGAAATGGAACAACTCGTGAACTTTATTTCGTAACAAGAACTCATGTAACTTGGTATCCAAGCATGTTTGTAGATTTGAAGGTGACTATATACGGAGTCATATGAATATGTAAAAGAGTGGAGACATGGTTAATAGTTGTGTCAGAGTTGGTGAGTGCCTTTATGTGCCAAGGAAGGATCTATGTTTCATACAAAGTAATACGAAATCAAGTAGCCTTACATACCTTGTTGTATGACCTCATTACTACCTCAAGTTAACCTTCCCTTCCTCCAAATATTTATCTAAAACATAGTAAGTGATAAAACTAGCATTAGCATCCAAAAGATACATCTTGGCAGCCTAATCACATAAGAAAACAACACACGTACAACAAGCGGGTATTTATAAACCCGAGCATATTCCTTCAACCTTTCTGCCCCTAATCATATTTTTCTAATACATATTTTCATGTACACATTATGTACAACATGTTTTAGTGCCAGAGCAACCTTACAATAGCCCGCAAAGCACAATGCACAACAATTCTACACAACCTTAAAATGGACAGCATAACGTTACAATCCTTTGCTACATTTCGACGTAGACAATTCCAAACCTATTCCAACTCTAACCAAACTGTTCCAAAAACATTTACACATGCAACAGACCTAAAACATTCTTATATCAACACTAAAGATGTCATGAAGGACGTGAGCCAATGACCTTCCATCTAACAGCCCACAAGTTCCAATCTACATTACAATTAAGATAACACAATAAAACTCGTTTGTTAAATGAAACCAAAATCAGGGCAGTAACCTTAGGGTAATAACTATAACTCAAAGCATCTTAAGAAAATCAAATTCTCTTCGTAACAGCCCACAAACCATAGAGAAGTCACTAAAACAAAAGGCGAGTGTCTCAAAAACTTTCTAAATACATGCTGTCCCAAATTTCCAGCACAAACATACTAGCATATACTTGTTGTTTTTCATGAGAAAACCATACTTAAAACATGGGTAAACTTACTTACCACTACCTTCAAGGTGTACGGCTTATCCAAGAACCCTAGAAGTTTCCTTGTGGCTGCTTTCTATGTTAAGAAAGTATAGAGAGAAAATTGTGAAAGCTAAAATTTTTCCAAGTCTAAGAGTAAGGAAAATTTGCTGCTTGTAACCCTTTTTAAAGGACCAATTTGGCCGACTTACGCTTTTCCTTTTGACCACCTTATACCACATATTATCAATCTGGTTATCCAGCAGCTTGACCTTAACAATTGTGCCTAAATGGGTCTCCAAGTTGATGGGTTTGGGCTGCCCATTTTCCAACTTTCTTTTCACTTAGTTTGAGTCCAATTAGCCAAGTGGGTTATGGTGCACTTGGGACCTTTTTATTATACTTCTTGGGCTGAAAATGTAGTCCATTATGATGCTAAAACATGGGCCAAATTTACACCCTTAACACAAACTTTATTCATAATCGGACTTGAACAAATTCGACGTCAGGCCTCATCTCTGTTTAGCTAGAAAATTTAAGCTAATCAAGTAGGTGACTCACCTTTGCAGGCGGTTCAGAGTTGAGGAGGTAAGAGGGGCTATTAGCAGGATGAAGAGGGGGAGGGCGATCGGGCCCGATGAGATTCCGGTAGACTTTTGGAAGAACATGGTCAAGGATGCATTGAGTGGTTGACTAGACTGTTCAATGCTATTGTGAAGACTTCCAAGATGCCTGATGAATGGAGGACGAGTATAATGGTTCCATTGTACAAGAAAAAGGGAGATATTCAAAGCTGTAACAATTATAGGGGTATCAAGTTGTTAAGCCACACTATAAAGGTCTGGGAGAGAGTTGTGGAGATGAGGGTGCGAAGAGTGGTCTCTATCTCGGAGAACCAGTTTGGATTCATGTCGGGACGGTCGACTACTGAAGTAATTTATCTTGTTCGGAGGTTAGTAGAGAGATACAGGGAAGAAGAAAGGATCATCATATGGTGTTAAATGATCTCAAGAAGGCATACGACAAAGTCCCAAGGGATGTCTTACGGAGGTGTCTAGATGTGAAAGGTATCCCAGTGGCTTATATCAGGGTGATTAAGCACATGTACGATGGAGCCAAAACTCAGGTGAGAATGGTGGGAGGAGACACTGAGTATTTCCCTGTTGAGATGGGACTCCACCAAGGATCTGTGTTGAGCCCTTTCTTGTTTGCCTTGGTGATGGATGAGCTGACGCGTTCTATTCAGGAGGAGGTACCGTGGTGTATGCTTTTTGCAGATGACATAGTATTGATTGATGAGACTCAGACTAAAGTTAATGATATGTTGGAGGCTTGGAGACACGCCTTGGAGTCCAAAGGATTCAAATTGAGCAGGACTAAAACTGAATACTTGGAGTGCAAATTCAGTGTTGAAAGGGATGAAGCAAACCCTGATGTGAGGCTTTCCACTCAACCTATCCCCAAGAGAGAAAACTTTAAGCATTTGGGATCCATCATCCAGAGTAGTGGCGATATCGACGATGATGTCACACATCGTATTGGGGCAGCATGGACTAAATGGAGGCTTGCCTCTGGAGTATTGTGTGATAAGAAGATACCCCCGAAACTCAAAGGTATGTTTTACAGAATGGTGGTTAGACCATCATTGTTGTATAGAGTGGAGTGTTGGCCAATTAAGATGGCACATGTTCAGAAGATGCATGTTGCAGAGATGAGGATACTAAGATGGATGTGTGGCCACACCAGGAGTGACAAGGTTAGGAATGAGACCATCCGGGAAAAGCTAGAGGTGGCCCTGGTGTTCGAAAAGATGAGGGAAGCGAGACTGCGATGGTTTTCGACATGTGTAGAGAAGGAGTATGGGTAATCCTGTTAGGAGGTGCGAGATGCTGGTTTTGGGAGATTCTCGGAGGGGCAGAGGTAGACCGAAGAAGTACTAGGGGGAGGTGATTAGACAGGATCTGATGGAACTTGATCTTACTGAGGACATGACCTTAGATAGAAAAAAGTGGAGGTCACGAATTAGAGTAGCAGGCTAATGGTAGTGTTCAGCGTCTTTTTTTTTCTTTTTTTTGTTTGTCATGTATTCACATTACCTGTTATATCATGTGTTGGTTTACCTTATTTACATACTGTCTTTAATAATCACTCTTTTCTGTTCTCTTTCCTCCCTTTGTTATATCTAGTTCGTTCTTACTTATAGGTTTTGAGACGAGGGTTTCTAGGAAACAACCTCTCTACTTCTATGGTAGTGGTAAGGTCTGCATACATTCTACCCTCCCCAAACCCTACTTGTGGGATTATACTGGGTATGTTGTTGTTGTAAGTAGGTGACTCACCTGCTAGTTTCTTAAGTCCTACAAGTACCTCAATTCTGTCACTTCATTTAAGGCCGTGATCTCCTCAATTCGACACAAAACAAGTATGCACTCAACCATCTTAAGCGTTAGATGCACATATAGCCCATTGACATGAGATTCAACCACTTTTACAAATTGGGCGCTAATTTGACCAAACCATATCATGTTACATTTGCATTATACTAGTATTGTAATATGTGGGGTGTTACAAAAGGCCTTCTGTAAATCTGCCAAACTAGTGATTGAACTCTATGGTATCACAGATAGCCATAATATAGCATTGCCTATTAGAGACAATGGGCATATATGATGTCCCATAGCATCCGTGGACCGATTTGTGTTCCCATCACATTCTTACTAACAAATGCCACATTGTGCAAGTGGCTGTGTGGATCCTCCAATGGTAAGCCCGCAAATAACCCACAATTCTATAGCATCTAAAGTAATCACTAGAGACTGTGAACATGGTGTTTGCTAGTAGTGATGGCACTACAATAGCTCCTATCAGATCCATAGCCATGGGGTTCAACCTGTACTGATTCCAGTTTTAAGCATTGACATTGAACTCCTAAGGTTGTGGAATGTCCTCCAAAGGAGGTGGGTTCTAATTCCTATCATCATAATTATTACCCTAATTTTCTTGGGCCATTCTTCTACATTTCATTGGATCTCTAAATCAAATGGAGTTAAGAGGTTGCCTTGACTCCTACTGTTGCGCATAATCTACTTGTATATCCTATAAAGAAACAAAAAAGAAAAACCAAAACAAAAGTAAAACCAAGGGAACTAAGGGTTAATACTTGAATTACTTAATGAATAAATCTAAGTCTAGTCGTTCTCCCCAGCAATATGCCAAAATCTTTGATGTTTACCAAGTTACACCTCATTTTTAGAGGATAAAATGGTCATTGTCAAGATATAAAACCTAACCAAGTTTAGGGTTGAATCTAAGGGAATGCGTAGACTTAAGACCAATTCACCAATAAGCAATTCAACTAATTAACCAACTCAATTCCCCGAAAAAGTGGGGGGGGGGATTCGCAATAAATAATGAGAAAGTAAATAAACTAACTATCATAAGAGATAATCAATAATAAAGAGCGACTAGGGTATCGTGTTCCCTATGATTCCCCTACTTAGTATCACCGGATAACCTAATTCTTTTCTAGTGTATAGCGTGAAGGAAGGTAATTTAGGTTCACCAAACCCTTTGGGCAAAGGTGAGAGGCGAATTTCACTATGTGACTTGGCCCATATCCAAAGTGTGCAATACTAACCATTCCCTATAAGTCCCAGTCAACCTCCTCTTGGCCTAATTAGATTGATTAGATGAGAAAACATTATAAAATCATGTTAATCAATCCCTTTTCCTATTCATTACTACCTTGGTCCAATTAGTAACACTAGGCGAGTTCTAATGTTGGCCACCATTAGAAAACATGCAAAATGAAGAGAATTGATTAATACATGCATATACTTATTCCAAAAGTTCCAAATTACCTGAGTTTTACTATGTCAGTTCTTCATTGTTCCCACAACCCTAGTTGTTAATTTAGCTATTCATGCTATGCGTAGATGAAGAAAGTATGAATTGAGAAAACATAATTAAATACATACCTAGTTGAATTAAGATCAAGAAAATCTAAGAAGAATGAGAATCACAAGTTTCAAAATCAAATTTAACTACAATTGTTTTCTACCTAACTTTTCTCTCAAGTATTGAGTTCAATTTAATTACAATTGTTTTCTACCTATCTTTTCTCTCAAGTATTGAGTTCTCCAAGTACAAACCCTAAAGGTACTGAATAATGACGTCCTCCCTTGTACAATAACATAAGTACTATTATGACACCCCGTAACTCCATGCTCTTATATATCATGTGTCAAGCCTTATTATTTTAGTTGGGGAGTGTATTGGGTTGTGAAGAAACTTCTAGTACTTAGACGAGTTCAAGAAATCCTTATGAATTACGTTTTACATGCTGGTTTGGGCAAAGGTCAAACTAAAATGAGCATAGCTTTTAGCACACAAATAATTGGATGACCCATGACATGTTAAATGAAATACCTTTGAGTTATCTTTCCAATGCACTTCGTTTCACCTCATTCTGAACTTGTATGAAAGAGTAATGACCATTTTTGTGAGACTCGCCCGTGCAGTGATATCACACGAGCACTTAGACGGACAATGAGGCTTTGGATGAGCCTTATTCGGCTGTTTTGGGCTTAAAAAAACCATTTTTGGTCTAAGGGTAGGGATGCAGCCAATAGCATTGGCCACGTGGCTAGCCACTGAATGTGTGGCTAGTCGTAGAGGTGTGCAAGTGAGTCAAGGTACGCGTGAGAGGGAGTTTTCTTGACCAAGTGAAGTGTCACGACCATCTTCATAGGTGTGGCAAGCTTCACGAGCCATGGTCTTTGATGTGGGATCTTCGGCCAAAATTTTTCTTACCAAATGTAACATCGCGAGCAACTAAATGGACCATGTAGCACCACACTGCCCGTGGAGCCTCCCATTGAAGTGACGATGACATTAATTTTTTCCCAAGTGTCCCAACTTCCAAATTTTCAAATAAGTATCATCGCATGGGATCTCCACACGACCCGTGGAATGCCACATGACTCGTACAACCTCATGTGAGATGACACATTATCAATGTTTCTCTCCATTTCATTAATGAAATTTTCTTAAATATTATTCATTCTAATGATCTTTTTGGACTTCTAATGCTATCTTAACCTGACCAAAAGACCTAAACCCTATCTCAAAGGATCAAGTCATCATTCACAACTTGAATACACTCTCAAATCCTCTAAAAACCCTATACCAAAACCCCAAATACAATTTCAAGGAAACTCAAGAACAAGTTTTGGAGTGCATGACCCCATTTCAAGCTTCAATTCTTTCTAGAACTTTCAAGAAACTCAAGGTCTAAGGTATGTGGCTTTCAACCACTGGGTCCTCTCACCCATGGTGCATAAACTTTCCTTTTACCTAAAATTGCATGTTTTCATGTTGATTACTTATGGATATTGCTTATTATGAATTTGGGTTATAAACTATGTTGGGGTTTCATAAGCTAGTGACTATTTAAGCATGTTTTGAGCTTTGAATTGAAGATCCATTATGTGACTTGATGAGGGGTTTTGATGTATCTTGCATGAGAGTATTACCTAGTGTTGGTAGGTGGTTTACATTGACTTTCTGACATAATTTCACTCTTGAATTGAATGATTTTGAACTAACATTATACACCTGCCAAGTGTTTGATAAAATGTCCAGTTATGGATTCTTAAGCCATTGATGATCTATTGCATGATCTATGAACTAAGTAATTATATGATGATGAAAGGAATGCATATACGTGTTATTTTCATCAATGGTATCTATATTGTTAAACGTTGACCATGAAAAAATTGAAGGGTTGATACCTCAATCACCTTGGATGAGAGGTGTTAAACTCATCAACCAAATTGAGTGGTTGATACCTCAATCATCTTGTATGAGAGGTGGTAAACTCATCATCCAAATTGAGGGGTTGATACCTTAATTACCTTGGATGAGATGTGGTAAACTCATCAACCAAATCAAGGGGTTGATACCTCAATTACCTTGGATGGAAGGTGGTAAACCCATTAACCAAATTGAGGGGTTGATACCTCAGTCACCTGCAAGGGGCGGTTCACCTTAGATTCTAACTACTAAGTTGCTTGGTCTATGTGGATGGTCTCTTCCTACACATGCAATATGTTCTACATAAGCATATTTTACTTCAAGCATCATTCATATATGTCATATTGTTATTATGCTATCCGTTGCTTATGATTATGCATTTTTCCTATGTTGCCTATCTATTGTTGAATTGTATCCTACATATTTAGTACATTCAAATGTACTAAAACACATTCTATGCGTACTTGATGTTACCATGTAAGTACCGAATCTCCACTTGACCATCTTTCTCCTCCACTTGGCTAATACCATCTCCCAAAGCAAGTTGGTGAGTCCTCAACTCTGAGGACATGCTTCTTTGAATTTATGCTCTATATTGACTCTTATTATGTTGGAAACTTTTGACTATGAGGGTGAGCTTGAAGATTATCTTGGCCCCTGCTCCTTCAATGTATTATAGGTGTTGTTGGAACATTATGATGTATTAATGCTATGCTTTGACTTTCTGTGTACCTAGGTATAAACTATGTCCCTTAGCCCTATTTTTCCCTTTTAACTATCTCTTGATGTTGTTCAATTGCTTCCGTGACCAAGGATGTGTAATGATATATTAAGAGGTTTGCTTAGGGTCCCTTCGAGTTCCTCATTCGCCGTGTCACGTCTTGGCCCTAGGTTCGGATCGTGACATACTTGGTATCAAAACACTAGGTTGTTAATAATCCTAGACATCCAATACACCACATGGATTAGAGTCATATTCATGGTCATGTTATGCACCATCACTACGAGTAAGAGCCTATGAGGCATTTTAGGAAATGTTTCCTTTCTTCTTGATCTATTTCATTCTATAGAAGTTAGGAAAGGTTTCCCCTCTAAAAAATGTTCTTTTCCATTTTTAGATCATGCCTAACACAAGAGGAAGAAGAGCCCATACACCCGAAGAACAACTGGCTCATGGAGAGCTCCAGGATGCTCTCACCTTGCTAGCTTAAGCCATGACTAATCAAATCAATCAAGGACCCAAGCCACTCATGCTCCTACCCTGAGGTCTAGGGTGAGAGACTTTATGAGGATGAGCCTACTAAGTTCCATGGGTCAAAAATGGATGAAACCCAAAAAAATTTATGGATATGGTAAACAAAGTATTGGATATCATCGGTATTAGATCGGAAGAGAAGGCAGAGTTGGCGACATACTAATTCAAAGGAGTGGCCCAAATATGGTTTACTCAATGGTTGGAGGAGAAGGGGAACAACAATGTGATACTTTGGGAGGAGTTTAAAGAGGCATCTCTCAACTACTTCTTCCCTCTTGAGCTTACGGAGGCCAAAATCATAGAGTTCATGAATTTGAAGCAATGGTTAATGAGTGAGAGGGAGCATGCCCTCATGTTCAACCAACTCTCTAAATAATGCTCTACACTTGGTTGTCGATTCGACGCCTTGAATGGACAAGTTCATGATGAGTGTCTCCGATTTGGTGAATAAGGAGTGTCAGGCCACTATGTTGATTTGTGACATGGATTTATCCCGCTTAATGACCTATGCCTTACAATTGAAGGAGGAGAAGCTTAGATAAAGAATCGTGGTTAGGCCAAGAGGACCTATTTTGATGTTAAGTTCCAAGTTCCCAAGGGTGGCTAGTTTCATCAAGGCCAAAGGGCTTCTTAGAGGAGAAGCTTAGATAAAGAATCGTGGTTAGGCCAAGAGGACCTATTTTGATGTTAAGTTCCAAGTTCCCAAGGGTGGCTAGTTTCATCAAGGCCAAAGGGCTTCTTATGCTCCAAGTAGAAAGTTTGCCAATGACTACCCAAGGGCCCAAGGTGATGGTGGTGTGGTGCCTAATGCTACATGTACAAAACGTGGTAGAGACAATGGTGGCCCATGTTTGATGGATACTAATGCTTGCTATAGTTGTGGGGAAATGAGTCACGAGAAGGTTGATTATCCTCGTAATCAAAACAAGGGTAAAGATATTACTCCTCAATGTCGGGGGGCAAATGTGGTTCCTTCAGGGAGACGAGGCTAACAAGATGGTGCCTAAGGAAAAATCAGTTCTATGCTCTTCAAGGTAGGCAAGGGGCAGATGAGGTTCCCAATGTTGTCACTAGTATGTTAAAAGTCTTTGATATTGATATGTATCCATTTATAGACCCGGGTGCCACTCTTTCTTTTGTTACTCCTTTGGTTGCCAAAAAGTGTCATGTTGAGCCCGAATTGTTGTGTGAGTCTTATGAGGTGTCTACTCTTATTGGTGCATCTATTATTGATATAAAGGTCTACAGAAATTGTCCTATTTGCATTTTACATAAAATTTTGCCTTGTGATCTTATTGAGTTGGATATGGTAGATTTTGATGTCGTTCTTTTGATGGATTGGTTGCATGCATATTATGTCTCTATTGTTTGTAGAACTCATTGGGTCAAATTCCAATTCCCAAATGAACCCGTCCTTAAGTGGGAGAGTCATGATGTGGTGGTCAAGGGTAGGTTTATCTCTTGCATTAGAACACAAAAGTTGATCTCTAACGGGTGCCTCTATCATCTTATGAAGCTTAGGGATGTTGCATCCAAGGTCCTTCCTATATAGTCGGTTTCGGTGGTTAATGAGTTCGTTGATGTCTTCCCAAAGAACCTTCCTAGTGTTCTTCCCGAATGGGAAATAGATTTCAGTATAAATCATCTTCCTCATACTGAACCCATCTCTATTCCCCCTTAACGTATGGCCCCGGTGGAGTTAAAGGAGTTTATGGAGCATTTGAGGGATTTGTTTGAAGGGTTTTATTAGGCCTAGCTAATCACCTTGGGGTGCACCGATGTTATTTGTGAAGAAGAAGGATGGTTCCCTTGTAATGTATATTGACTACCGGCAACTTAATTGGGTCAGGATAAAGAAAAAGTATCCTCTACCATGGATTGATGATCTATTTGACCAACTTCAAGGGGCTAGTCACTTTTGTAAAATTAATCTTCTATCCGGATATCATCAAGTAAAGTTGAGGGAGTTTGACATTCTCAAGATGGCATTCACGACTAGGTATGGGCATTATGAATTTTTGATCATGTCTTTTGGGTTGACTCAGTGCACCGGCTATCTTCATGGATCTAATGAATGGGGTCTTTAAACCCTACCTTGGTTCATTTTTGTGGTCTTCATTGATTAAATTTTGATCTTTCCCCATAGTGAGGAGGAGCAGATAAGTCATTTGAGGGTGGTGCTTCAAAGGTTAAGGGAAGATAAGTTGTATGTTAAATATGAGAAATGTCAGTTTTGGTTACAAGTGGTTGCCTTCCTAGGTCATGTGGTATGAGGTGATGTAATAAGGTGGACCCTAAAAAAATGGAAGTGACTAGAAATTGGCCTAGACCTTTGACCCCATCTGATATTAGTAGCTTCTTAGGCTTAGCAGGTTATTACCAGAGGTTTGTGAATGGGTTGTATTTTGTTGCTTCTCCAATGACTAAGTAAAAGAAGGTTAAATTTGTGTGGACTGATGAGTATGAAAAGAGTTTCCAAATCTTCAAGGATAAGCTTGTGTTCGCTCCTATATTGTCACTACCGATAGGGCTAGAAGGGTTTATTGTTTATTATGATACCTCACAAATTGATTTGGGTTGTGTTTGATGCAAAATGGTAAGGTGATAGCCTATGATTCTAGACAACTCAAAGTGCAAGAAAAAAATTATCCTACTTAAGATCATGAATGGCCGCTGTGGTATTTGCTTTATAAATTTGGTGTCATTACATATATGGGGTGCATGTTGATGTGTTTACTAATCATAAGATTTTCCAATATGTGTTCACTCAAAAAGACCTCAACTTGAGACAACGAAGGTGGTTAAAACTTCTTATAGATTATGATATGAGTGTTAATTATAACCCCGGTAAGGATAATGTTGTAATCAATGCTTTGGGTTGGGTGTCTATGGATAGCCTTGCTCATGTTGATGATGGGGGCAATGAGATGGATAAAGGGGTTCATCGGTTAGCTAGATTGGAGTTAGGTTGGAAGAGGTTGAAAACGGTGGTATTGTGGTTGTTGATGGTTCAAAATCTTCCATGTTTGATGAGGTAAAAGCAAAGCAAGATCTTGACCACTCCTTGTTAGAATTGAAAGTCTTGGTGAGAGATGGAAAGGCGGAGGTTTTCTCCCAAAGGGTAGATGGTGACCAAGATGGGCTATGTTTGTATAAGGTTGAAAATTGAGCTCAAGGGATGAGGGTCCTTATAGGGAGTTGAGGAGAATTGGTAAGGTGGCCTATGAATTGGAGTTGCCCATTGATATGAGTATGGTTTATCTGGTCTTCCACGTACCTAAGTTGAGGAAATGTGTGGGTGACATAACATTATTGTTCCTTTGGATGTTATGTGTGTGATAGAAGATAATTTGACTTATGAAGAGGTTTCGATAGAAGATTTGGATTGAAAAGTGAACAGGTTAAGGAGAAAGGATGTGACTTCTGTTAAGGTCCTTTGGAGGAATCAATAAGTTGAAAGTGCTACATAGGAGGCTGAGGCATACATGCAAAAGCAATATCCCTATCCCTTCCATTCTACTCAAGCCTAGGATACTAATCTAAGTCCCCTATGTGATGTAAGGTCTTATGTTTCGGCCCTTATGTCATTTGCATGCATTTATGTTTATGTTGGAAAGATTATGGTGATTTTTGATGTTCATGTTAAGACTTTTTGAAATCATCATGATTGCTTTGCTTTTGTATGTTTCTTTGACATGTGGGGACGAATGTTACCAAGGGGAAGATATTGCGACACCGTATAACTCCAAGCTCCTATGTATCCATGTTTCAAGCCTCATTTGTTTAGGTGGGGAGTGTGGGGAAACTTCTATTAATTAGACGAGTTCAAGTTTTTCCTATGAATTGCATTTTGGGTGTTAGCTTATGCCTAGGTAAAATTAAAATGAGCATAACTTTTAGCACACAAAGAAATGGATGACCCACGATATGCCAAATGAAATCCCTTTGAGTTAGCTTTCCAACGCACTTGGTTTCACCTCATTACGAGCTCGGATGAAGGAGTTATGACCATTTTCTTGAGACCCTCCCATGTAGTGACGTCACACGAACACTTGGATGGACAGTGAGGCTTTGAATGAGCTATGTGGGGCTGTTTTGGGCTAGAAAAGACCATTTTTAGACTAAAGATTTGGATGTAGCAAGTGTCACAGGCCGTGTGGCTTAGTGGCACTGACCGTATGGTTAGCCGTGGGGGTGTGCAAGTGAGGCACAGTTGGTGTGAGAAGGAGTTTTCTTGACCAAGTGTAGTGTCACAACTATCTTCATGGGATTTTGTAAGCTTCACGAGCCATGGTCACTGGTGTGGGATCTGCTAGCAATATTTTTTCCACCATGTCTAACTCCAGGGCAACTACATGGACTGTGTAGCACCACACGACCCGTGGATCCTCTCGTCAAAGTGACGACCACGTTAATTTGTCCCAAGTATCCCAACTTCCAAATTTTCTACTTCCAAATTTTCTACTAAGTATCATCTTACGAGCACTCCACATGACCCGTGGAGAATCACATGATCCGTGTAACCTCAAGTGAGTTTGCACTTTATCAATTTTTCTCTCCATTTCATTAATGGAGTTTTTGTAAAGTTTATTTATGCTTATGATCTTTTTGGACTTCTAATGCTATCTTAACCTCCCCAAAAGACCTAAATATTATCTCAAAGAATGAATTCATCACTTCAAACTTGAATAAACTCTCAAATCCTCTCAAAAACCTCTACGAAAATCTCAACAAAACTTAAAGAAAACTCAAGAACAAGTTTTGGAATCCAAGAACCCATTTCAAGCTTCAATTCTTTCTCAACTCAATTTCAAGAAACTCAATGTCCAAGGTATGTGTGTTTCAACCATTGGGTCCTTCCATCCATGTTGCCTAACCTTCCTTTTTACCTAAATTGTATGCTTTCAAGTTGATTACTTATGGATATTGCTAAATGTGAATTTGGGTTATAAACTATGTTGGGGTTTCATAAACTTATGGATATTGCTTATTATGAATTAGGATTGTAAAGTATGTTGGGCTTTCATAAACTCGTGACTATTTAAGCATGTTTTGAGCAATGAATCTAAGATCAATTATTTGATTTAATGAGGGGTTTTGATGTATCTTGCATGAGAGTATTACCTAGTGTTGGTGGGTGGTTTTACATTGACTTTCTCACATAATTTAACTCTTGAATAGCATGATTTTGAACTAACATTGTACACCCGCCAAGTGATTGATAATATTTTCGGTTATGGATTCTTAAGCCATTGATGATCTATTGCGTGACCTATGAACTAAGTAACTATATGATGATGAACTATGTAATTATAGATGTGTTATATTCATGAATGGTTTATATAGTGTTGCAAGTTGACCATGACCAAATTGAGGGATTGATACCTCAATCACCTTGGATGAGAGGTGGTAAACTCATCAACCAAATTGAGGGGTTCATACTTCAATTATCTTTGATGAGTGGTGGTAAACTCTTCAACCAAATTGAGGGGTTCATACCACAATCACCTTGGATAAGAGGGTGTAAAATTATCAACCGAATTGAGGGGTTGATACCTCAATCACTTTGGATTAGGCGTGGTAAACCCATATACCAAATTGAGGGGTTGATACCTTAATCACCTCCAAGGGATGGTTCACCTTGGAATTTGAATTACAAGTACCAAGTTGCTTGGTCTATGATGATGGTCTCTTTCTACGCATGTAATATGTTCTATATAAATGTGTTTTACTTCAAGCATCATTTATACAGGTCATATTGTTATTATGCTCTCCATTACTTATAATTATGCATTTTGCCTATCTGACCTATCCATTGTTGCATTTCATTCTACATACTTGGTATGTTCCAACGTACTAACACATACTTTATGTCTAAATGATTTTACAATGTAGGAACCGGAGCTCCACTTGACCATCTTCCTCCTCTATGTGGCCAATACTATCTTCCAAATCAAGTTGGTGGCTCCTTAACTCCGAGGACATGATTTTTTGAATTTATGCCCTATACTGACTCTTATTATGTTAGAAACTTATGACTATGAGGGTGAGCCAAAAGATTGTCTTGGTCCTTGCTCCTATCTACATATTGGAGATGTTGTTGGAACATTATGATGTATTAATCCTAAACTTTGACTTTTTTTGTACCTATTGTATCAATTATGTCCCTTAACCCTGTTTTTCCCTTTTTAGTATTTCTTGATGTTGTACAATTTCTTCTGTGACCAAGGATATGCAATGATATGCTAAGAGGCTTATTTAGGGTCCCTTCAGGTTCCCCATTCGACGTATCATGTCTTGTCCCTAGGTCCAGGTTATGACAACAATTTATATTTATTATAATTAAGTCCTATAAAAGTAAAAGAACTGGTTGGTGGATTCCACGAAAGCTCTCTACGACTTGTAACATGATTTATGAGTCATAGTCAGGGTCTCGTAATTAGCTTCTATGATCTTCAATTTGTCTTCTACGACTTTACTTTATGAGTTGTCGACTGATTCATGGCTCGTATTGCTCTCTCATATACTTCAACTGCATCATATTGTCCTTCACTGAAAATCTTCATGAAACTCATCTTTTTGATTCGTAGAATGCTCTACGACTCGTATAGATGATCTTCAGATATCATCCTTCACTAATATTTGTCATGAAGCTACCTCTACAACTCGTAGAGGGTCTCGTAAATCACCAAAAACTAGAAAACTTTTGCAATTTTCCCCAAGTCATAGCTAACCTGCTTTCCTTTAAAACTAAACACAAAAACACATAAAAGCCATAAATGTCAAATTGAGAACACATAAAGTCCTTTATTTTAAGCATCAAAAGTGTTGTATTTTGACAGCACATCATACAATCTCATCACAATGATAATAATCTTTAGTCTCCTGCCTGTAGGATGGCTTCCCTGAAAAGCCACCCCTTGGGTACACTACCCACCTAAGTAGATCTGGATCTATCAATACTATCAGATGTTGGGAGAGTTACTTGAAATGCTCTCCTTGAAGGACCTGCCTTTGAAACTCTAGATCCTATGGCCGGTTCCCACTAAACTACCCCTATCAAAAAATCTCTTCCCTCCACCCTATTTATCATGCTTGTGCGCTTTATCATGCAAACGTGATCCGCAACACTTTGAAAAGTACCCCCAGCTAGAACAAGGATATTGTAGCCTCCTGAAGATATCCTGCCAGGCCCTTGGTATATCGCTGAATCCTCTCGAACTAAGTAGGAATACTAGATAAGGCATATCTTAATAGTGTGTGGAACTTAGACTCGTAGTCTGAGAATTACATAGAACCTTGCTAAAGCCTATCAAATGCATCTTGGCAGCTAGCTGGAGGCCATATGGCACAAACATCAACAAAATTATCTCTGTGAACTGCCCCTAGGTCATAGTTGGAGATCCAATAGGTCGACGAGCCACAAGTAACCTCTATCAGTACTTGGCAAGGCTTGTGAACTGGTATGAAGTATAGGCAACCCCGTGCAATTCAAACATAGTTAGGTTGCATAACCGACCCTGACACTCCAATAAAAAGTCATATGCTCTATCACTGGGGATGCCATTAAATCCCTAAGGAGCCAACCGCACAAATCTCTCAAAGCTCTTTTGCTTCATTCTGGATATGGCTAAGCTGACAGAAGATGGTTGCACCATAAATAAAGGTGGTGCAATAGATGGAGCAGCAACCAAGCTCTGAAACTGAGAGCCCAAACGCGACCTAAATGTCTGGAGCGAAACGATAATAGTCATTGGATTATCTATCGGAACAGAAAAAGGACCAACATAAATTATGACTAGCTTAGACGGAGCTATGGAAGGGCAAAATAGTGTTTTAGACACTATTATATTAACAATTGCTAGGGTGACAGGTGCTCTTTCCAATCTAGCCAATGCCCTCAAGATTAACTCTTGAATAGAGGGTGTAGCATATGGGGCTAAGGATGGTGGAATACAATCCATAGACCCCTCTGGCTCATAAGCAGGCTCTAGAGAAGTCTATCTAGTCTACCCTTGGGGTGAAGCTGCCCTTCTGACATGTCCTGAGGCCTTAGCCCTATCATGAACTCTAACCTACCCTTGAGTGGGGGCTGCATCAGCTACATAGGGCTCTCCCACCAATTGATGAGATCTGCTAATCAACATCTACCTAGAAGGAGTAGATTAGAGACTTTTAAAATGGATAATACAAAGAAACTTACCAATTGCAGTAAGATGTGAAAGCCTTTCGTATCAAGTGCCCTGTAGCCTCCAGAAGATGGGTCTGGGTATCTATATACCAATCCACAAGACCCTATTATACACCTTACCCTTGACTCATGAGTCCAAAGAAAATTGATCTCTAATACCAAATTTGTCACAACCGAAAATGAGATCGCAACTAAAAAAGAATAAAGTAGAGCAGAAACAACTCATATATATAAAAAAAATCTCCCAAAACCTAGAGTCTTGAGTACAATAGTATCTAATATAGTACTAAAGAGTAAATATAATTGTCTTAGCATAAGATATAGTGTTGTCTCACAGAATAATATTCGATTCAAGGTCTGAAAGGAAATAATAAAGAAAATCTGAAAGACCCGCGATGACTTGAAGTTTGAGCCTCACTAGAAGGATATAGATAGATGCAGAGATACACTAGAGTGAATTAGCTACCATATGTGGGCCCCTATGCTCGATTTTCAATGAGGAACAAAGTAGGGGAGAGTACACCGAAATGTACCCAGTAGGTTCAATTGAATGGGTAAAAGAAATTGAAGCAAGTATGTACTAACAAAGAATCCTATCATCTATATCAAAAGGCTTAGTACACAATACAATATGATCATGAATAATAATAAGTACAGATGGTGAACAAATTCAATAATGCAATGTAATGCTATCAACAAATTTAATGGTGTTGCAGGCCATGTATGTGGAGAAATTACAACAGTCGTGGGGCCGATGTACATATTTATCAAGCCAAAGCTACTAGATAGAACTATACAGGCCATGCACTCAAATATCTCAAGGTGTTACAAGCTACAATTAGAAGTATCTCGAGGTGTCATAGACCTCATAATGAAGAGCATCACCGGCCATAACCAACTGTCTTAATAAATGTATACACACATACACACATCATAATATCTCAGATGGTGCAAATGTAATGAGATGCATGCATAGAAATACAAACAAACATATATAAGATGCATGCATACCAATGCGAACACTAATGTTTGAAATGTGTGCATATCAATGCAACTCAAATAAAAAATAAGATATATTCATACCAATTCATCTAGTCCAGTATAAGATATATGCATACCAATGCACCTAGTCAATATAAGATATGTGCATACTAGTGCAGCAGATCACATGAGAGATATATACATACCAATGCGTGTAGACAAGATAAATATGTACAATAGGTGGTTCAACAAATGGGTTATACCAGGTATATCAATTATTACCATAAAGCAATCATTTTTCCATATTATTATTAACTCATTAATAACCAAAATGTCTATGAAACAGGCTCAACTAGAACCTCAAATAGGCTTATAACTCTCAAACTTATTGCATTCACCTTCAATTAAAATATCTTAAATCTCATAAAGTCATAATGATAATCAATTTATTTCAACACACAAGACTCATCTCAATTTAATTAATAGGATCTCCATTTACTTTATATTCGACAAAGCCATTATCAAATCCCATCTTATTCAATCATATCAACTATAAGGCTCATAATTAAATCACATCTCACAATTATCATGTAAACTTGATCAATAACACAAATCCAGTCCTAAAGAGGTTAGTCGAACCTACCTCGGGGTCAAAATCGCACTCGGACAAGCTTTTGATCAACTCAAGCCTCCATATGATCCTAAGGTTGATCAATCGCTATCACAAATAAGTACTACGCATCAAGAGGTGCAGTTGATACCTATATTGGCATAAATTAAGCTTAGGGGTAAAATAGTCAAATCTAGAGCTAAAAGCTGAAGTTACCGAATCTGGAAATTAGCTTTAAAATCGAGTCCCATATTCAAAATATATTTTATGGGTGCAAATCCCACTAAATTTGAGTTCAAATCGAATGAGAAATCACCATTTAAATTTTCAAAATCATAGTACAAAAATCCCCAATTTTGAGTATTTAATTTCATGAATTTAAATAAATAATCAAAATAAAACTCATGGAAAATGATTAGTTTAGTATTAGAAACACTTACCCAACA
The DNA here is from genome assembly GCA_025774065.1 of Solanum ossicruentum. Taxonomy (NCBI): domain Eukaryota; kingdom Viridiplantae; phylum Streptophyta; class Magnoliopsida; order Solanales; family Solanaceae; genus Solanum; species Solanum ossicruentum. The sequence continues at coordinate 9,931,809 of JAOTQR010000069.1, read as the reverse complement.
AAATCCTTCAAAAAGCTTCTTTCAAAATCACCCCAAAAGCATTGCAAGTTCAAAAATGGAGCAAAATGGTGATTTTTGGGTTTTGTAAAACTAAATAGAAAAATATACTCTGTGAACGTGGATAAATGTCCGCGAATGAGGAGGGTTAGTGTCACATGACCTCGCAAATGCTGAGGCTTCTCCGCGAATTCAAAGAAGAATTTCTCTTGTACCAGATAATCTTTTTCACCAGAAACACCAACCAATAACAAAACTTCGGTATAGGCATTTAGAACCTATCTGAAATTAGAATTTCACAAACTTATATGTACCTATATGAGAAACAATGATTTGGACTCAATTGAACAAACAGAATTCGATTCCAAGGTCTCCATGACAATTTCACAATGCAAGTCAAATGAACTAGTTTAAAACTCAAAATACCAAAACTACCATCAATAACTCCAAAGATTATTATAAGACTATTTCTAATGTTAGCTTCACCATCTGAAACTGCTGGAACTGTCGGAATTTTGATCCGAGCTTCCAAATGTTGATCAAAGTTAGACTTTGATTCCTAAAATGACTAAAATCATAATTTTGGGCCTAAAATCCTCATTTTAACTCTGAATTCAGTTTTGTAACTTCTAATAATTCAGTTATGTTGTTTTGGAGCAAATGGGATTAACAGATCCTCGATGCAACACCAAAAGCTCAAAAGAGTAAAGAAACTCACTTTTTAAACAACTTATGCTTCCAAAAGTGCCAAAACACATATTTTAAACTTTTAAAACTCATAATATGATTTTCAATAATAGAGATAATTCAAATTAGGTCCAAAAACCTTATTAAGTGGTAAAATAGTAATTTTCACGAATAAGGTGAAAAATGACCAACCAGGTCATTACAAATTGCCCCTCATAAGTAGAGATTTCAGCAGATTAGTTTTTCTAAGATGTTACGGGACGAACTTGTTTATGAGTCATAGATCATACTATGATGCATAAATAGTGTTCGTAGACTCCATGCCTACAATAAGTGAGTTTTTAAGTTATACCTTCTCCCTAGTCTATGACTCATTGTTCATGCCGTGGGTCGTGACTTAGCCTGTATGTACACATCCTATAGTGTACCCTATGATGCATAGGTGAGCTTTCTAGGTCCTTTCTGTGAACATTTTTATCAACTTTTTATTTATCTTTTTTGTACTTATAGGACACACGTATGCTTTTATTTTGGTTCTAGCAGGTACTATGGCTCCCCATATTGAGAGAGATCAGATACAAGACTTATAGAGCCAACATCGTGACAAAGCGTATAAACTCTGAGGCCAGTGGATCGTTAGAGGTGCTCAACATCCAGCCAGACAAGGGCATTGAGTGATGACATACCACGGTAGCATCTACATAGATAGTGCCAACCCATACATAGGGCAGAGTTGATCATCCTCTCTAGTCAGAAGAGGGAGGTGCCTTGTAGAGTAGCTAGATCCAGATGACAAACTCCGGTGAGGGGTATCGATCAGGGTTTAAAGATAAAGGTGACTCAAGTTCAATAAGGAGCAAGGATCTAAGTCCATAGAGTCTAACCCAGCAGCAACACCTTCAACTACCTAGATGATTCGATGGTGCATCTGAGGCATGCAGAGCATACACAAGGAGGATGTCTTGCAAGACAACAGAGGTCAACAGGCCCATACTAATTTTAAGAAACCGAGGATCATGACTTTCAAATTTGATAGAACTTCCATCATCTAAGAAACCATGACCTAGTACCATTTCGATTGATTAGCAGCTCCATCATTAAAGTACACCCTGGCTCTGGTTTGATAGTTCAACAGGTCTTACACTGCTACCATCATTGAGGCGACCCCAAAAAAGTGGAAGCCCCTCGCAAAACCTCAACTTACACAAATGATGGTGTGCATAGTTGACATTGCAAAGGCTGCAATCTAGAGATTTTTTATTGGTCCGAAGTACTAGTCCCCTATGTCGACTGCAAAATTTGATTATAGGTTAGGCAGACCAGGGACAAAGTTCTAATTAAATATGTAGCCAAAAAGGCCATTCTGATGTGATGGATTACCGAGCACATAGCTAAGAAGGGCTAGGACTCTGATTGGATATCTAGTTCTGCACCGATCATGAAGCTTCACTCAGTTTTACCGGTCGATAAATTTTAGTAGGCTGTCGTATGTATGCGAATCTAGCCGACCTATGTAGATAATACTTGGACACCAAATTGCATGATTTTGGTTGCCAGTATTATTGTTGGTTATGATTTAGATTTTTCTCATTGTATAGAAGAGGAGATGTGTGAGAGTGTACTGAAATGCTCCACACCGATTCCATTATCATGAATATTGAGGTTCAGAGGGATCAAGATGCCAGCCTAATCAAGGCTGATAAGAATCATGGTGCTATTCGGCGAGCACCTCACCTCTTATTTGACTACCAGATATTTTTACCGAGGTGCCACACCCTGAGCGTACTTCCTCTACTGCTGCAGCTATAATGACTTAGAGGTCCGCACAAACTGATATTGAGGATGAGATGGGTCCCACTACTACTTTAGCTATTGTACTAGATGTTGTACTTATACGACCTCTGACCATAGGCATGGTATATCAGTCTGCCTAGTCTATTCATACTCTAATACAATGACAGGTTAGCACTAAGTCCTAATTGACTCAGTTGCTGCAGTAGATATGACCTTAGGTTCGGATGGCCATGACATAGTCTAAGAAGCATACACCGGTGTATTTCATGGACACCATTGAGGAGAGACTTGCGACATCTCATCGCCATATAGATGTATTTGAGAGGCGAGTAGAGTAGAGCCTCAAGTTGACACAGACTCCTAATATGATAGCTATCTGGGTAGAGATTCAGCAGCTCTGCACAGAGATGCGGGCAAGATTATTTGTACCTTTAGTGATTCCCATTATTGTTGATGCTTTCGAGGTACTGACCCTATTTGCTGATAATTCGCCAGTCCATGCTTTTGGGAAGAGGTGTTGTCATTATGATGATGACCTTCATGCCATCAGATTAGATGTTGCAATGATGGAGCGTGAGTCGTTTGAGGCCACTTGAAAGGCCTCAATTAATGGATGAGATGGGGCAGGCATAAGAGCTAGAGATAGTGAGAGGTGCTAGACCCTCCGGCCATGCCACGAGGACTAAGTCGACTACTTAGCAGGCTACAAGTCATAGGACACAAACAGGCGCTTGAGTTTAGGCGCCCAGGTATGTTCCTTTCCCCAATATGATATTTTGGTTTATTTTTTTACATTGAGGATAATGCAAATGTTTTTCGATAGGGTGTATATAGTTATAGGCCTAAGAGAATTCTGAGTAACTAAGGCCTATCTATATCCGAATTTATGAGTTCACATGGTTTCCTTGATTGTGTTGTTTCCTAAGGACATTTATTTTCTATTGAACCGGTATGTATAGGATGTGTAAGCAATACTAGTAGCATAATTTTACTGATACATATGTTGGGTTTTAATAACAAATGATAACACATATTTTTGTGATTAATAATATGTTGTTAGGTAGTTTTTATAACAATCATGTTGAATCAATGATTAACAACATTTGATCTTACAAGTTATTACTTAATTGTGATGAAAAGCATGATCTGTGAGTCTATGTACGCAGTGTATTTAGTGACAAGTGCATGTGAGCATTATTGCATGATTCTTATACTATGTTTCAACTTAGAACTTTCCCTGTTACTCTGACTGGGACTATAAGTTAGTTAGTTTGGAAAGGGTTATAGGCCCTTGTTCATATTAGTCCACTTAGCCTAAAAATAACCAATCAAATGCTTAATGTATCCCTTTGTCTTAATGTTTGAGCCTTGCATATACCCTTATCTTTGTAGACACTTAAGTAACCAAGCCTTTTTGTCTGTGAAAGCTTGAAATCAGCCTTGGTCCCTCCTTGAATATTGTAATCCTCAACTCAGGCTAAAAGCCTAAGTTGAAGGTAGCTATCAAAAGTGTCTTGGTTCATAGATTGGATAGTATGCACCTCAACTCAGGTCAAAAGCCTAAGCTGAGGGTGGCTATAGCAAGGAAATCAAGCCAAAAGGGAAAGGAGGTGTGGTGATGCATTAGTAAAGGGGAAAAATTATAATGGGTGCGAGAAAAACAAATAGATGCGTAAATTATGAGCTACAAAGCAAATGAATTGAGAAAAGTAAAAGACAATGAGCATAAAAAATTAGAATAAGGCATCCAAAAGTGTTTAAAATAGGAAAAAGGGATATATGAGTTGAAAATATTAGTGTTGGAAAGATAAAAGTGCAAAATAGCATAGAGTCAACGAGGTGATAATTCACTATGTTAAAAAAATATCATACCAAAGCACCCTAGCCTATGTTACAAGCTAACAAAGTCCTATACTAATCCTTAGTCAACCAGTCAAATGTCTTGGTCATGTGTATAGGGGGTAAGCCCATGGTATTGTACATAGTTTTTGAATATCCATTCACAACACGAGTCTCTTTGACAGTCTTGAGCATTGAATTTGAACATATCATTTTGAGTGAGATGTAGGACTTTGTTTTATGCGAGAACTTGAAGTATATTATTGACTTTAGGCTATCTTAGTAATTATTTCTTATCCATGTAGCTTTGCTTATCATAGTTGCATTGTCAGACATTGATCTGCATGAGATTTGATAACTATCCTGTAATTACACTTATGAGTTTGAATGGGGATCCTTGATTGATCGAGATATGAGGTATTCCATGAGATTGAAGTCCTTTATTTTTTGTATTGCTTATGTAGATTAAGTCCATTGCTTGAGGACAAGCAACAACTTTAAGTTTAGGCTATTGATGTGCCGCCAAAATATGGTAGTTTTGATGCTTTAAATTTAAAATTTATTTAGGATCTCAAGGCAATGTTAGTAAGTTTGATGTGTTTTTGTGTTGATTTTGCAGGATTTTAGGAATCGGGATGTTTTTGGGTGAAGTTATGTAGATTACAAATTTTTAAGATATTACGAGGCCTTCTACGGTCAATGGTTCATTCCATAAGCCATTGATGGATTTCGAGGGTTAGATACAGTGAAAGACTAATTTTCAGAAGTTGAAGATACGTGTTACTAGATGAGTCATACAATTTTTGAAGCTTGTATACCTATAATTGTTCTGTAGATAAAAAAAATATGCATAAGTGCTGAACCGTTACCAGATGAAGGCTTCCACAGGTCGTAAGTCCATTGACGGGTCATGTACTAGTTAATGGCTTGAGGATCAAAGATTTTGAAGAATTACTAAACAGATACCAGATGAATCCTCTTACGGGTCATAAATTAGAAGATGGTCTAAAGGAAGTTTTCGTATGTTGAGATAGAATTTAAGTGTTGTAGCCTACGACGGCCAATCACGGGTCGTGGTTTCATCTAGAACCCATAACTATGTTCATCCGATTTCCCATTTCAAGTTTTCTTATTTCGTTTAGGATTTGGTTTGCAGTTATTATAAATAGGTTATTAGTTTTTTTCGACAAGAAGAGTAATTACAACATATAGAACTTGTTAATTAAGACTATTACTTTGTTCATGTGGATTTCTTTTGACATTACTTTCAAGTTATAACATTGGGACTTTCGTGAAGATTCTGGATTTTATGTTCTACAATTTATTGTTGTAAATATTTAATTATGCTAGTCCCTAACATGATTCTTTCATCAACAATGAACATGAGTAGCTAACTCAACAAGTAGGGTTATGGTTAACCATGAAGAACTAACAAAGTGAAAATTGAATAATTCATAATCTGTGGAAAGTGTGCATACATGTATTATTTATCTCTTTATTGTGATTGCCATTCAGCGGTGACAAACAATAGAACTCACCTAATTCTTACTTACAAGATCAAGGGGTAATGAATAGTAAAAGAAATACGATAATCGGATTCAAAGTGATTACACTCATCTAATTGACCTGAACGTATCAAGGGATGATTATACTGGGACAAGATATGGGTTCGTAATGCAACACCTAGGGGATGGATATATTCAGGTAGTGAAATTTTTGTAACATCTTGATCAAAGGATTAGATGAACATAACTTACTAATTCTTTATGCTACACGCTAGAAAAGGGCATGATTATCTGGCTACACTGATTTTTGAGAATTCATGGGGAACACAATGTCCCAGTTACTTCTCTTATCGATTTCAAGTCACTTGCACTTGTCTATTTGATTCTAGTTTAGGTTTATTTGCCTTTTATTAAACACCCCTTCGGAAATCATTCAGTTTATTCATTCTAATTGCTTTTAATTACTCCCAGTCTAGACCTTATTTCTTGTGTGATCAACCCAAAGCCTTGCTAGGTTCTATATTTGAATAGTGACTGCGTATACCTTGATTAGGAGGTGTAGTTTGGGTGTGATCACAAATCGCCTCCAAATGCCACTCAACTGTCAAAACATGAACTACAACATGAATATAGTTGTATCGGCTATAGTATCTTAAGAAACAAGGGGAAAATAGGTCAGTTACGACTAGAATAGGGAAAAATAGGGAGCACACCAAATATTCTAAACCAACCTCCGTAAAAATGATCTATACATCACCTCGAGCCTATATAAAAAAAATGAGCTCAACCGAGGCTCAACACAAAGAGAAACAACCCAAAAATGAAATAGTATTTCTTATCGAAAAATATTATATACAACATTTTCTTTATCAAAATTCTCAAAAATTATTAATCTAATAAAATTTGAATACACCATGACATAAGTCTTGAAGATTACTAGAGTTTAGACCCAAGTTTCAGTAAATTTTGATGAGAAACGCCAAAGATTTCACAACCCAAAGTTTCCAAACGTATATGATATTATATACAATCAAAACAGTGATATTTACCTAAAATTGCATCCCAAAACATTCTATGTCCCCACAATGTTCCTCATGAGATTTTGCATAATTTAGCTATTTGAATTGCTAAAATCGATTTAATATGACTAAAACAAGTAGTACTATGATTCGTTCATAAAAAGGGCTTTATATGGTGCCATCGTGTTACCATGTGCTAGCCCTAGTGTGGGCCACATCACCCGCGCTGCCTTTAACTTATAGCAACCGCTCAAACATAATTTCAATGCTTTGAGCACTTCTGGAGTTTCCAAAATACAATCCTTATATGAAGTCTAAATGAAAGTGGAAATCTGGACAATAGTATAGTCAAAATTTCCATCGGAGGTCCTTTTGTTCCAATATGAATCCTATCTTCCTATATCAGAATCTACTTAAGTGTCCAAAATTCACTTCAAAGCCTTGAGAATTAAATGTAAGGCCCTAATATACCAAACTTGACATTCTAGAGACAATTGCGCTGTTAGAATTCCCATTTGGACATGTCTACTAAGGGTGTTGACTAAACTCAACTAGTGACCCATTTTGGAGGCTACATTTACAAAACTCAATATAACTAACACAAAACATCCTCTTTGCCTAATTTGGCCATTTTGAAGTTGATGGAATTGTTAGAATTATGTTCTAAGGCTACTTACTGGGACTTTACCAGAAAACTCTTTTTTACAGTCATACACATCTGTTTAACTCGAAAGACTGCGCAAAAATCAAGTAGTCCACCCAACCACAAAACTATTAGTATCAATAAGTAACAACTGACCCAAGGTCACTATGTACATGCACAAACAAAAAAAATATCCCCATAAACACAGAAAAGACATGGAGGGTCATTACTAAGATAGATAGTGAATAATTTCTATAGTCTCTTTTAGCAATAACCTACTCACTTGAAGGAGTAATAATTCAAATGGTTAAACTAAAACCTTGGGACAAGCATTAAGCCTATTGCCAAGGAAAGGAGTTACAAAATACAAATCAAATACCAAATCTAATAATGCACATACACGAAAATTGTAGACTTCCAACATACTGATAACAACATCTGGAGTATGTTCCACTTCTTGGCGGGCATACAAGGCATAGAACCGAGAGTTTCTTGGAGCACCTCCTTGACTTAACCAGCTTGTTCTTAAGATCTAGCACCAATACTCCTACACTCCCTAGATAATAACTTGCCACACTTGAAGGATGCATCACAACTTTTTAGGCATTTCCCTTTGTGGGTCTTCCACACTCTGCATAATTTGGGGAGGCTTAGCACCCACACCTCCTTCTTTCTTGGGATTAGACTCCTTGTCCTTTTGAACTATGAAACTTGCCATGTGAAGCCAACAAATAGTTGGTGGACATGGCAAGTTTCATGGTGTCTAAAAGCAAGTGGGCCAATGTGAAGCCAATGATGCACCACCATCAATTCGAGACCATCAACTTTTCCTCCTCATTTTAATCCCTACAGTTCATAAGATAGGAGATATTTAGCTCCTTCACTAGTATGATGGTCTTGTGTTCCTTGGAAATCTATTCCAATACTCTAGAGATGATCTTGCTCATCCGAGTCTTTGTGTCAACAATCATGAATGGTGCATATTTTGATATCTTGGTGAATTGGAGGTAGTATTTCCTTACATTCATATTGCCATGCCTTAGATCGATGAACTCTTGGACTTTGGCCTCCCTTAGCTTCAATTCAAAGAACCTGTCTAGGAAGGCACCCTTAAATTCTTCCCAAGTGATTGTCCCATTTCATCACCAATTTCTTCCACCCATTAGTCATACCGTAAATTGGAGACAACCTTGAGTTGATAAGCCATAAGATCTTCTTTCTCATTTGGTGGTTCCCTCATGATGGCTATAGTACGATTAGCCTCATGTATGAACTTCACTAGATCCTCATCAAACTAGGGGCCATGGTACTCAAGAGGGTTCATCCTCATGAAGTTACAGATTCTATTTGCAAGGGTAGATGCCCAGAGAGGAAGGAAAACCTCCCAGTTGACTTGGTTGGCCATAGCTTGAACCAATAATATGAAAGTGGCTCAGAACTCTGCATGAGATACTTCTTCTTCTTGAGGGATTGGGGGAACTTGAACCTCATTCACATATCTTGGTGGAGGCATATTTCTTAGATGCATAATCTAGAAAATTGCAAAGAGAATATCATATCATAGGGGGAACCTTACGAAAATTTCTAAGGCACAACATGATTTACGAAAGAAGTGAATTTTTTCTAAAATGCTTCACAGCCTCCCATATTTGATTATGACATGCTTCACAATCATGAACAACACATTATTCAACGCGGTATATTGGGATTTGAGGAATATTTCAAAACCTAACATTCTTATAACACATTTCTTCATGACCTAACCCTAGGGCATATGCATGACATGGCAATAAGGAACCCGAAAGAACCTCACCTAAGAACTATTGTCAAGCATTTGTAGGTATATGAACATAAATAAAGTGGAATTAGAATAAAGGGAAAATGGACTAAGGGATATCAATATAAGATTTACAAAATGAAATCAACCATAAAATTTGGTACAATATGTCTAGTAATACCATCTACTAAAAGATGTGGGGGGCTAAGACATGTTTAAATCTCACTTTCAACTATAAGTATCAAAATGATATATATCTTATGAAAAGTAAATATCTTAACACATCATAGCATGAAGGAAAATAATTCTGGTCCCTTAACTAGAGTACTCACCAAAAAACAAGTCTTCAAATGCTCAAGAGTCTAGCAAAGTGGCAAAGGAAAACGAAAGTTGATCCCTAAATATAACACCCCTTAGTATAGCTCGAAAATACCCTATGATGTATTTTTTCAATATCGTAAAATTTATGCATTATTTCAAGATCAAGTTTTCCTACAATAATAGTTGTCATTCAAATATTGAGATGACACTCTTTGAAGCCCTATATGGGGGAAGATGTAGGTCACCAATGGGATGATCTAAAGTTGGGAAAATTTCCTTTATTGGACCAGATTCAGTTATAGATTCCATGAAGAAAGTAAGACTCATAAGAGAGAGATTGAAGAAAGCCCTTAATAGACAAAAGCCCTACTCTGATGTGAGAAGATGGAACCTTGAGTTTAATGTTGATGATTGAGTTTTTTTCAAAGTGCCACCCATCAAGGATATGGTTTAATTTGATAAGAACTTAAAATTGAGCCCTAGGTATGTAGGGCCTTAAAAGAGTGTGAGGAGGGTTGGTAGGGTGGAACATTAGTTACAGTTTCCATTGGAGATGATCACAATTTATCCGCTGTTCCATATCACAATGTTGAGTAAGTTCATGGGGGTCCCAAGTTCCATAGTTCCATCGTATGATGTGAATATTGAAGATACTTTAACATATAAAGAAATTTTGTTGGAAGTACTAGATAGACAAGTAAAGAGGTTGAGGAACAAATATGTAGCATCCATTAAAGTCCTTTGGAGGAACCAACAAGTTGAAAGTGCGACTTGGGAAGCGGAAGTGGACATGATGAAATGATATCCCTATATTTTTCACTCTACTTAAGACTGAGGAATTACACAAATCATGTTCAAGATATAAAGTAATGTAATTCATACCTTAAAGTCAAGATGCATATATTCATACTCATGGTATCATGTTTTAATGATATTTTATGCATAAGTTTGAGATTTTATGAAAGTAATATTTACCTTTCTTGATACATATATATTAGAGTTGAAAAGTATCATGTCACTCCTCTCAAGCCTAACTTTGTAACATTCAAAGAGGATTGTTCGCAAGGGGGATATATTGTAAAATCTCTCAATGTAGCTCAAAAGTACCCTAAGATGTATTTCTTTAATATCTCGAAAAGCATATGTTATTTAGCAAGTCCAACTTTATATCTCGTTCAAGAGGAAAATAGTGTAGGAAAAGGTTCACCTTCAAATTTAAGGTCATCCGTATCAAAAAATAATTTTTCGGATGAAATTGGGCAAACTAGTAGGGTTCGTGACAAGTCTCTGTCATGCCCTTGGTCTTGCATAGTTCAAATTTTTCTAAATTTTGTTTCATATCTTGAAAGTTAGTTTTTACATATCCCAACATCTTTATAAACATAAATACATGAAATCTCTCTTATTTTTTAACATAATCCTCTGTCTAAACACTCCTAAATCCTCTCAAAACATCTCTCTAAAAATCCCCCATTAATTATCTTAAATTCTGTGGAGATAAAGCTTCATCCATTGGGGACAAAGCTTATAAAGAGGATTCTCAAAGTTTTCAAGTCTTCTTCAAGTTTCAAGGACACAAGGTATGTGTGTTTCTTTATCCATGGGTCCTTTCACCTATCAAGTCCCAAGATCTAATTTACTAAATACTTTATGTTTTAATGTTGATTTTGCATGGGCTCTTCCTAATTAGCCTATTAAGTATGAATTATGTTAGACTCATCATCTAATTGAATTAATTTGCATCAATTGATTTCAAGGGTTTTCCATCATCACCTATTTTATGATTATGAAGTTAAGAAAGTTATGTTACCATGAGTTATGATCAAAATTTACGTTTTTATTAGATCAATTTCATTATTCTATGTCTAATTATGAAAGATGATATATTTGTTTGGGGTGAGTTATCTAATAATGATTTATATTGGTGATTGTTATTACAATGATGATAGTCCTCTTGACTTCTATAATTTAAAGCTTGTATATGTGAAACTCACCCAATCATCATATCAAAGTTATGTAAGGGAGTATAATCTCCAAAGATTATGGTTCAATTATGAAAGTTAGGAAAGCTATAAACACCTATGGAAGTTAAAGTTATGATGTTATGAATTACTCAGAGCTATTGAAAGATGGACCCTTTGGAAAAAGGGCAAGCCCTACATGTATTGCATGACCCAAGCCTAGGGCATCGACATGAAAGGGCGAATGGGGAACCAAAGGGAACCCAAACAAGTACCTTGATATATCATTACACATCCTTGGCGCAGAAGCAATTAAACAACAAATATAGAATAGAAATAAGGACAAGGAACTAAGGGAGCCTTTCATCGCCTAGAACATATAAGAGTCAAAAGAGTCAAAGCTCATAACATCATGACATAACTTATCCAACAACACCTCTAAATATAGAATTGAGTAGGGGCCAATACAACTTTCCGAGATCCGCTAATAGTCAAAAGCATACAATAAGATAAAAGAGAGTCTTTGCATACATAAGATCAAAAGATATCATCCTCAGAGTTGAGGGCTCACAAAACTTGCTTTGAGAAGATAGTGCTAGCCACGTGGAGGGAGATGATCAAGTGGAGTTCGGGTTCCTACATGGTAACATCATGTAGGTATAGAGTATGTGTTAGTACTTTTAATGTACAAAGTATATAGGATGCAATGCAACAAGAGATATGCAACATAATTCAAACACATAATTAGGAAATAAATAAGCATATGGCTATATGGCATGCATGAATGATGCTTGAAGTAAAACATGCTTACATAAAACATATTACATGTGTAGGAAGAGAACATCGTATAGACCAAGCAACTTAGTACTTAGAATCCAAGGAACGCCACCCGCTTGGAAGGAGGATGAGGTACATACCCCTCATCTTTGGTAATACGGGATTGCCACCACTCGATAAGGTGGATGAGGTACATACCACTCATATATGGTAGTAAGGGATCGCTACCACCCTATAAGGTGGATGAGGTACATACCCCTCATATATGGTAGTACGGGATTGCCACCACCCGACAAGGTGGATGAGGTATATACTCCTCATCTTTGGTATGGTCAACTTGCAACACTATAAATATTTTCCATGTTAAAATCTTGTATATACATTCCTTGCATCATCATAAAGTCACTTTTCTCATATACCATGCATTAGACTTTCAACAACTCTAGAAACCTTAACTAGACATGTTATCAAGCACTTGATAGGTGTATACAGCTAGTATAAAACCCTGGAATTTAAGAGTGAAATCATGCAAGAAAACTTGAAGTAAATCAGCGCACCAACACTTGGTGAAACCTTTATACAATAAACATCGGAACCTTTGATTAAATCTCAAAATAGGTCATAGCCTCATAGCTCAAAGCATGCTTAAATAGTCACACTTTTATGAAGCCCTAATATAGTTCATAGTCAAATTCATAATAAGTAAGACTTATAAGTAAATCAACTTAGAAACATACAATTTATATGAAAATGAAGGTTGGGCACCATGGGTGAAAGGATCCAATGGTTGAAACACACATACCTCATCTTTGGAGAATTCCTTGATGAAGATTTGATTGAGAACTTAAAGATTGAGTGAATTACTTAAGATCGTGAATGAGTTTGGGACCCTTGAGTTTGAGTGAAATATTTGTCTAAGTGTTTGAGAAGTTTTTAGGAAATGTCTTGTATGATATAAGGTTGAAAAATGACTAAGGATAGGTGTTTTTACACGTAGGATGGCTTAGGCCCAATACCCAAAGGCCTTGGACCGAACAACCAAAAACTGTTAAAACTAACACTGATTCACGCCCTTGTCGCGTCGCTCTAAAATTGGGAAAATCTAATTATGATACGGTAGCTCTAAAATTGGGGTTAGACTAATTTCCCACTCAATATTTCCCCCTGATCACGAATATGAAGTCAGATTTTTGATGTCAGAGACGAATTGTGAGATATATAGATATTATGATTATGGGCACTTTCGAGGCATATTTTCATGCACCTTTATGGGTTGTTTCAATATCTCCCCCTTGTGAATATTCATCCCAAAATGTCAACGAAATATACATAAGAAGGATAATCGTGAAGAAATCAGCCCCAACAAGAATGCAACAATGCACTTAAACATCATTTTCAAAAATCTCAACATAAGTGTCAAAATTACCATGAACTTGTCAATATAAACACGAATGAATGCGAATGACATAAGGTCTGACACATAAGAATTGAAGTCATATAGAGGACTTAGAACTAGTACCTTAGGATTGAGTAGAATGGAAGAGATAGGGTATCTCTTTGGCATGTCCACCTCGGCTTCTCATGTGGCACTTTCAACTTGTTAGTTTCTCCAAAGAACCTTGACGGAAGCAACATCATTGTTCCTCAAGCTCTTCACTTATCTATCCAAAATTTCTACCAAAACCTCTTAATAAGTCAAATTATCTTCAACAATACCCACAACATCAAGAGGCACAGTAGTGTTTGAATCACCCATACATAACCTCAACATAGACACATGGAAGACCGGATGAACCATATTATTGTCGTTAGGCAACTCTAACTCATAAGCCACCTTAGCAATCCTCCTCAACAATCTATAAGGACCAACAAATGTTGGACTTAATTTAAGCTTCTTAACAAAATGAACCACACGTTTCATGGGTGAGACCTTCAAGTAGATCCAATCTTCAATGTTAAATTCAAGATCACTCCTCCTCACATTGGCATAGGACTTTTGATGACTTTGGATTGTTTTCAACCTTTCTCTAATCAATCCTACCTTCTCCATGGCCTACATGATGTGATCCAGACCCAACACATCTATCTCTCCTACCTAAAAACCTCAAATCGGCACATACAACATATACCATAGAGAGCCACAAAAGGAGTCATACCAATGCTTTAATGATAGCTATTATTGCAAGCAAACCCAATTAGTGGAAGATGATCATCCTAACTACCCTTAAACTCTAAAATATAAGCTCTAAGCATATCCTCAAGTGTTTGGATAGTTCTTTCAGCTTGGCCATCTGTTTGAGGGTGAAAGGTCATACTATGTTTTACCTTGGTACCAAGACCTCTTTTAAAGGACCACCAGAAGTGAGAAGTGAATTAGGCACCACGATATGATTTGATAGACAAAGGTACCCCATGAAACTGAACCAACTCATGAATGTACAACTTAGCATAATCTTTAGCACCATATGTAGTACTAACTAGTAGGAAATGAGTTGACTTTGTCATCCTATCAACCATCACCCAAATAGAAACAAAAACCTTTTGTCTTAGGCAACCCAACCACAAAATCCATGTTAATTTCCTTTCACTTCCAAGTAGGAATCTCTATATCTTGGGCTAGGCCACCCAGCCTTTGATGTTCGACTTTGATTTGTTGGTAATTATGGCAACTGGACACAAACCTAGCAATGTTTCTCTTCATGCCACCCCACCAAAACACTTCCCTCAAATCTCAATACATTTTTATAGAACAGGGGTGGATAGAATAAGAAGAATTATGAGTCTCATCAAGAACCCTCTCTCTCAAGTCATCAACACAAAGCACACACAATCTACCTTGGTTCCCACGGGCACTATCTCCCCCACGAGAGAAAACCTCCACCTTGCCATCTCTCAGCAAGACCTTCATTTCTAACAAGGAGGGGTCAAGATCTTGCTTTGCTTTCACCTCCGCAATCAATGAAGATTTAGAGCCATCAATAACCGCAATATCACCATTATCAACCTCTTCCAGCCTAACCCCCAATCTAGCCAATTGATGAAACTCTCTAGCCACCTCATTTCCCTATTCATAAACACGAGCTAGGCTACCCATAGACACCCTTCTCAAAGTGTCGGCCACAAGATTAGTTATCGGGGTTGTAATGCACACTCATATCATAGTCCTTAAGAAGCTCTAACCACCTTCATTATCTCATGTTGAAGTCTTTTTGGGTCAACACATATTGGAGATTCTTATGATCAGTAATCAAATCAACATGCACCCCACACAATTAGTGATACCAAATTTTCAAAGAAAAAACTACAGTGGCCAATTGAAGATCATGGGTAGGATAGTTCTTTTCATGCACCTTGAGTTGTCTAGAGGCATAAGCTATCATCTTACCATTTTACCTCAAAACACAAGCCCAACCAATTCGTGAGGCATCACAATACACATCAAACGCTTCCTACCATTCGGGTAGAGACAAGATAGGAGCGTAGACAAGCTTATCCTTCAAGGATTGGAAATTCCTTTCACACTCATCGGTTAACATAAATTTTGCCTTCTTTTGGGTGAACTTAGTATGGGAGAAGCAATAAAAGTGAATCCATTTACAAATCACTGGTAGTAACCCGCTAAGCCCAAGAAACTTCTAATATCTAGTAGGGTCAAAGGTCTAGGCCAATTTCTAATCACTTCCATCGTTTTAAGATCCACTTTAATACCATCCCTCGATACCACATGACCATGAAATTAAGGAAACCTCTTTCAACCAAAATTTACTTTTTTTATACTTAGCATACAATTTCTATTCCCTCATTTTTTTTGCAGCACCACCCCCAAATGACTCAATGCTCCTCCTCACTATGAGAATAGATCAAGATATCATCAATGAAGACCACCACAAAAAAATCAAGGTAGGGAATAAAGGCCCTATTCATAAGATCCATGAAGATAGTAGGTGCATTAGTCAAATCAAAGCACATAACAACAAATTCATAATGCCCATACCTAGTCCGGAAGGCTATCTTGGCAATGTAACACTCCCTCACTTTCACTTGGTAATACTTGGACCGAAGATCAATCATAGAGAAGTGACTAGCCCCTTGAAGTTAGTCAAAAAGATCATTAGTCTTTGGTAGAGAATACTTATTATATTCTAAGATAACCATCCTTGTTTTTCACAAACAACACCGGTGCACCCCAAGGGTGATTGGCTAGGCCTAATAAAACCCTTTTCCAACAAATCCCTCAGTTGCTCTTTCAACTCTTTCAACTCTACGGGGCCATATTGTAAGGGGGAATAGAAACGAGTTGATTATTGGGAAGGAGATCATGCCAAAATCTATTTCCCTTTCAAGAGGAACACTGGGAAGCTCCTTAGTAAAGATATCAAGGAACTCATTTACCACTGAAGCCAACTCTATATAGGAAGGACTTTGAACTCAACATCCCTAACCCTCACAAGATGATAGAGGCACCTCTTAGAAATCAACTCTTAGGCATTTAATACAAGATATAAACCTACCCTTGAGCACCACATCATAACTCTCGCACTCAAGGACGGGCTCATTATAGAATTAGAATTTGAACCTATAGGTTCAACAATCACTAGAGGCATAATATGCATGCAACCAATCCATCACAAGAATAACATCAAAATCCACCATATCCAACTCAATAAGATCACAAGGAAAATTTTATGAAAAACTTAAATAGGACAATTACCACATCAGACTCACACAACAGTTCGGGCTCAATATGAAATTTTTCGGCAACAAAAGGTATAATAAAAGAAAAAGTGCCACCCAGGTCTATCAATGCATACACATCAAAATCAAAGACTTTTAACATACCGATAACGACATCGAGCACCTTATCTACCCCTTTCCTCCCTTGAAGAGCATAAAACCGGTTGTGCCTTAGGGTACTACCTTGATGGACACCTCTCCCAAAAGGAAACGTAGATGCACCTTGTACTTGTGGATAAACATCTTCACCCTTGTTGCGATTACTAGACAATCAATGTCATGACATAAGCCTAGGGCATAGACGTGACACGGCAGATGGGAAACCTAAAGGGACCCCAAATAAGCCTATTAACATATAATTACACATCCTTGCTCACAAAAGTAATTAAAAAATAATAAGAGAATAGAAATAAGGGCGCAAAGACTAAGGGAGTCTTTCATAGCTTAAAAATTACAAGAGTCAAGTGAGTCAAACCTCATAACATCATTACATAATTTGTCCAACAATACCTCTAAACTTAGAATTGAGCGGGGGTTAAGACAACTTTCTTGGCTCACCCTCATAGTCAAAAGCATACAATAAGATAAAGAGAGTCTTTGCATAACATAAGATCAAAAGATATCATCCTCGGAGTTGAGGGCTCACCAAACTTGCTTTCAGAAGATAGTACTAGCCATATGGAGAAAGATGACCAAGTGGAGCTCCTGTTACTACATGGTAACATCATGTAGGCATAGAGTATGCGTTAACACATTTGAATGTACAAAGTATGTAGGATGCAATGCAACAAGAGATTGGCAACATAAGCGAAGTGCATACATATAAGCAATGGATAAGCATAGTCTCAATATGGCATGCATGAATGATGATTGAAGTACACATGCTTATATAGAACATATTACATAAGTATTAAGAGATCATCATTATAGAGTCCAAGTCCTACCACACCCTTGGAAAGGCAATACAAGTATCAGTCCCTCAATTGGTTGATGATTGTCATACCCTACCATCCATTGTGATTGAGGTATTAACCCCTCAATTGGTTGTTGGTTGTCACACCCTACCATCCCTGGTA
>JAOTQR010000069.1:9888293-9913579 GCA_025774065.1 Solanum ossicruentum | reverse complement strand
AAAGTGAGTTCTTGTGTGATATCGTAATTGTGCTCGTAATAGGAACTTGTGGGTTGATTGATTGAGGACTATGGTCTCACATTCTCCACTTATTTTGAGGACTATTTTTGACCTATTTTAGGACTGGTTTTATGTGTGGACTGTTTGATTAATGTTGGAAAACAGGTTTGGAATTGTCAACGTCAAAATCTAGCTAAGGGATGTAACATTATGCCGCTTATTTGTATGTTGTGTAGAATTGTTATATATTGTGCCTTCTGAGCTGTTGTAAGACTGTTATGGAACTAAAACAAGTTACACATGATATGTTTATGAGAATGTGTATTAGAAAATACGATTCGGGGCGGAAAGGTTGAAAGAATACGCTCAGGTTTATAATTATCCGCTTGCTGCCCATATGTTATTTTTTTATGAGATTGGGCTGCCAAGATGTATCTATTGGCTGCTATTGCTAGTTTTATCACCTACTATGTTGTAGATAAATATTTGGAGGAAGGGAAGGTTATCTCGAGGTAATCGCGAGGTCGTACAATGAGGTATGTAAGGCTACTTGATTTCGTATTGTTTGGCATGAAACATAGATCTCTCCTTGGCACATAAAGGCACTTACCAACTCCAACACAACTATTAATCGTGCCTCAACTCTTTCACATGCTCATATGCTCTCATACATAGTCACCTTCAAATCTGCATACATACTTCTATTAAATAAAGTTCACGTGTTGTTCTACCTCCTATGCATTTCATTATTTGTGTAACCTACTTCTTTCATTGTGGTGTTGTCTTTTGTGATTATTTACATGTCATATGTTGTATCTGCAGTCCTACAGCTCAAATATTACGACCACCAAAAGAATCATCTCAAAAGTAATTGAAAGATAAAGTATATTACCTATTGATAGGTGGTAACCCAAGGGGTGGAAGAATCAACTAGCCAGGGTCGAGGGGTAGCCCAAGGGGTGAAAGGAAAAGCCTAGCCAAGGCCGATCCCGATACAGATTTACCGCTAATCAGCTGGTCATTTGTATTACATGTTTTGCACAGATTATACAGTAAAGGTAAAGTAATAAAAAGAACATAAAATACATGATCCCACAGTATAACTTAAGGTGGTCTCTTATCCTTACACCAGTGCATAGTTTCATTTGAATTGTTACTTCATATAAAGTATTTCCTGCCTTACATATTTAGTCCATTATCTCATACTAACGTCCCTTATGGGGGACCTGCATTTCATGCTGCAGGTACAGGTGCTAGTAGATCTCCCCAGTAGGAGTACAGGATATCCAACTGTTGTTACCAAGCTCCAGGTTGCTTCGGAGCTTTGTGTGTCTAGAGCTTATATTTTTGTATTGTATAGTTAGCCGAGGCGGGACCTGTCCTGACCCTTATCAGATACTTTTTCTTATCTATAAGCTTTGTAGACTATGTAAATTAAAGTGTGGTCATGTCTTCTACTTTAGACAATGTGGCCCCAACGGCCTAGCCATATGCATTTCTTTTTGGCTTGTTATTACTGTTTACTTTCTTAAAGGCATGTTCCCTGAAGAAATCCCTTATAATATATATAAAAAGTGCATGGATACAGGTTGGTTCTCCCGAGTCTTATCGACAAAGGGCGCCAGTCTACATTAACGGGACTTTGGGCATGATAGAGAATTAGGGATAGGCCGTTTGAACTTCCCTAGCATAAATATTATTTCTATGAGTGTTGTTGTTTGATGATTTTTGTGTTTCATTGTGCTCATATGCTTCTTGGTGATTAAATTTTCAAACCCTTGCCAGCATTGGAACTTAGGGATATGGGTGTGTGTTATATTATGTAAATTCATGATACCTCTAGTTGCAGTTGTATTGAAATCTCTTTGAATCCCCATGGACTGTTATATTGTGGTTCTTGCGTGTTCTAGAGATTGGTTGTGCTTAGGTACGATTTGAATGAGACTTGGATTGTGTTTGACTATGGGGTACTAGATGATTGCAGTGACATAGTCATATTGGGTTTAATTTGTGTATTTGGAATGATGTGCTGCTTCTATATTGATTATCTTTGCCTTGTGAGCGGATTGTGCTTCTTATGGGAAGGTTGTAGGCAACACAGATGCCTTATGTTTTCTGTTACAAGGACCCACTATGAGTTGTTGTGGGCCCTTGTAGGAGGCAACAATCACCTGTTATTCCTTAACACTTACCATACGAGACCAATCTATGACTTGTAGTATCTGCTATGACTCGTAGCAAGGGACTCTAGAGGCTGCCTTATTTTAATTTGTATTCTGTTTCGTACTACTAGCCCAGACTATGACATGCAAGTATCCTAGGAGTAGTATCTGTGGCTCATATCTATGAATGAATGGTATTTTTGCAGGCACCTTAGCACTACAAGGCTATTTCCACGAGGCTATTGTATGACTTGTAGGTCACACTACGAGTCATACAGGCGCCTCATTTCTGCAGATCTACAACTACTTCAGTGATATTTTTCCATTTTATATT
Source organism: Solanum ossicruentum (assembly GCA_025774065.1). Classification (NCBI taxonomy): domain Eukaryota; kingdom Viridiplantae; phylum Streptophyta; class Magnoliopsida; order Solanales; family Solanaceae; genus Solanum; species Solanum ossicruentum. The sequence continues at coordinate 9,911,083 of JAOTQR010000069.1, read as the reverse complement.
TGTTTAGTTTCAATTCTAATCCCTTCTTATTTTTATTAAATTTTATGTAAGTGAAGTATGTCTGAATGTGTTGCTCATGTCGGGTTTGCATTAAAAATTTTCAGGTCGCATGGCTCCAAAAATCATAAAAGTGGCTATCAAAGCTTTGGGGAGGCGATTGGTGGATGAGGCATCTGAAACTGAACAATCGGAGGGCTCTGTGGAAGTCCACAGAGTCAGGATAGACCCTAGGCAAATGTGCATCAAAACCGAGCCTGCATTGCACAAGTAGCAGTAGAGATCGATAGTCCCTCCCAGTTTGAGGAGGAGGGCAATGGTGATGGGTCGGAGAGAAGCTCATCATAGATGACTCCGACACACACCGAGACAAATTCTGAGAAGGGATCACAGGCTCAATAGGAGAAAGTAGAATCACAGCCTCCGACTGACCCAAGATGGGGGATTCCAGGAATGAAGATGATCTATGATAAAGGATTGGAGTCGAAGGGCAAGGAAAACCTTTCCGACAGTTCCACCAAGAGTCGAGATTGAACAACTCCGGGTTGGACGGGGTAGCGGGGTTGGATTCAGAGGTTGACAGGCTAGGACTCTGCTTGACTTCACAGCAATTAGGGAAGTATGCCCCTTAGTCGGGGAATCCTACGGATCCTGCTATGCTACCATCTGCTAGGACCTTCCCAGGAACAAGAAGGTAATTGAGCAACCACGATTGCAAGACGTCCTAGTTCTGGGCATGATCAATGATATTTCTGAAGAAATTATCAAAAGGGTCCAGTTTGGGCCAAACTACAGAGTACCCTGTTCCACCACTAAATATGATTACATGATTGCAAAGATGAGGAAGGCAGTAAATGAGAAGGATTTTGGTTTGAAAATAGAGCTCCTCAGGTGGATAGCAGGCCAGATTTGCGAGGCAGCAGCAACTACGTGGGTCACTCACCACGCCGATCCTATTGTAAAGTCCCACCTCTCCTTCCAGGTAAAATTTTGGTGGTCCATTATCCATAGGACTAATCAGACCCACATTTATGGATATTGTGATCACACTGGAGTAAGCTGTGCTATTATTTGGCATTATTGCATTATGGCTGGCTATGAGATTGACTGGGCTTGTGTTATGGCAGAGTAGATGCACAAGTAAGTTATCCGTACCTAGAATGCATTGCCTTTTCCCATCCTAATACACAAATTATGCAATGTAGCAGGGGTACATGTTTCTCTCCACTTGACCCACATGAAGAGGCCCTACGCATCATGGATCCCTGCTTGATCAAGGCTAATGAGAACCCAGTGGCCCTATAGAGAGTAGCTTCTCCTCCCATCTCAGAGCCATTCCCCATTGAGCCTCAAACTCAGGAGAAGACCTCAGCCACCACCAGTGCTACTCCAGCTACCGTAAAGCCATCTCCAGCTATTGAGATCGAGGAGATGCCATCTTCCAGCACACCTGCACCAGCATCATCTAGTATATAGGTTGATTCTTTTGTGTCTACTATTGCTTTTTAGGCATTGCTGCGCAGCGTAGCCACAGCGGAGTTCCAGTTGCAGAGTTTAGCTAGCCAGATCAAACCATGGGTTAGCCAGATGGTCCAGGCCTTAGAGGAGAGAGCAAAGGCATTCGCCCGTGATTTGATAGATCAAAGAGTTAGAGCAGTGGATGCTCGAGTAGATGCCTTCGAGGAGAGAGTCCAGAGGAGACTTGAGGGTGCTCATCCTGCTGACATGAGTGCAGTGACATAGGAGTTAGCCAAGTTCAAGGTTGACTAATTGAAGATGTTAGTGGACCTGATACTAGTTCCGGAGGGCACCGACTGGTGATGATATATATGACTTATTTGAGGACTGCCCATATGCCCACGGAAGAGGCCCCTGGAGAGTGAGGACCCAGATGCGAGCCGGAAGAGGCCCAGGAATGACGATGAGGTAGCAAAAATAGAGGAGGAGCCGATACAAGATGAGGTAGTGCAGGAGTCCCTAGCTCTGGCAGTATACAAAGAGATCGAGAGCAGAAGATTGCACAAGGAGAAGTAGTTCACAGGCAGTTGGAGCCCAGCCTAAAGAGGAGGAGACCATGGCTCAAGCCCCCAGGACCATACAGATGTCAGTGCTTGAGCACCATTATATTTGACATTTAGTCCCCAATCCTTACTTACTATTTATGAGTACTTTGTTCTTTTGTTAGACAATATTTTCTTTATGTTAGTTTTTAGATATTTTTAACTATTTTTTTTTAAAATGTTGTTTTTAATTATGTGTGGATGTTTGGTTTTGAAAAGTTTGTTTTTAGTATATATATGTTTTGGATATTCTTTTTTAATTTTTATCTTTACTTTGAGGAAAAAGTTACTTTGAGGACAACGTATTCTCTTTTGGTGGGATGTGGCAAGTTATGGATTATGGTGAAGTCTGAGTAACCTCAAGTCCATAATTTCTGCTATTTTGGTCCCAAGGTTTTCTTGTCGTGCTTCTTTTTTCTTGTGGATGTTTTAATTTCTGTTGAATCGGTATGTTTAGGTAGTGTAGATAATTTGTAGATATATAGTAGTTAAGATCTTTTGGCATATATATATATAGTTTTTAAATGCTCTTTGATTGCTTTAAAAACTCGTTGCCTTCAAAATTTTTGAGATTGTTGGTTATTAGTGCAATCATGCATGTGATTATCTGGCAATATATGTTCTGACAATGGGAAGGAAAGTTGATGCTTGAAGTATGACCTATGAGTCTATACTTGATTGTGTATGCGATGCTGTGTATGTGAGTTTATTTTGACGCATTCATTTATTATGTATGGACTAAAAACTTTCCCTATTACTCTATGATTGGACTGGTCATTTTGTTGGATTGGAAAGGATCTTAGGCCATTGTTCTGTTAGAGAAGTCCACTTTTGCCTAAATAACCTACCAAATGTGATAGTTTATCCCTTGTTCCAATTGTTTGAGCTTTTCAAGTACCTATTCTTTCTTGACACCTAGCTAGCCCACCCTTGTTTTATGAAATACCTTAATTTTGACCCTGGTCTATCCTTGAACATGTGGACCTCGATTGAGGCTAAAAGCCTAAGTTGAGGGTGGCTACAAATAGTAGCCCTGGTTTGGGAAATAGGTATTGTATACTTCACCTCAGGCTAAAAGCCTAAGTTAAAGGTGGCCCTTGTTGTGGTAAAGCAATGAAAATGAGGTGGTTAGTTGGGAAAGAAATGAAGAAGTCATGTGTTGGGTGAAAGAAAAGAAAAGTTGCCTCGAATAGAAGAAGATAGCAACAATGAGTTCAAAAATGAGGCGCAACTATAAAAGAGAAAGAAAACACCCAGGGAAAAGCTTGCAAAGGAAGAATAAGGGCGGATTTAATGAAAATGGTTAAGTTACGGAGGTAAGAGTGTTGAAAAAAAATGGTTCAAGGATAGCTTTTAGTCACTATTTACTTAAAATGCCATACCCAAGCCCAATGAACCTATGTTACAAGCCATTAAGTCCTAAAATAATCCGAATCCACTTTGTCACCAACTGGAAGTTGAGTATAAAGGCAAGCCTATGGTGTTAGTCATTTTACATGAATTTCATTTGTAAGAGTGAGAATGCTTACACATTCTCCAAATTCTGAATATTTTTTGAGTGAGTAAGAGGGACTTCTTTTCTGCAAGGGCATTTGCACTGCATGATTGGTATATGACTAACCCAGTGATTGTGGATAGTTTTACTCCTTTGCTTGTCATAGTAAGTTTACTGGATATATCTTTGTGTTTTGGTTTGCTTAGTAGCTTTGCATTCTGGTTTTGATAATGAAAGTCGACTACCTAAATTAGAGTTAATCAAATATATTCCATTAGAGTAACTCTGTGTGTTTCTCATTGTCTGCTTAGATTGAGTCGTCACTTGAGCACAAGTAATGATTCTAAGTTGAGGGTGTTGATGTTCTATCAAAATACAACATATTTGATTCCTAAAGCAAGGGGATTTGTGAGTTCTTAATGCGACTTTTTATAGTTTTTATGTGTTTTTATGTTGTTATTGCATAAAAGATGGTTGGGATGATTTTGGAAGAAAATTGCAGATTTTGCTGAAGTGCAGGACATAGGAGCCATCCTACGATTCGTAGCTCAAGGTATGAGTCAAAGGTGATCTCATAGCAAGAAACAGTGAGCAAAAATAAGAAATTTGCTAACCGGAGGTCAGCTACCTACGACACGTACAAGTGGGTTCGTAGCAAGAAATAGAGAGCTAAAGTTTGGACCAAGAACAAAAGGCCTAGCCTACGAGAAGAGCATATGAGTGGTAGCCCAAGCAATGACTCATACCAATGGGTCGTAACAGTTAAGTCCAAAATGCAAAGTGCCTGATATGAGACCCCGATAACGACTTGTAGGTGACCCTACGAGTCATACCTTCGTGACGTACCTACTTCTAGCTGTCTTTTCTATTTAATTTTTAGGGTTAAATTGTAAATACTGTAAATACTTTATAATAGGTTTTCCTTAGTGGAGCTGATACATTGAACATTGTAGGGAACACTTTGAATATTCTCCCTTGAATATTCTTAGGGTTTTTCTAGGTTTTAGTATAGATTTTCCTTTTTAATTTGTAGTCCCACTTTTTGGGATTGCAAAAACACACATTGTACTCATTCTCCATTAATCGAAGCTTGTGATTTGCAACTTGTGGTGTTTTTCTTCTTCATTGTTTTGGGTAAACTCTCAACTATGTCTTCTATTTGCATTGTTTTTTATTTTACCTTAGCCATGAGTAGCTAAGCACCCACAACTTGGGGTTGTGGGAACCATGAGTAGTTGACTTGAAATAACCTAGACTTTGAGCATTTCTTTGATTGGGGTTTTGCATGTATTGTTTATTTCCCTTCATCTTGATTGTTGTTTGGTGGTGGCCAACACCAAACCCCACCTACTATTATGATCCCGACCAAGGTAGTGACGAATAGGAAAAATGAAGTAAATGACAGGATTTGATTTATGTTTTCTCATCTAATCAACCAAACCTGACCAAGGGGATGTTGACTGGGACAATGGGTAATGGTTAGTTGGCATACATGGTTGCCAACCATGCACCATGGTGAAATTCGACGTTCACCTTCACAAAAGGGCTGGAAGAACCTAAGTTACCATCCTTCATGCGAATTCTCAATTGGAGTAGTGTTGTCTAAGGTAATTGAGTTAACGAATCATGTGAAACACAATTCCCAAGTTGTCCCTAAATTTGAGTGTCTTCCCGCATCATTAGTTTAGTTTTTATTTTTGTTCTTGAATTACGAAGAATACCCCCTATTTTGAGATTTTTGTAATCGATGCTCGAAATGATTGGTAGTGGATCTCTATAGTCAAGCCCCGTATTCCCTTTGGATTTGACCCTAACCTTTGTTTTGGTTAATTGTTGACAACGAATTTCTTATTGGAGCATGAACATCATCAGTTATACCTATTCCCCAATCAAATTTGCCCCGATTAAGTATATGAAGTCCGATTTTTAATAACACACTCAGATTTTGAGATGTATAGAAATACGTTTATGGGCATTTCCAGAGCACATTTTTGGGGGCATTTTTTGGGGCGTTTCAATATCTTCCCCCTTAGAAAAAACATTCATCCCCAAATGTCAAAGAAGCGTACATAAGAGAACTAATCATTAAGATTTCAGCCCCATATGAATACAACAAATGTATTTAAATATCATTTCAAAATCTCGACATGAATGTCAAAAATCACCATAAACTTATTACCATGATCATTAAGGCATGCAAAATGATATAAGGACTGAAATTTAAGACTTGAAATCATAGGGGACTTAAATTAGTACCTTAGGCTTGAGTAAAGTGGATGAGATATAGATATCGCTTTCTCATGTCCGCTTCCACTTCCCATGTGGCACTTTCAACTTGTTGGTTCGTCCAAAGGACCTTGACGGAAGTTACATCTTTGTATCTCAATCTCTTCACTTGTCTATCCAAAATCTCCACCGGGACCTCCTCATAAGTCAAACTGTCTTCTACAACACCCACAACATCCAAAGGCACTATAGCATTAGGGTCACCCACGTACTTTCTCAACATGGACACATAGGAAGACTAGATGAACCATGTCAATCTCCATAGGCAACTCCAACTCATATGCAACCTTACCAATCCTCCTCAAAACTCTATAAGGCCCTACAAACCTTGGGCTTAACTTCCTCTTCTTGCCAAATCAAACCACACCCTTCATAGGTGGGAGTTTCAAATAAACCCAATCACCAACCTTAAACTAGAGATCTCTCCTTCTCACATCTGAATAGGACTTCTGTTTATTTTGGGTTGTTTTCAATCCCTCCCTCATTAACCTCACCTTCTCCAAGGCTTCCATGACCAAATCCAGTCCTAGCAAAGCCATTTCCCCTATTTCAAACCACCCAACCAGGGATCTACAACTCCTACCATAAAGAGCTCCAAAAGGAGCCATATTAATGCTTGAGTAATAGCTATTATTGGAAGCAAAGTCAATGAGTGAAGATGTTCATCCCAACTACCCTTAAACTCCAAAACACAAGAAAATCCTCAAGAGTTTAGATAGTCCTCTCGGCTTGACCATATGTTTGAGGGTGAAAGGTCATGCTAAGTATAACCTTGGTACCAAGACCTCTTTGGAAGGACCTCCAAAGTGAGAAGTGAATTGAGCACCACGATCCAAAATGATAGACAAGGGCACCCCATGCAATCTAACCAACTCATGTATGTACAAATTGGCATAATCTTTGGCACCATAAGTAGTTTTGACCAGTAGGAAGTGAGTCGACTTTGTCATTCTATCCACAACAACTCAAATAGAGTCAAAATGTTTCATAGTCTTACGCAACCTAACTACAAAATCCATGTTGGTTTCCTCTCATTTCCAAGTAGGAATATCTATATCTTTGGCTAGGCCACCCGGCCTTTGATGTTCGGCTTTCACTTGTTGACAATTGTGACATCCGGATATGAACTTTGCAAATGTCCCTTTTCGTACCACCCCACCAATACACTTCCCTCAAGTCTCTATACATCTTTGTAGAACCAGGGTGAATATAATAGGATTAATTATGGGTCTCCTTCAAGATCAATTGTTTCAAATCATCCACATTCGGTACACACAATCTACCTTGGTACCTAACGGCACCATCCCCTCTTTGAGAGAAAACCTCCACCTTACCATCTCTCACCAAGGCCTTTAACTCTCGCATGGCGGGATCAAGAACTTATTTTGCCTTTACCTCCTCAATCAATGAGGATTTAGAACTATCAACAACCACTACACCACCATTATCAACCTCATCCAGCCTAACCCCTAACCTAGCCAACTGATGAACCTCTCTAGCCACCTCTTTACCACCATCATCAACATGAGCTAGACTACCCATAGACACCCTACTTAGAGCATCGACCACAGCATTAGTTTTGCCGGGGTGATAATGCACACTTATATCATAATTTTTAAGGAGATCTAACCACCTTCTTTGTCTCAACTTAAGATCATTTTGGATGAACACATCTTGTAGCTCTAACCATACAAGTAGTGTCGCCAAATTTTCAAAGCAAATACCACGGCCGCCAATTCAATATCATGGATAGGATAAATTCTTCTCATGCACCTTAAGTTGTCTAGAGGCATAGGCTATCACCTTACCACTTTGCATCAAATCACACCCCAAACCAATCTTTGAGGCATCACAATATACAACAAATCCTTCCAACCCTTCCGATAGAGCCAAGATAGGAGCTGAGACAAGCTTATCTTTCAAAGTTTGGAAAACTCTTCTCACATTCTTCGGTTCACACATATTTCTCCTTTTTTGGGTCAACTTTGTCATAGGGGAATCAATAGAAGAGAAACCATTTAGAAACCTCAGATAATAACCCGTCAAACCCAAGAAAATTCTAATGTTCGAGGGAGTCAAAGGTCTAGGCCAATTTCTAATCACCTCCATTTTCTTAGGATCCACCTTAATGCCATCACCCGACACCACATGTCCTAGAAAAGCAACCTCTTTCAACCAAAACTCACATTTCTCATATTTTGCATACAACCTCTCCTCCCTCTGGATTTGTAACACCACTCTAAAGTGATCCACAAGCTCCTCCTCACTATGGGAGTAAATCAAGATAGCATCAATAAAAACCACCGCAAACAAGTCAATGTAGGCTTTAAAGACCCTATTTATAAGATCCATAAATATAGTCTGTGCATTAGTCAACCCAAAGGACATAACCACAAACGCAAAGTGCCCATACATAGTCTAGAAGGCCGTCTTGGGAATGTCACACTCCCTCACTTTCACTTGATGACACCCAAACTGAAGATCAATCCCCTTGAAGTTGATAAAAAAGATCATCAATCCTTGGTAGAAGGTACTTGTTCTTTATGGTGACTCTATTAAGTTGCTGTTAATCAGTGCACATTCTAAGAGAACCATCCTTTTTCTTCACAAACAACACCGGTGCACCCCAAGGTGACTTACTAGGCCTTATAAAACCATTCTCCAACATATCCCTTAACTGCTTCTTCAACTCCTTGAACTCCGCCAGGGCCATATGGTAAGGGGAAATAGAAATGGGTTGAGTATTGGGAAGAAGGTTTATACCAAAGTCTATTTTCCTTTCGGGAAGAACACTGGGAAGCTCATCGGAAAAGACATCAAGAAACTCATTAACTACCAGAACCGGCTCAATAGGAAGGAATTTTGACTCAATATCCCTAACTCTCATAAGATGATAAAGACAATCCTTAGAAATTAACTTTTGGGCTTTAAGGCAAGAAATGAATCTACCCTTGACCACCTCATCATGACTTTTCCACTTAAGGATGGTTAGGGAATTGGATAGGGAATTGGAATTTAACTCTATGGATTCTACAATCAGTAGAAGCATAATATGCATGAAAACCAATCCATCCCAAGAACGACATCAAAATCCACCATATCTAATTCAACAAAATCACAAGGCAAGATTTTATGCAAAATGATCATGGGACAATTGCTATAGACTCTTCTAGCAATAATGGACTCACCAACAGGGGTTGACACTTGATAAGGATCATACGATAATTTGGGACTAACATGAAGCTTTTTGGCAACAAATAGAGTAATAAAAGAAAGAGTGGCACCCGGCTCTATCATTGCATACACATCAAAATCAAAAACCTTTAACGTAGCACTGATGACATCAGGCACCTCATCTATCCCTTGTCTCCCTTGAAGATCATAGAATCTATCTTGCCTTGGAGCACCCCCTTGTTTGTCTCTTTTCCCCTTTTGACCCCCATTTGTACCTTGACCTTGTGGATGACCATCTCTATCTTTGTTTTGAGCATGAGGACAATCAATCACCTTATGACCCACTTCACCACAACTATAGCAAGCATTGGAGTCCTTCAAACATGGATCGTTATGGTTCCTACCACACCTTTGGCACATAGGGTTATGCACCAGACCGCCACCACCTTGGAACATTGGGTTGTCATTAGCAAACATCCTATTAGGGGCATTAGAAAACTCTTATGTGGAACTTGTGGCCTTGACGAAACTGGCCACCCTTGGAATTTTGGAATCCACCTTCAAATCGGGTCGTCTTGGACTCACCACTTCTTCTCTTTCTAAGCTTTTTCCGCTCTAATTATTCAGCATATGTCATGAGGGGGGGGGGGAATCCATATCACCTATTAGCATGGCGATACGAAACTCCTTATTAACCAAGTAGGATACACCCAACAAAAATTTGTTCATCCTTGACCTTAGCTCGGCAACCAATTGTGTTGGGCATACTTGGAAAGTTGGTTGAACTTGAGGGCATACTTCCTCACACTCATGGAACCTAACTTAAGGTTCATAAATTCCATCTTCTTAGCCTCTCTTAGCTCGATAGGAAAGAACTGGTTGAGAATGTCGTTTGGAACTCTTCCCAAATGATAACATTATCATTCCCCTTCTCCATCTTCCATTGAGTAAACCAATTTTGAGCCACCCCTTTGAGTTTGTAGGCCACCAACTCCACTTTTTCTCCGAATTAACCCCTATAATGGACAACACCTTATACACATCATCAATGAATTCTTGGGGATCCTAATCCACCTTGGACCAATGGAACTCCGATGGATTCATACTAGTAAAATCCCTCACCCTTGAGGCCAGAGTAGGAGCATGAGGAGCTTGCACCCCTTAGTTGATTTAGTTGGTCATAACATTAGCCAACATGGTGATAGCATCTTGGAACTCATCATGGGTAATTACCCCATCTTGAGGAGCTTGAGGAGCGGGAGGGACTGATTGCTCCTCGGGTGAACGGGCTCTCCTCAGTCTTCCTCTTTGAATAGGATGATCTAGAATATCAAAGAACATCCATTAGAGGAAAAATCTTACCTTAACTTCTATAGCACGACATAGATCATGAAGAAGGAGAACATTTCCTAAAACGTCTCATAACCTCTTACTCATAGTTGTGATGTCCTTCACAACCATGAACAAAACTCTAATCAACGTAGTATGTTGGATTTTGAGGATTATTAAAAACCTAGTGCTCTGATACCAAGTTTGTCACGACCCAAGATGAGGGCCTAGACGTGACATGGCGAATGGGTTCCTAAACAAGCCTCTTAGCATATCATTCACACATCTTTCATCGCAGAAGCAATATAAACAACAAGAAGAGATATAAATAACCAGGCTTGATATTTATAAAGCACAAAAGAGTCAAAGCTCAAAGCATAAGTACATCAATTGTTCCACGAACACCTCTAATATATATTGGAGCGAGGACGAAGATGCTTTTCAGGCTCACCCTCATAGTATCAAGTGTTCAACATAAAGAGACATAAAATAGTAAGAGTAGTATAGCTAGTGTCCCCGGACTTGAGGACTCACCGAAGCTTTTCTTTCAAAATGCCAAAACTAGCCATATGGATGGTGATCAAGAGATGCTATGGTTCCTATATGGTAACATAATATAGGCATAGAGTATGCGTTAGTACATTTGAATGTACTAAGTATGTAGTAAGACATACGGCAACATAGTCAAAATGCATAGTCATAAGCAATAGATAAGTATAATATCAATATGACATGTATGATCAATGTTTGGAGTAAAACATGTTTGTAAATCATATAACTTGCAAATATAGATTACATGTGTGGGAAGAGACCATAATCATAGACCAAGCAACTAGTACTTGAAATCTTTTGCATGTCACCCCCTTGGTGAGGTGGTCGAGGTATCTAACCCTAACTTGGTAGTATGGGCATGTCACCCCCAACAAGGTGGTCGAGGTATCTACCCCTCAACATGGTAGTATGGGCATGTCACCCCCAACAAGGTATCGTCAACTTGCAATACTATATATATTTTCATGAATTCAATGCATATATTCAATTACTTAATCATTATAAAATCACTTGACTTATAAACCATGTAATAGACCATCAATAACTTGAGAATCCTTGTCAAGACATTTTATTAAACACTTGGTGGGTATGTAATGCTAGTTTCAAATCGTGCAATTGAAGATTGAAATAGTATGAAAAAACTCAATGTAAATCAAGCTACCAATATATAGTAAAACCCTCATGTAAGATACATTGAAATCCATCCTCAAATCTCATAATAGATCATAGTTTCATAGTTTTAAACATGCATAGTCTCAATAGACAAAACCAATTCATAGTATAAGCTTGAAATAGACAAACATGCATATTCAATCATATTTCATAAATCCCCAACATAATAAATCCATAACAAAAGATTCCCATGTAAGATACAACTTGAAAACATGTAATTTTCATAAAAAGCGAGATTGGGCTCCATGGGTGAAAAGATCCAATGAATAAAACCCACATATATTAAACTTGGGTTATCTTGATGTAGACTTGAAGCTTGAATGGAGTTCTTGAGATCCGGAATTATGCTTGAGACACTTGAATTTGGATGAAATATTTGGTTAAGTGTTACAGAGGGTTTTGAGAGGATCTTGAGTGATATAGAGTTGAAAAATGGCTACGTATCGGTGTTTTTCACGTATAAGTGGGCATGAGGCTATGACCCCAAGGCCCTTGGGCCGAAATACAAAGTTAGGAAAAGACTGTACTGGTCCGTGTCACTAGTGCAATGTGGATGCATAGCAAAAAGCACTTTAACACTGATCTGCACCCCTGGCGCGTCCATCTAGGGCACGGATGGCTACTGGAATTTGAATTTTTGCAAAAATTATTTTTCGCTACGGGTCCTCTAAAATTGGGATTATATTAATTTTTCACTCAATTTTGCCCTCGGATCAATAATATGAAGTCGGACTTTCGATATCATGCACAAATTTTGAGATATATGGAAATTACAATAATGAGCATTTTCAAAGCATATGTTTGGAGTGTTTTTGGCGCGTTTCAATCCCCTACTCAATTTTACCCCTTGATCGAGAATATAAACTCAGATTTTTTATATCACACACAGATTTTGAGATATATCGAAACTATAATTATGTGCATTTCTGAAGCATATTTTTTGGGCATTTCAATATCTCCCACTTGGGAATATTCATCCCCGAATGTCAAAGAAACATTCATAAGAGAAGAAACCATGAAGATTTCAGCCCAACATGAATGAATCAAAAACAATGCGAACTGGAATGGGGTTGCCTTAGCTACTATGGTGTACATATGCTAGGAATCGCACCATAGCCAGAGTCATTTAAACATCATTTTCAAAAATCTCAGCATGAATGTCAAAAGTCACCATAAACTTGTCAACATAAACATAAACGCACGCAAAATGACATAAGGGTTGAAACTTAAGACTTGAAATCATAGATAGGACTTAAGTTTCTATCTTAATCTTGAATAGAGTGAAAGAGGTATAGATATCACTTCTTCATGTCCACTTCAGCTCTCCAAGTGACGCTTTCGACATGTTGATTTCGCCAAAGAATCTTGACGAGAGCTACGTCCTTATTTCTCAACCTCTTCACTGTTTATCCAAAATCTCCATGGGGACATCCTCGTAGGTCAAATTATCTTCCACAACACCCACAACCTCCTAAGGGCACTATAACACTTGGATCACCAACACATCTCCTCAACCTAGACAGATAGAAGACCGGATGAACAATATTCATATCCATAGGCAAATCCAATCCATAGGCAACCTTACCAATTCTTCTCAAAACTCTATAAGGACCCACAAATCTTGGGCTCGATTGTTCCTTCCTTGGCAAACGGGATCACACCCTTCATGGATGAAACCTTTAAGTAAACCCAGTCACCAACCTTAAACTCAAGGTCTCTTCTTCTCACATCATAATATGACTTTTCCCCACTTTGAGTCATCTTCAATCTTTCACCTTATCAACCTTCTCCAAAACTTCCATAACCCAATCTAGTGCAATCACAGCCCTCACCCATCTCACTGAGGTACCTTCCCGTAGTCTCTATCCACTCTCATGGAATCGGAAGGAATAGAATAGGATGATTCATGAGCCTTTTTCACAATCAACTCCCTCAAGTCATCAAGATTAGGCACACACAATCTACCTTGGTACCTAAAGATACAGTCTCCCCCTTGGGAGAAAACCTCCACTTTACCATCTTTCACCAAGGCCTTCAACTCTAACAATGCTGGGCCAAGATCTTGTTTTGACTTTATCTCCTCAATCAAAGAAGATTTAGAACCATCAATAAACCAGTACACCACCATTATCAACTTCATCCACCTTAATCCCAAATCTAGTCAACCGGTGAACCTCACTAGCCACCTCCTTGCCTCCATTCACAACATGAGTTAGACTACCCATGGACACTCTACTTAGAGCTTGGCCACAATATTAGCTTTGCCGGGGTGATAATGCACACTCATATCATAATCTTTAAGAAGCTCTAACCACCTTCTTTGTCTCAAGTTAAGATCTTTTTGGGTGAACACATATTGGAGACATTTGTGGTCGGTAAACACATCAACTTGAACCCTATACACTTAATGACGCCAAATTTTCAAAGCAAATACCATGGTCGATGATTCAAGATCAAGGGTGGGATAATTCTTCTCATGCACCTTAAGTTGTCTAGAGGCATACGCTATCACCATACAACTTTGCATCAAAACACACCCCAAACAAATTCTTGAGGCATTACAACACACAAAAAATCTTTCCAACCCTTTCAATAGAGCCAAGATAGGAGTGAAGATAAGTTTATCTTTCAATTTTTGGAAACTCTTCTCACATTCATTGGTCCACACAAATTTCTCCTTCTTTTGGGTCAACTTTGTCATAGGGGAATCAATAGAAGAGAAACCATTCAGAAACCTCTGGTAATAACCCGCCAAACCAAGAAACTTATAATGTCCGATGGATTCAAAGGTCTAGGCTAATTTCTAATCACCTCCGTCTTCTTAGGATCCACCTTAATTCTATCACCTGACACCACATACCCAAGAAAGCAACCTCTTTCAACCAAAACTCACATTTTCATACTTATCATACAACCTGTCCTCCCTCAAGATTTGCAACAGCACTCTCAAGTGATTCATATGTTCCTCCTCACTATGGGAATCAATCAAGATATCATCAATAAAACAACCACAAACAAGTCAAGGTAGGGTTTAAAGACCTTCTTCATGAGGTCCATAAATATAACCGCTGCATTAGTCTACCCGAAGGACATAACCACAAACTCAAAGTACCTATACCTAGTCTGGAAAGTCATCTTGGAATGTCACACTACCTCACTTTCACTTGGCAATACTCAGACCGAATCTCAATCTTATAAAAGAGACTAGCCCTTTAAAGTTGATCAAAAAGGTCATCAATCCTTGGTAGAGGGTATTTGTTCTTATGGTGACTCTATTAAGTTTCCGGTAATCAATGCACATTCTAAGAAAACCATCCTTTTTCTTCACAAATAACATTGGTGCACCCCAAAGTGACTCACTAAGCCTTATAAAACCCTTTTCCAACAAATTCCTCAATTGCTCCTTCGACTCCTTCAACTCCGTCGGGGCCATACAGTAAGGGGGAATAGAAATAGGTGGAGTATCGAGAAGGAGGTCTATACCAAATTCTATTTCCCTTTCGGAAGGAACACTAGGAAGTTCATCAGGAAAGACATCAAGAAACTCGTTAACCATTGGAACCGACTCAATAGAAAGGACTTTGGACTCAACATCCATATCCCTCACAAGATGATAAAGGCAACCCTTAGAAATCAACTTTTAGGCCTTGAGACAAGAAATGGATCTACCCTTGACCACCACATTATGACTTTTCCACTCAAGAACGTCTCATTAGGGAATTGGAACTTCACCCTACGGGCTCTACAATCAATGGAGGCATAATATGCACATAACCAATTCATCCCAATAATGATATCAAAATCTACCATGCCAAGTTCAATAAAGTCACAAGGTAAAACTTTATGCAATATGAACACGGTACAATTCCTATAGATACTTTTAACAACAATAGACTCACCAATGAGGTTAGACACTTCATTAGGTTCACACAACAATTCGGGACACACATGAAGCTTTTTGGCAACAGAAAGGAGTGATGAAAGAAAGAGTGGCACCCGGGTCTATCAATGCATACACATCAAAATAAAAAACCTTCAACATACCTGTGAAACACCATGCCAAGTCTAGTGACCTCTAGAGGAGTATGGTTGGGAACGTCAACGATCATCCTCATAATCCCTAGAGACCTATGGACAATGTCTTGACATATGATCCTTTGTGCCACAGTCAAAACACGCACTCGAACCAGCCAAACTCCCGAATGGTAATTTCCACACTTGTGGCATAGAGGAGAAGCTTGAACACCAACACCCTTGCCTTTCCTTTGAGCATATAGACAATCAACAATCTTGTGACACATCTTGCCACACCAAAAATATGCACCCATATTCCTCTAACATGTGCCACCATGATTCCTCCCACACTTAGGGCACTGAGGATGGGTCACTCCACCATTGCCACCGGGCTCAGCATATAGAAGCCTACTTTCAAATTGAGCCCTTTTTCTCCCTTCCCTTGAGGCCGTTGCAAATTCCTCATCTTATTCCTAACACCATCTCACTTTAAAGAATTTTTGGCACCCACTAAACATCTTCCTTGATTCTTCTTGCCGCACCTTTGACAAGTGGCAAAAGGGATCATTTTCTTCTTGTACTTGGGAACTGGTAGACTAGTAGACGGTGAGGCATGACCAACTCGTGCCCTCAACAAGAGATATATAAAATAGGAAGTGGGACTAAGGGAAGTCTTTGATCATAAAAACATATAGAGTCACTCTTATAGCATAATACATCATATTGTTCCAACAACGCCTCTAAACATAGAATGGAGCGGGGGCCAAGACACTTTCCAGCTCACTCTCATAATTCAAATGTTCAACATAAAGAAGTCTTAAATATATCAAGAGGAAG
Organism: Solanum ossicruentum; assembly: GCA_025774065.1. Taxonomy (NCBI): domain Eukaryota; kingdom Viridiplantae; phylum Streptophyta; class Magnoliopsida; order Solanales; family Solanaceae; genus Solanum; species Solanum ossicruentum. The sequence goes on along the minus strand of JAOTQR010000069.1, from coordinate 9,894,667 downwards.
TAGATAGTTTCCCCGAACTTGAGGAAAGCTTATCTTCGGATAATCTCACTAGCCAAATGGAGGATGATCAAGGGAAGCTCTAGTCTCTACATTATGATATCATGTAGGCATAAAGTATGCATTAGTACTTTGAATGTACTAAGTATGTAGGATGCAAAGCAACAAGACATAAGCCAATACAGTCAAAATGCATAGTAATAGGCAATAGATTAGCATAATCTCAATGTGGCATGCATAATCAATGCTTGAAATAAGACATGTTTATAAATCATTCAACATGCATAGTACATGATATATATGTGGGAAGAGATCTCAACCGACAAAAAATAAGACCAAGTGAGCTATTATTTGGAATCCCAATGATTACCCCTCAACGGTAAAGAGATGTTCTACTTGCCAAGGTAAACCATACGTTAGCTTACAGGAGCCTGTCCCATTTTGGGGAAGTAACCCCTTTACAGGAACCTGTCCCATTTCGGGGTGGATTTCATGATAAAGTGCACTAAATGGATCCAATAGTATAGCAAGGATATAATATAATTTTATGTTGGCACATAATTTGAATATAAGAGTATGGACCTCTGAAGATAGTCCATGCCGACATCCAATCCATCGGTGCTAAGTCTAATCCCACGAATACTTGAAATAATCATAACTTTAATAACTTGAAATAAATAATGAACCATGACATGAGTAGCTCTTAAATATGTTTAATATCTAATGGTGAGCCTAACTTGAAACATGAGAGTAGATCATAATCATACAAGAACCCTTGCTTTAACATGAATGGCTCACAAGAGGTAAAATCTTGAAAATAAGGCTTAGCTTGATACTTGCGTAATCATTAATAATTTCATGAATTCATAAAATGCTTGATAACTCATATTCGTAAATAACTTGAGAATTATTGACTTGACATTTTATCGAACACTTGGTGGGCACATACGAGAACATGTTCAAATCATGCAAAATGCAAGCGTATAGATTATGAAATAGTGAAATCAATGAATCTTAAAGTAATGTATATCAGCCTACCAACATCATGGTAAAACCCCATCATGGGTAACTTATAAATCATATCAAAACTTAACAATAATTCATAAACTTCACAGCTTGAATCATGTATAGTCTTAATACATAAAGATTTATTCATCGTATAAGCTCAAAATAGATATTCCTGCATAATCAACAATATTTGAAAAGACCCCAACATATTTCATGCTCATATTTCATAATAATAGATACCTATAAGAAATACCACTTGAAATCATGCAATTTTCATAAAATAGGAAGGTTGGGCTCCATAGGTGAAAGGACTCAATGGATGAAAACCACAAACCTCAAACTTGGATTTTCTTGAGTTGATCTTGAAGTGAACTTGGAACTTGAAGAGAATCATTGAGTTCCAAAGTTTGGCTTGAAATCCTTGAAATTTGAATGAGATATTTGGTTAAGTCTTTGAGAGATTTTTTGATAGGGCCTTGAGTGATATAGAGTTGAAAAATGGCTAAGTATAGGTGTTTTCACGCATAAAGGGGCATGGGGCTATGACCCCAATGCCCTTGGCCGAGATAGAAAACCCAAGGAAAATGATACACTGGTTCGCGCCCTTGGCGCTACATGGACCAGACGTGAGCTCCATTCCAGCACTAATAAATGCCCCTGGGACGTCGCGGCTAGGGCGCAGATGGGCACTGGTGTCTCGACCGAAACTAGGGCCTAGATGTGATACAACACATGGGGACCCCAAAGGAACCCCAAGCTGGCCTCTTAACATATCATTACACATCCTTAGCTGTGAAAGCAATTAAACAACAATATAAGAGTAGAAATAAGGGCATAGGGACAAAAGGGGAAACCTTCATTTCATAAAAACATTAAGAGAGTCTAGAGAGTCAAGCTTATAGCCTTTTTCCATTTCATAAAAAACATCAAGAGAGTCTAGAGAGTCAAGCTTATAGCTTTAGTACATATTTGTCCAACAACACCTCTAAACGTAGAACTTAGCGGGTGCGAAGACAAGAAACCGAGCTCACCCTCATAGTAATGACAATAGGTAATCCATATATATACAAGATATAATATAAACATAAGCATGAGGAAGGATAGACATTGTCCCTAGACATGAGGACTCACCAAAAGCTAACTTGAACAATTCATCCAGCCACGTGGAGGATGATCAATAGGGGCTTTGGTTCCTACACGGTGATATCATGTAGGCATAGAGTATGTATTAGTACGTTTGAATGTACTAAGTATATAGGATACAATGCAACAAAGGATAGGCAACATGATCAAAATGCATAATTATAATTGAAGGACAAGTAAGGTATCAATATGGCATGCATGCATGATGCTTGAGGTAAAACATGCTCGATAATAATCGTTTTTGCATAGCTTGTTCAACACAATAAGATGACATGGTTAGATCATCCAAATACCTTATACTAGCATGAGTCATAACCCCTTCTAGTAGGTAATGGGTAGTACATGAGGTAATGAATAGCACTGAGGGTAGAAGATAGCATAGGTCATAACCCTTATATGTGGGCATCAGATAACACATAACATTTCATCGCATATGAGGATGAGGCATACCACATAGTTCATAAGCCCTTCATATGAGTACATTGCATTACCTCAAATCATATGCGAGAGAAAGGAGTACAACATAGTTCATAACCTCTTCATGTAGATATGAGTAAGTGAGTAGCATTGTTGAACCTAAGAGTAAGGGGTACAACATATTTCATAACCCCTACATGTAGAAATTGGCCTTGTACTAGAGGGTAAATTTATAAGATAGTTCATAACCCCTTCTAGTAGGCTTCACAATTCAGAATAGCATAAGGACTCAATAACTCAACAATTCCCAAGAACATAACAACATGAGAGTCCACCAATTCACTTGCAATACCGTAGGTGCTTTACATGGTTTACAAAACACATATTCATTCCTTTCATCACTATAAGACAGTAGAATCATAAGCCATGCAATAGACCATCAACAACTCAAGAACCCTAAATTGGACATTTTATCAAACACTTGGCGGGTGTGTAGTTCTAGTGTAAAACCATGCACTTTAAGAGTGAAATCATGCTAGAAAATTAATTGTAAAACCATCAATAGATTCTTGGTAACACCCTCAAGTGACATACATCAAAATCCCTCATCAAATCTCACAGTAGATCTTAGATTCATAGCTCAAAACATGCTAAATCAACTATAATTTCATGAAACCCCAACATAGTGTGCGGTGAAATTCAAAATAATTTAGACCCATGAATAAATCAACTTTAAATCATACAATTTTAAGTAAAAGGAAGCTTGGGCATCATGGGTCAAAGGAACCCATGAAAGAAACCAACATACCTTGGCTTTGCAGAATAGCTTGATGAAGATTGGAGATGGAGACTTGAAGCTTGGATGAGAACCTTAGAATCCAAATGAGTTTTGAGACTTGAAATTTTGAGATGAAATATTATCGAAGTGTTTGAAAGAGTATTTGGAGATGTCTTCAATGATATGAGGGTGAAATAAGGCTAAGTATAGGTATTTTTCAGGCATGGGAACACTTAGGTCCCGACTCAAAAACTTTGAACTGAGATAAAAATTACTAGCAACAAAATACATAGGTCTATGTCTGGTCCGCAATGGGGACCTATCATGGAGGCAAACTTAACACATCTTGTGATAGCTGCGTGTCACAGATTGATTCTGGATAAAGAAAATTACTGAAATTGAAATTGCTAATCGTTTGCTTTTAAAATGGGGTTAAACCCATTTCCCACTCAATTTGACCCCTTGAATAAGAATATGAAGTTGAATTTTTGAAACAACTCACGAATTTTGAGATATATAGAAATTACGATTTTGTGCACTTCCAAGGCACATTTTCAGACACTTTTGGAGTCGTTTCAACAGGAAATAAAAAATTAGCAAAAATTATTTTTCTTTATGGGTGCTCTAAAATCTGGGTTATACCCATCCTCCACTCAGTTTTGCCCCCTGATCGAGAATATGAAGTCAGAGTTTCGGTATCATGGATGATTTTTGAGATATATGGAAATTACAATTATGTGCATTTTTGAAGCACATTTTTGGCGCATTTCAGCTTAACTCAGACTCGCACCTGCTAAAACATATGGGACATCACATCACCTCCCGAACCAACTCAAATTACTACCATTTATATGAAAAACTTAGCCCCTTAGATACACCATAAGGCTGCTTCAATTGTCATATTAACAAGACTAGCATGTAAAAACTATGGGGTGTTACACTCACACTAATGATCCAGATGTTGTGAGGCAAGAGGTGGAGATGACAGAGGAGGAGACATTTGAGCTTGTGAGACTTCGCTATATGCAGGATGAGGAGGCACTGCAGACACAGGAGTTAGAGAGGATGGTGCTAGACCCTTCGAACAGACTGCCACTACCGAGGAGACCACCAGGCAGGTTGAGGGTGGTTAGTCATAGCCGGAGACTGGCGCTTAGGCACCCAAGTATGTTTTTTTACCCCTATTTTTTATTATTATATTTTATATATGAGGATAATGTAAATTTTTTTCGATGGGGTGTGGGTAGCTATAGGCCTCTGGGAAGTTTGAGTAACTATGACCAATAACTATCCCAAATTCTGAGTCCGAGGGGTTTTCTTGCCTATGTTCTTTCCCAAAGGACATTTACTTTTTGTTGAACTGACACGTTTAGGATGTGTAGGTAGTATTAGTAACATGTAGTGGTGTAGCCTATGACATATGTTAGATTTCTCATGAAAAATGATAACTATCAAGTTTTGTTAGGTAGTCTTGATAACAACCATGTGATATTGATGATTGATAGTGCTTGTTTTGATAAGTGAGGTCTAATTCTGATGAAATATATGATTTGAGAGCCTATGTTGATAGTGTAATCAGCGTCATGTATGTGGAGCTCTTTTTGCTTAATTCTTATACTATGTGTCAATTCAGAACAAGCCCTATTACTTTGACTGAGACTGTAGGTAGTTGGTTAGGAAAGGATCTTAGGCCGTTGTTCATATTAGCCCACTTTGCCTAAATGACCACTAAATGCTTAATGTATCCCATGATCCCAGTGTTTGAGCTTTGCATGTACCTTTTTTTTATTGTAAAAACCTAAGTAACCTAGCCTTGTTGAATGTGAAATCTTGAAATTGGCCTGCTCCTTCCTTGAATATTGTGCACCTTGACTGAGGCAAAAAGCTTAAGTTGAGGGTGGCTAACAAAAGTGTCCCTAGTCCATAGGTTGGATATTGTGCACCTCAACTCAGGCCAAAAGCCTAAGTTGAGGGTATATGATGTAAGGAGTAATCATAATTAATAGGGAGGAAGCTAGTGGTACATGGAAAAAGGGGAGAAAAACATGCTATGGATGCAAGAAAAATAAATAGATGCATAAACAATGAGCTAAAAAGAATGTTAAAATAAAAAAAAATGAGCTAAAAATATGAGTACGGAAACTAGAAAAGCTTGCAATAGGAGAAGGAGAGAATGAATTGAAAAATGATAGTGTTGGTAAGGCAAAAGTGTAGAATAACGCAGAGTCAACGAGGGTCACTAGTCACTATGTTCTGAAAGCATCATACTAAAGCCCCCTAAGCCTATGTTACAAGCCAAAAAAAGTCCTATAGTGATCCTAGTCCAAGTAGTCGAAGGTCATAGTTGTGAGTATAGGGCCAAGCATACGATATTGAGCACAATGTTTGATTATCTATTGTGAGTGTAAGTGTGAGTGATCTTGTTTAGTCCTAAGCATTGAATCTGAAAATACTATCATGAGTGGGATATAAAACTTCTTTTTGTGAGGGCACTAACAATAGACTATTGATTTTATGCTATTTCAATGATTGCTGCTTATCTGTGGTTACTTTGTTTGTCATAGTTATGCTGTCACATGTATTAATCTGCATTGGTTTGTTTGATGACTACCTGATATGCATTGATGAGTTATTGTAGGTATCTGTGACTGATTTTGAGATGATGTATGGTATTAGATTGAGGTCTGTGTGTTACTAAACTACTTATGTAGATTGAGTCTATCATTTGAGGACAAGCAACAATTTTAAGTTGAGGGTGTTGATGTGTTGTGAAAATACAATACTTTTAATGCTCAACATTTTAAATTTTGTGTGTTCTCAAAGTGATGTTAGTGGCTTTGATGTGTCTCTATGTTTGTTGTTCAGGATTACAGGATTTGGCATGATTCTAGGGAACGTGTTCCAAATGCTCAGTTTTTGAGGAAGTACGAAGCACACTGTAACACCCCACATTTTATATGTACTAATGCTATTTAAATAAATCATGTTATGGTTTGGTCAAATTTGCAACAATTCTTGAATGTGCTTGGAT
>JAOTQR010000069.1:9854897-9879604 GCA_025774065.1 Solanum ossicruentum | reverse complement strand
TATGAGAACAAAATAGAAATATTTAGGATAACTCAATTCAAGATGTGTCTTTAGTATAGGCTAACTTGTTTATGACCTAGCACTTAAAGCAAAGGGAAGCTCAAGTGTAACTTATGAACTTGTACACAATTTTACCTGTCTGATTATAAATGACAAGTGTCAGATATCTCACTGTAATTAAAAATGGTTCTTAAGAAACTTGCTCCATTGTTTTTAACTTGATTGATCACCTAAAATGTGACTCGAGATATGAATTCGGATGGTTTAAAGAGTAGAATAAAATACTGAGGCACTTAAATTACCTGCATCAAGACTATCGCAACTGCATCACCAGCATTTGCAATGTTTCTAAAATATGCAGGGAACAATGTCGCTAAAAGGACAACTATTGCTGTGATAGCAGGAAGATCACATCCTTGAGCTCCAAAAAACCGACAAAAACAAGTGCCAACTTTACAAATAGCAAATGAAATGGAAACTGCTGTAGCAATCTGCAGCACAGGTTCATTGCTATGGTCTAACTTCACAACCTGAGTAGCATCTGCAAAAAAATAGAACAGTAAACTACTTGGCAATTGGACTTCCTTATTTTTGAGGCAACTGAAACTTGCATATGAAAGTAGATAATAGCATAAGAGACAACCCAACTAAAGATACAACCATGCCCATATCTTCATAACTATGACTCCAAAGAGAATCAGAATCCAGTAATGGTGAATTACAAAGCATAGAATAAAAAATTCTTATCAGAACTAAGTTGATATATAAGCAGAGAAACTAAGCAAAATATCAAAGGAAATACACACAAATGCAAGGAATAATATATTAAACATCTCATGATATTATTTTTATGCCGTAAATAATGCTTACCACCACTTGATGACAAAGCGTCTGAAGGTATTTTGGATGCCAATGAAAACAGCACAATAAAATATATTGCACAAATAACATTATCTGCAGCAACACCTGCAGCCATAACTGATGGAGACACACCAAGTGCCTCACATATAGCAACATAATTAATGGCTGCAAAATCACAAGACAGAACATTATCAGATAATAAGGAAGCAACAAAAGTACTTTTAATGAGGAATACATACTTTAGCTTTCGACAAAGACAAAGGTGTGGAACCATCTATGATGTAATTCTGCTGTGAGACCATTAATTTTGCACAAACAAAAATTCCCACCCCAATGGGAAGTTGATTCCGATGTATTATATCTACAGAATATACAGAAATTTATATGTGTGTGTGCATGTATGTGTGATTGTCTCAGTTATCGTGCAGCAACAGCAAATATAAGCATAACATTTCACATGATTCCTACACTGGAAAATATAGAATCAGGAAGAACATTCTGAAGATGTTCAGCTCTGTATCTAAATATTAAAAGACTTCATATGATTAATACCGTTTGCAAGCAAGTCCTTAATCAAAAAGCTCTTCTCAAATAGATCACTTAAAACATCAAACTGGAAATTTGGCAATGAAAAGCCAAGGTGTAAAAATGTATCCTAAATATTTCTTAATTTTTCCAAACAAAACTGAATTCAAGTTGCACTTATTTCGTAAACTTATCCAGTGTGAGCTTGCTCACATTACCGGTCCCAAGCCCGGATAAAGGAAGCGGGTTTCCAAGGGTCAGTTGGACATATCTACCCATAGAGGTAGGGGTACTGCTGCGTACGTCTTATCCTCCCCATATCCTACTTGTGGGATTACACTGGGTTTGTTGTTGTTGATGTACTTGTCCTAATCTTCCAGGGAAGTGCTTCACTGCCTTTAAAAATCTATCGATTCTTCAAAAAACTTGTTCAAATTTACAATTGGAATAGCAAACTCTGAGTATTTTCATTCTTGGTGATTTATGTTCTCGGACTTCTGTCATTACGGCATCAGAAATCATTCTTTGGTTACTATCTGGAGTTAGTTAAGAAAGGGAAGATGTATAGAACCTTATAAGCAGTAGGAGAGTTCAACCAGCTTAGAAATATTAAACCAAATATTGCCATTAACCAAAAAGTAAGCCACAAAAATATTGAACCTGACACCGAGGTTTCCCTTTATTTAGCTCAATTGACTTGATTTTCAACTTGTGTTGCAGCTTAATTTTTATATCTAATATTGAGTTCCGATTAAATATACGTTCATGACCAGAAAACAAATGAAACATACAGGGAATATCCACCCTCCATGGAGCCCCTTGCAAAAAAAGGTTTTGTTACACTACTTACTTCCGCCAATGTAGCTGCCCATGAGGGCAGCAGCTATTTTCCAACTATCTTGACCAAGTGATCTCATAGGCACCATCTGATACGCCACTACAGTCCCAATAATCGTCCCGGCTGTCACATTGGAAGACAAAATATGAAAACAACATAAAGGCTTTTACACACTATCTGAAAATTGCAGTTAGTAGATTGCCCTGCATATACAATAAAAAGAAGATGACACGAGCATTAATCTGTCAATTTGTGCCCATGCAGTGGCTAGAACTCACCATGTTTCAAAAGTTATGTAACATCACCACTGAACTGTAAGTGTTTATTCGTGTTAAAAGCCCAAGAATATCTTGATTCTAAAGTCAGACATGAAGCTTCTCAAAATAAGGTAAACCTGAGACATACTTATGAGTAAAAAAATTGTTTTTATAAATCTAACTTAATATGGTATTTCAAAAAATTGAAGAGTTGTGCTTGTTACATTTCTGAAACAATGTTGCAAAATTTAGCTATGATATACTGCTAAGATTGACATGTATGTAAGAAGAACAGTTAATCTTTCCTTTCACTACCTTTTAGTTTCTTTGTGCTTCCCTAAATCGCTCAACAGTCAATTCTTCACCAAAAGGGCTCCGCTTCCAATGGTAATTATTAGGTAGGCATAAAAACTTCTTTCAGATCACCTATAGTGTCACCTGTGGATATATGCATGACATTTTTTCTCAATGGGGGCTTTTGGTCTATGTAAATCATGCATTCCTATTTGTCCTTCGATCAAAACATTAATATGCAAATCTGTGGCCATATAGTGAACTCATATGCCAAAAGTTATAACTCTGACTACATTGATAAAAATTTGATACATATATCATGCATTATGGTACTTTAAAAAAAAAACTGTTGTGCTTCTTACATACCTGAAACAGTGATACCAACATACTCAGTTATTACTATATTGATAAAATTAATACCTATGTAATTCAATATTGCAAGGTGTACAATTCAGACATGTTTCTATATCCCTTAAAGCATCTTTAGGTTCTATCGTGTTCAAACAAAGATAATGATGCATCATCCATCATCTTTAATTGATTGAGCATGTTACAGATTCATTCAGAACAATCACTAAGTGCTTTCAATGCCATTTTAGCACAAAATGGTTCACCGTCAAAAATTGCAAGAGCCTTTGTGACATACTTGTCATTTTGAAGTGTTATCTTAAAAAAAATCTCAAAGTACAGTTTTAATGGTTGACCCTTTGCTCCCAAAAAAGTAAAAGGCGGATATATGAATATTCTTGGTTAAACTACTCACATGTAGCAATGCTAAGTACACAGACAAACAATGATCTAACGAAGTAAAAGAATAAAACAATATTTGATTTATCAAGTTATTGGATGACCATATCCAATTACCTTATATATTCTAAAACATTGTATTAAGTGAAAATTCAAACTCGTTTGCCAATGTTTCAACTAATTAGTGAAACTAAATCCTAAGATTAGCAAGGTTTAGTCCCATCGAATAGCGCCTTAACAACCAGAACTAAAAGAAACTACTGCCTGCTTTAATTTCAGCAATTCAGGCATAAGGATATAAACTAATGTTGGAGATAAGAGAAAAGAGCAGTACTTTTAGTAAGAAAAAGGACCTGATCCGAGCAAGAAAGCCAAGAGTAGAGGACCGGTAGAGCGCACCACATGCCACAAATTTGCTCTGAACAAGAGTAGCGGGATTGTCAATGGCAGCAGGTATTTCAACACAACTGAATATGCTGGCGTTTCATAAGGAATAATGCCCATATTACTTGCAGTCAGCCCCACCAATGTGCTAACCAATGCAGCACTAACCATACTCCCAATTTTAGTCTTCTCTGACCTTCAAGAGTTCAGTACATTCTCATAATTCAGATGTCAAACCAACATATGTTCTTTGGACAACAACAACACACTCACAATAGTACTTTAGAGGTAGAGAAACTGTTTCCGATAAAGCTCAAACAACAACAACAATAACATACCCAGAGAATCCTACAAGTGGGGTCTGAGGAGGATAAAATGTACGCAGATCTTACCAATGATAGAGAGGTTGTTTCTTGAAAACTCTAGTATCAAAAACCCATAAGTAGACTAATCTACACATGGGAAAAAGGTAAAGGAAAAGAAAAAGAAAAAAGGAAAGAATGACTACTAACAAAAAAAATTAATATATATACGATTGATACTAACAACACAAGATTTAAAGACACGACTAATCCTATAACCCTACTATGCCTCAAGGCAAACATCAACCTACCTCTACTAGTCTATTAGTGTGCTACTCTAATTCGCAACCTCCACTCGCTCAAGAGAAAAAATTAGTCCAAAGCAATATAAAGAAAGAAATAACACAAATGAAGAAACTCACGACAAAATACTATGGACAACTACAAATCATCCTAACAATAGTTATTACAGATAAAATGATAATCAAAGTGTAAACTCAAAATTATGACCAATGGTATACAAGTCAAACCATAGGCCAAACTAGAGACCCAGTAGCTTTTATGATTAACAGTATGACAGATTGAACATTGTAATGTGAATATTTACCAGAGACCAAAAGCCCCAGTTGCGAAAAGAGACATCCATACACCCCATTGATCATCCGGAGACACAATAGGGGAGAAATTCACACAAGATTTTACAATTATACGACAATTACCATTCCCTGGAGGGGGCAAACAAGTAGATAAGGGTTGAAAACAAAGATTAGATGTTCTTTTTGGAACATTAAGAGACCGAAATGGGGCAGCCGGCAGTTGCGCTAATGCAAGTGCCATTTTCAACTCGGATTCGCCAACCTGCTGCTTGTAGATAAGCCTCTTTTGTTTTTATAATATCATGCTCCCTCTCAACTTACTTTATTATTTTTTTATTATCAATTTCTTTTACTTATTTAAAAATCATAATATTTTTATTTCATCTAACAATATTTTCATAAATGTTTTACATCACAAGTGTAAAATATTGATCAAGTATATAAGCTAATAATATTTTATAATGAAATAGATCACCATAATGATAAAATTCATTTTTTTAAATAATAATCAAAACTCTAATATTCATTTATAAAAGTGAAAATAACCACAAAGATAACAATACAAATATATTTCAATATAAAAACACAAAATAATTAATCCAATTGAAGTCAAATTTTTAAAGATTGTGTTTATTAAAATTTTAAATTATTTGAAATTTCAATTTATGTAATGTTTCATTAATATCAAATAAAATTGATTTATTTATATAAACAATTGAGAATACCGTCTTCAGTCAAAACTCTTTTTTTTCCTTTTTTTTTATAAGAAAAGTATGCACTCTCATTTCCAACTTCTTTTCTTTGTCTTTCTTGCAAAATGGATGTACAAAGTAATTATAAAGAGATGAAAATTCCGGTCCTTGCAATTGGGAATGCGTATAGTATGTTGTTGTTTCCACATAAAGAGAGTTGAATACAAGGAGTACATATTTTATTTGGAAATTAAAGTTGTATTGTAACATGATTATTAATCTTGGTCCTATTATTCCATTGAAATAATGTTCAAGCTTTTTTAAATTTTATTTTTATAAAATATTTTCATATATTTACACATGAGATCTTTATTTTATTTATAGAGGTTTGAAATGGTCACTTTTTAAATTTTAATTAAAAAGGCCATGTGAGGACATGTCCTTGTTATTATGGATAGATCAATAGAGAAGGAACTTTGGCCCAAAAACTCCCAAGTAGTAACTTGCAAATATTTTGAGCCTAGGCCAGACTTGAATGAAATTTGAGTCAGGTGAGATATGGGATAATTCGATAATGGATTGAAATCTGAATAATGAGTTTAATTAATTGAGTTGATAGCCAAGACAATAAGAAGCTTGTACAGTTTTTCAAAATCAAATTCAGATAAGAAGAACTCTCGAAATTGATCTTGGCGTGAAGGATTGATTTTAGAATGTCAAGGTTTGAGGATCTATTGCAAAATGGAGGTTTGGGACGCAAATCTCGAGTTTCTATCTTCATGTAATCTACCACAACAGGATTATTCCCGATATAATGGGTTGGGTGCCTCCATAGCAGCCAGTCACAGATTTAAGTTTAAAAAGCTAAAATCATCTTTTATTTCTACTTCTTTGGTTTTGAGAAACTAGATATGACCAAGGGTTTGTTCTTTTCACTTTTTCACATATTTCTTTGTTAAAGGTAGGTTAATTATTCTTCCAACTGTAATTTGATTCATAAACCTCAGAATCTGGAGAATTCTCTTAGGGAAAGGTTTTGTGTGAAATTAATAGAGGAAAAAAAGTCCTAATTGGGAAAATGATGATAGAAGTGATCAAGGTTAGCATTTTGATATAATTTGGGTATTGTAGACCATTTTTTATTATTTTATTATATTTCTTATTTATTACACCAAGACCAAGCCAAAGGATTGAAAAAGGGGAAAGATTCAATTCTTTTAGATATTTTCAAGGCTTGTTTCGAGGTAAGTGATGGTTTATTTTCTTATTTGAGCTATATGTTCTTATTAACTGCAATGCTAGTAATAATTGCATGTACCTGAAAAGAGAAAGATGGAATGAACCTACTGAAATGATTATTTGCCCTCAAATTATTTACATGAACCTGTTACTTGATTTATAAGTGTGTGGACATGCATTCTGAATGCGATTGTTGGATCAGATTCACACCGATACATATTGGATCTTGTACTATGTCAGTATATATTGGATTGGATGTCACACTGACACACTAAATATTAGATCATGTACCATGCCCGTACAAATTGAATAAAGTGTCATGTCGATACACACTAATTATTGAATCGAGTGTCACGTTGGTACACACACTAAATATTTTGAGTTTCATGTACATTCTTGATGTTTGAGCATTTGAGTTTTGGGTATTAGATGTTTGATTGTATTTGTGCTTGATGTCTTTCATCATCATTTAAGGACGAATGATTTCAAGTGGGAGATATGGTAACACCCCCTAAAATAACCTAACCTAGAATATGCTAAATCCCAGAAGAATCTGAGAAGTTTCAATCACTGTCAGTCACTATGAAGACACTTCTACAACCCGTAGAAGGTTTTATGATTGGTAGATGGGGTCTCCTGGTTGGCTTCCATAGTTAGAAATTTTGTAACTTTTTGGACTTGATCTACGAACCACTCTACAACTCATAGATGAATCTATAAACCATAGATGGAGTTTTCGTAGAAGAGATCTGAAGAGGGGTAAAAAGATCTGAGTTCTACGAGGGGTCTTTACGACCTGTATCCTACGACCCATACAAGTTTCTACAACCCATAAATAGGTAGTGCTGAACCATGCCGTAAATGGTTTCACCCTGTTCCAGTTTCCTCAAGATGGTTTTACGATGTATAATAATTTTTATGACTCGTAATGTACATCTCATGCTCCTGCTCTATACTTAAAGAAATTTTTATCTTTGGGACTCCTTCTATGAGCTAACTCTATGGTTCATAGATGCTTCTACAGACTATAGATGGTAGTTCGTAGATGAGGACCAAAGAGCAAGAAAAAGTTTCTGACTTCCACGAAAATCATCTACGAGTTGTAGACAGGACTATGACCCGTAGATTGAATTTCGGAGATCCTATCGTCAGTTTTAATGAAGGTGAATTTTATATTTTTTTTTATCTTTTTCTAATTAAATATTCGACGTTTTTGGATTAAATTAAGACTTATATAAATACTCAATAGTACCCATACTTATAATCACTCAGATTATTTGGAGAGCTAAATCAAAAGGAGAAAAGTTAGGGTTCAAGTTATTTTATCAAGGTCTTCTAATTCCAAGTAAGGTTTTATTTTTTTCCAGGTATGTAACACTATCATAGCGTTGGATTGAGTTCGTCAATGTGCTTGACATCTACGTTTTTTAAAACTGAGTGTTGAATTGAGTCAAAACCTAGTTTTTTTAATTCCAATTAAGTTAAACTTTTTCTATTGAGTTTTTAATAATGATGCATTAAAATTACTGTTTTTATGTCCTACAGTATTATGATTGTTTTTTGTGGATATTTTCCCATGAACCCTAGTTAAGTTGATGATCATGGCTTTCCCATGCATTATTTAATGATTGATTGATGCATATTTTAAATAATTTTTTGATGAAATCGAGCATTGAGTTATATGATATGTTGAACAAGAGTTTTGATGACTAGGTAAATTATTTTCAAAATACATTTTTGATGAGAGATGATGATGATGTTTTGAGATGAGTTTGAGTTTTTCCAATTAAAGTCCAATGAGACTAAATAAAATGAACTAAGTATATTTACTTGATATGAGTAAATCTTTTGAGAGTAGTATTGAACACCAATTTGGGTACGAGTATAAATTGACCTTGATACCATAAATTATGTAACTAGCGTAAGATAGTTATGTTGTTGATTTGGACAACTCTCTTGTCCCAAAAGAGAATGATGTATATTGCGTCTGTTGAGTTGATGTCTTCTATCCTAACAAGGTATTGGATGGATGTGGTAACAATACTTGTTGTATCATCACTTGCTCATATATGGTGATTGTCGATTCGAAAAAACTCCCTATGAGTAAAAGCATACCATTTTACTGAGTTGCATATGCATATTAAAAAAATTACTTTGATGAAGGCATTGTTTATATTGTTTTAAATTTGCATGCCATATTGATGTCGAATTGAGCTAATTCTTCTTGAGTACTATGATGCATGTTGTTTCATTTAGCTATATTACATAGTGTACATTCCACGTACTGACATCACTTGATATTGCATATTTTTATGATACAGGTGCTAGGGATCCTCAGCAGATGATTCGTTGAAGATTCTGGGTATTCCAAAGTCTTGATGACACCTCTTAGCATTTGAAGGATTATTTTTCATGATTATGCTATGTCTTTCTTTTCATAGGTTTGAGGTAGCCTTGGACTTGTCTTGATACCTTTTTGATAGTTTATAGAGACTTCATAAATCGAGTCAAATGATGTACCTGGAGTCTATCTTGAAAATCATCTTTATTGATATAAAGTTGATTATTTGAGTTAATTGTTTAATGCTTCTGACATCCCTAAGCCCACATAAATATTTATTTGATTCTATAAAATTTTTTCTAATTGAACAAGTGATGAGCTCAAGTGGCTCGCTTGGGAGCCAATAATGGTATTGAGTGCCGCCCACACTAGGATACCCTCTTGGAGCTTGACTTTAAGCCTCATGGGCAAGAATTGATACTATCACATTATGTATTGATTTATTAGATGATCTATAACTCTTGCTTTAGAGGTAAGGCTTAGCCCAAGGTCTTTAAAGAATAAGTTGCGCCCACGGGCAATATTTTACATCATTTTTACTCAGTCTAACTTATGGGGAGCATAATAACTTTTTCCTTAGAGGCAGAATATAGCTTAAAGATTAAACAAATAACATATGTCTCATGGGCAATAGTTTATTGTAACATCCTGCATGTTGTTAGCTTGGAAAATGGAAATTTGAGGGAAATTTGAAGTCACTTGGTCATATGAGCCATCCTACAACTCATAAAAGTAACCATGGGTCGTAGGTGGGTTTGTAGACCTGAGTCCAGAAAGATAAAAATTTTAGGACTCTCTGGAAGTTGATTTATGAATTAACGGGATGGACTGTAGATGGAACCGACCCATTAATGGTGTCGTAGAAAGGAGTCCTGGAGAGCCTAAATTTTTCTAAGTTCGGGACCACTCTACGAGAGGACTTACGGCCCATTGAATTAAGGATGGGTCGTCCTGCATATTCGTGGATTAAAATATGCAAATTTTAGTAGCTCAACTTTTATGGTATATGTTTAATGAACCAAGTCACAGTCCGTAGGTTGAACCACGGCCTGAAGACGGGGTCTCGTGGATGGCTCCAACAGTTTTGAGTAAATGGGCGTTTTTGATATTTCCAATTCGTTTAAGTCCTAAACTACGTCATTTTTATTCTCTGTAACAAGCCCCAGTTTAGTAGTCTAAGAGTCTAAAAAAGTTGGCCGGAAAAAACCTGAGTCAAGTTCATGAGGGTGACTTATGGCCCGTATGAGCAGTTACGACCCGTAGGTTGTCGACCCTTAAACATGAACTTTAGGAAAGGAAAATAAATTTCAAGTGCGAGATAACCTATGAACCCAGTGATGGCCCATAGAAAGGATGACATTCTATAGATAGGGTCATGGGTGAGATCATCAAACATAAAGAAAATTTGGAGTTTGCTAGAAGTGACATACAAGTTACAAGCACAGCCCGTAGAATCCCCTTCATGGATAGGGTCCTAGATGACTAAGTATGGAAGGACTCTACGAGTCCAACCACGATCTTTAAGCCATTATATTGTCTATAAGAATGTTTTATTGTTTTTACTTTAGCAAATTGATTTCAGGAATTTTGGAAAAGTTAATAGGATAGACAAGACCTACGATCCATAAACGGGCTTTCGTAGGATCAATCCGACAGTTTTAATGAGGGGTAATTTTGTCAATTTCACAATTTCTATTTCTGAATCTTGTCATTTTTAGGATCAAAAGGGGTCCTAAACTAGCCCTTAAAGCCTTAGGTCCTTAGTTTATTCCCCATTCTTCCACTCTTAATTTTCTCTAAGGCAAGCCTCTCTCAAGAAAAGGGCAAGGCAAGGCTAGGTTTCAAATTCTTCACAAAAGGTTCCAAGTTTATTCTTCACAAAAGGTTCCAAATTTATTCTTCACACGTAAGGTTACGGTTTCAAAGTTTTTCATAAAAGGTTCCAAGTTTGTTTTTCCTAAGTCTTCTAAGGTATATGAGTTTGGCTTATGGGTATCATTTCACTCATAAAGACCTTCATATTGTATTTTTACCCTTTCTTTAAGTCCCTTAAGGTATTATACATGCTTATGATAATTTCATGATGTTTTATGTTACTAAATGATATTCATGATATCCTATGATATTTTTTGCAAAGTTTATGAATGTTTTTGAGTTGTTAATGATGAGCCCAATGATGAGTTTTGTTAATGATGAAGCGTGGGCGATTTTATATGTCTTTCAAAAGTATATTCCCATGAATTATATGATTTATGATTGTTCTATTTTAAAATCCTAGACCACCTAGTTCTCAAGTAAAGCTTTGGATGACTAATAATGATGATTAGGGTATTAAAAATGAGTTTAAGGTTATGATTTTTCAAAGATATAATTATGTTTACAATTTTCCTAAAAAATGTTAAAAGAGAGGTTCCCAAGATGAAAGGACAATTCCCACTTGGTGGTTCATAAACTCGAGTTGCCTTATGATTGCTACTTATGATTCTAAGTGTCATTAATTGACCAAGCTATGTCTTGAAGCTTCTGTGGGATGAATTAAAACCGAATGTGATATTGTGGTGGGGTTACGTAAAGGAACCTTAGAAGCAAACCTTTGTTGCATTAACAATGTTCCATTATATTAGCCGTTGTAGTCTTGCCTAGTGGATCCACATAAGCAATTTATATTATAAATATCTATGCGAAGTTGATGGAGTTCCGCTTGACAAGTGTTCTCCCCATGCCAACGCAGGGGGTTATGTTGGATTCCATGTACTAGCTCACATGGTTTTAAATATTGGTTAAGGCCTTCTCCCACAAGTTTATGATTCTATGATATGTTTCCATCAACTATGATCTCTCATGCATTGACTCTTATTCATATTTATCGATTTTCCTTTGCATGTTTGAGCTCACATCCATATATCTTATATCTTATGTATACTTATATGTTTTACTTCTGAATGATGGCACTACAATTTCATGCATTGTATTGCATCTCACATACTTAGTACATTCCAATGTACTAACACATATTTTGTCTGCATAATTTAACCATGTAGGGACATGTACTCTTTCACCAACTCGTGGCTAGTATTCAGCATTCAAGACTAGCACTTTTATTTGTGGTGAGCCCTTAGTTCGAGACTCCAGTATTTCCCTTTCTACCTTGTACTTTTTTTAGATGATGTATAAGCAGTACTTTTGAGGCGTTTACTTTCTATGTTGTTTAATTATAGAGTCTCTGCTATTTGATGGAAATCGACCGTTATCATTTCTGTCTATCTATATATTAGTTGATATGCTTTATGGACTAGATATGTTAGTTATTCATGCTTTTTAATGTTAGTTCATTGTCTTAAAAAGGCCCATAGACCTTTCCCCATTTTTACAGTTTGCATTTCCTTCTGTTTATGTCTATGAATGCTTAAGATGCTTAAGATGGCTTGGGTGAGGTGTCTTCGAGTATCTCATTCGCATGTGACCACTAGGCCCCTAGGTTGGGATGTTACAAACTTGGTATTAGAGCATTAGGTTTTAAAATATTCCTCATATGTCTATGAATAACCTGTTGAGTAATGTCTTATTCAAAGTTGTGAAGCGCGCCACTATCTTGAGTTATAGGTTATGAAATGGTTTAGGAAAGTCTTCCCTTCTTTCTTATTTATGTCATGCCTTTAGAGTTGGATAAGGTATTCCTATAACTAACGATGATATTCTTATTATATCTAGATCATGCCTCCAAGAAGAGGTCCCCACCAAAGAGGCACTCCCGAGCAATAAGTTTTTCCACTCCAATAAGATGACGGAGTGTCTCATGCGGAGTTTCGAGTCGGCTTCACTTTTTTGGCCCAAGCATTGGCCAACCAAGCTAATCAGGAGATAGTTGTTCCTCCCCAAGTACCTACTCCGGCCATGAGGGTGAGAGATTTCATACAGATGAACTCTCTAAAATTTCATGGGTCCAAGATGGAGGAGGACCCTATTGACTTCATCGAGGAGGCTTATCGATTAGTAGTAGTCATAGGTATCCCTGCAGAGGAAGAAGCTGAGTTAGTGGCCTACCAACTCAAAGAGGTAGCCAAGATTTAGTACAAACAATAAGCGGATGAGCAAGGCCAAGAAGAAGGTCCCATTGGTTGGGAAGAGTTCAAGTGTGCCTTCTTGGATCAATTCTTTTCGATTGAACTAAGGGAGGCCAAGGTCCAAGAGTTCATCAACCTCAAACAATGGTCCATGAGAGTGAGGGAGTACACCCTCAAATTCAGCAAGCTTTCATAGTATGCTCCCTTGATGGTTACGGATCTGAGGGCCCACATGAGCAAGTTCATCTTCAGTGTCTCTAGTTAGTGTCCAAAGAGTTCAAGACGACCATGTTGGTGAAGGAGATGGACCTCTCTCGCTTGATGACTTATGCGGAGCAAATAGAGGAGGGGAAGCTATGAGATAGGGAAAAAAGGTCAAGAGGTCTCGAGTTAATGGCGGGAGCTACTCTCACCAAAGAAGTGGTCACGAGTTCCAAGGTTTCCAAAAGTGAGGTGGGCAAGGATCCACCAATACTCCTCCCCAGACTACAAAGGAAAAGGGGTTACTCCTAAGCCCAAATTGCCCTAAGTGTGGAAGACTCCACAAAAGAGAGTGTCTAGCTGGGTCCAATGCTTGCTTTAATTTTGGGAAGCCTGGCCACCATGCCAAAGATTTTAAAAATAGTGGCACAAGGCCCAAGGCCAAGGTGGCCAAAGGACCAATCCGTGCTATACTCCGTGGTCACTAAGAGGTTGAAGAGGCTCTGCATGTTGTCACCGATATGTTGAATGTTTTTTTATTTTGATGCATATGCAATTTTAGATCCAGGAGCTAAATTGTCGTTTGTAACCCTATTCCTTACTAATAAATTTTATTCATGTCTCATAGTACTCCATCAGCCCTATGAAGTAAGTAACCCTGTAGAAGAGTCCATTATTGCATGAAGAGTCTGTAGAAATTGTCCTATCTCCATTTTGCATAAAGTGGTCTTTTGTGATCTAGTTAAGCTTTCCATTGTAGATTTCGATGTAATTCTTGAGATGGATTGGTTGTATGTTTCTTATGATTCCACTGATTGTAGAACTCGCAGGGTCAAGTTCCAATTCCAAAATGAGTCCATTCTTGAGTGGGAATCTAGTAACTCTTCATGCAGAGGTCAACTCATTTTTTTTCTTAAAGACCAGATCCACGAGGTGCATATATCATCTAGTAAGAGTCAAAGATATTACTTTTAAAGTTCCTTCTCTTGAGTTAGTCCCTGTTATTAATGATTTCCCCGATGTCTTTATGAATAAATTATCGGGTGTTCCTCCTAAAAGAAAAATAGACTTTGGCATAGATCTCCTACCCGATACTCAACCCATCTCAATCCCTTCACATAGAATGCTCCCATGGAGTTGAAGGAGCTAAAGGACCAATTTAAGGATTTTTTGGAGAAGGATTTTATTAGACCCAATAGGTCTCTATGGGGTCCTCCAATGTTGTTTGTAAGAAATAAAGATGGGGCACTCTGTATGTGTATCGACTACTAGCAACTTAATAAGGTCACCATCAAAAACAAATATCCCCTTCCAAAGATAGATGATTTATTTGATCAATTGTAAGGGACTACACACTTCTCCAAAGTTTACTTGAGATCAGGGTATCACCAATTGAGGATGAGAGAGTGATATTCCTAAGACGGCTTTTTGAACTAGGTATGGTCACTTATGCCATTTGGTCTCACTAATGCTCTGACTATATTTATTGATCTTATGAATAGGGTGTTTAATCCCTACCTTAATATGTTCATAGTGGTGTTCATTGATGATATTTTTATCTACTCTCGAAGTGAGGAAGCATACATGGAGAATCTGAGGGTGGTATTGCAAACCCTAAGGGGGCAAAAGCTCTATGCGAAATTTGACAAGCATGAGTTTTGGCTAAATGAGGTTGCCTTCCTGGGAATGTGGTATCATGTGATAGTATTAAAGTTGATTCTAAGAAGACTGAAGCGCTGAGAAATTGGCCAAGGAAATTGACTCCTACTAACATAAGGAGTTTCTTGGGCCTAGCCGCCTACTATAAGAGATTTGTACAAGACTTCTCTTTCATTTCGTCCCCAATCACCAAGTTAACTTAAAAGAAAGCAAAGTTCTAATGGATGGATGAGTGTGAGAAAAGCTTCCAAACTTTAAAGGATCGATTAACTTCTACCCTAATATTGACGCTACCAAAACAAAATAATGAGTTCGTTGTGTATTGTGATGCATCAAGGATTGGGTTGGGTTGCGTACTGATGCAAAAATGGTAAGGTGATTGCTTATGCTTCTATACAATTGAAAGTGCATGAGAAGAATTATCCAACTCATAACATTGAGCTTGCGGCGGTGGTGTTTGTCTTGAAGATTTGGCAATATTACTTGTATGGGGTTCATGTGGATGTCTTCCCTGACCACAAGACCCTGTAATATGTATTCACCCAAAAGTATCTTAATTTGAGGCAACGAAGATGGTTAGAGCTCCTCAAAGACTATGACATGAGCATGAAGTATCATCCCAAAAAAGCCAATATGGTAGCCGACACCCTTAATAGAGTTTCTATGGGTAGTATGTCTCATCTTGAAGATGATGGGAAAA
This sequence comes from Solanum ossicruentum, assembly GCA_025774065.1. NCBI lineage: Eukaryota > Viridiplantae > Streptophyta > Magnoliopsida > Solanales > Solanaceae > Solanum > Solanum ossicruentum. The sequence goes on along the minus strand of JAOTQR010000069.1, from coordinate 9,863,904 downwards.
GGAAGTTGACCACAGATGTCCATAGGTTGGCTAGATTGGGAGAGAAACTGAGTGAGTCCGGAAATGGTGGTGCCATGGTTCTTCATGGGTCCGAATCTTCTTTGTTTGATAATGTCAAGGCTAAGCAAGATCTTGATCCTACTTTAGTTGAGTTGAAAGCATTAGTGAAGGAAGGAAAGGTAAAGGTTTTCTCACAAAGGGGAGATGGTGCACTTTGATATTAAGGGAGGTTGTGTGTCCCAAATGATAGTGAGTTAAAGAAGTTGATTCTGCAAGAAAGCTCATAGCTCCTCATATTCCATTCGTTCCGGCATTACAAAGATGTATAGAGACTTGAGGGATATATATTGGTGGAATGGGATCAATGAAGAAGGACATTGCCTAATTCATGCTTAAGTGTGCTAATTGCCAATAAGTTAAAGTAGAGAATCAAATACCGGGAGGTCTATCCCAAGAGAAAGAGATTCCTACTTGAAAATGGGAAGAAATCAATATGGATTTTGTAGTGGGTTTGCCTAAGATCAAGAAGTATTTTCACTCCATATGTGTAATAGTTGACCACATGACAAAGTTGACTCACTTCTTACCGATCAAGACTTCATTTAGTGCCAAATGTTATGCTCGCTTGTATATCCGAGAATTGGTGAGGTTACATGGGATTCCATTGTATTAGATTGTGGTGTCCAACTTACCTCTCATTTTTGGAAGTCTTTTGAAAAGGGATTTGGTTCTAAGGTGAAGTTGAGTACCGCTTTTCATCCCCAAATCGATGAGCAAGCCGAGAGGACTATTCAAACAATAGAGTATATGTTAAGGGCTTATGTATTGGAGTTTAGGGGGAGTTGGAATGAGCATTTTCCACTTAACGGGTTTTCCTACAACAATAGCTTTCATGAAAGTATTGGGATGGCACCATTTAAGACATTGTATGGTAGACAATGTAGATCACCTATTGGGTGGTTTGAAGTCGATGAGGTGGCATTAATAGGATCGAACTTGGTTATGAATGCTACAGAGAAAATTAAAATCATAAGGGAAAAGTTGCAAATGGCTCAAAGCCGACAAAAGTCCTACTTGGATATTAGGAGAAGAGACCTTGAGTTCCAAGTCAGTGATTAGGTCTACTTGAAGGAGTCTCCGATGAAAGATGAGATCCGATTTGGCAAAAAGGGAAAGTTAAGCCCTAGGTATGTAGGGCCTTATAAGGTGGTGAGAAGAGTAAGAAAGGTGACATATGAATTGGATTTACCTAATGAGATGTATTTGATTCATCTGATTTTTCATGTGTCGATGTTGAGATTCATAGATGACCTAAACTCCACAGTTCCCTTGCATGATGTGAACATTGAAGAGGATTTGAGTTATGAAGAGATACTGGCTGAAATCCTAGACCGGCAAATGAAAAAGCTAAGGAACAAAGAAGTTGCATCCATCAAAGTACTTTGGAGAAATCAACAAGTTGAGGGTACTACGTGGGAAGTGGAAGTGGATATATGAAGCATTACCCATATCTATTCTATACTACTCAAGCCTAAGGTATTATGATTTTCTTCCTAGAACCTCTAATTCCTTGCATTTTAGTTTTACATGATACATGCACTACTTTATATGTTTATAGACTATTTTGAGACATGTTTTGAAAGTAGATTTTGAAACTTTTATGAAATGATGTTTAAGTTGTATTTATGCATGCATGTTGGGTTGTTAACTTATAACTTACTCTTTAGAGCCTGCCTTTAACCACATTCAGGAACGAATGTTCTCAAGGGGAAGATATTGTAACGACCCCCAATTTAGGAACCTAGGAGTGCAGAAAAATTGTCCTGAAATGACCTAGAGTCAAGTTCACGGGGGTGATTTACGACTCGTAGGTTCGGCCCTTAAACATAAACTTCAGGAAAGGGAAAAAGTCTCCAACTGCGGGGTAACCCACAGACCCAGTGACGGCTCGTAAAAAGGATGATGGTCTATAGATAGAGTCATGGGTGGGATCATCAGACATGAAGATAATTTGAAGTTTGCTGGAAGTAACATAAGATTTACTAGCACGGCCCATGATAGGTTATATAACCTGCAGAATCCTTTTCGTAGATAGGATTTAAGAAAATGAGAACAATGACTAAGTGTGGAAGGACTCTACGAGTCTGACCATGATTCATAAGTCATTATATGGACCGAAAGAATGTTTTGTGGTTTTCAGTCCAGCATATTAGTTTCAGGAATTTTGAAAAAGTTAATAGGATGGACAGGACATATGGTCTGTGGTTTGACATACGACCCATAAACAGGCTTTCGTGAAATCAATCTGACAGTTTTAATAAGGGACAATTTTGTCAATTCCACAATTTTCTATTCCTAAGCCCTGTCATTTTTGGGACCAAAAGGGGTCCTAAACCAACCCCTAAAGCACTAGTTCCCTTAGTTAATTCCCCATTCTTCCACTCTTAATTTTCTTTAAGGTAATACTCTCTCAAGAAAAGGGAAAGGCAAGGCTAGAATTTCAAAGTTCTTCACAAAATGTTCTTAGTTTGTTCTCCCAAGTCTTCTAAGGTGGCGAGTTTGATTTATGGGTATCTTCCACCCATAAAGACCTTCATATTGTATTGATACCCTTTCTTTAATTCCCTTAAGATATGATGCATGCTTATGATGATTTCATGATGTTTTATGTTACTAAAGGATATTCATGATACCCTATGATATTCTTACTAAGTATATACATGTTTTTGAGTTATTGATGATGACCCCAATGATTAGTTTTGTTAATGAAGTGTAGGAGGTTTTACATGTCTTTCAAAATATATTTTGCTGACTTATGTAATTTATGATTGTTCCACTTAAAAAGTCTAGCCCACCTAGTTTTCAAGTAAATCTTTGCATGACTTATAATGATGATTAGGGTATTAAAGATGAATTTAAAGTTATGATTTGTCAAAGATATAAGTATGTTAATAATTGTCCTAAAAATTGTTTAAAGAGAGGTCCCCAAGATGAAAGAACAATTCTCACTTGGCGGTTTCTAAGTTTGAACTACTCTTATAATTATTGCTTATGATTCTGAGTGTCATTACTTGACCAAGCTATGTTTTAAAAATTTTATGGGATGACTTAGCACCGAATGTGACATTATGGTGGGGTTCTGTAAGGGAACCTTAGAAGCAACTCTTTGTCGCATCAACTGTGTGCCACCATAGAAGCCCTTGTAGGCTAGGCTAGTGGATCCACATTGGCGACTTATGCTATAAGGATACATGCAAAGTTGATGGAATTCCACCTGGCAAGTGGTCTCCCCGTGCCAATATAAGGGGTTATATTGGATTCCATATAGTAGCTTACATAGTCTTAAATGTTGGTTAAGGTCTTTTCCCTTAGGTTTATGATTATATGATATGTTTCCATTAACTATGATCTCTCATGCATTGACTCTTATTCATATCAAGTGATTTTTCTTGTGCGTGTTTGAGCTCATATCCATGTACCTTACTATCTCATGTATACTTATATGTTTTATTTATGAATGATGGCATTACAATTTTACGCATTGCATTGCATCTCACATACTTTGTATATTCTAACGTACTAATGCATAGTTTGTCTGCATGATTTAAACATGTAGGGAAAGGTACTCCTGCATCGGCTTGTGGCTAGTGTTCAACGTTAAAGACTAGCACTTTTATTTGTGGTGAGCCCTTAGTTCGAGACTCTATCATTTCTCTATCTAGCTTGTATTTTATTTTGAGATGATGTATATGCAGTCCTTTTGAGGTTTTTACTTTCTATGTTGTTTACTTATGGATTCTTTTCTATTTGATAGAAACTAACCATTACCGATTTCGTCCATCGATGTACTAATTAATATGCTTTATGGACAAGATATGTTAGGCAGTCATGCTTTTTAATATTGCTTCATTGTCTTAAAAATGCCCATAGACCCTTTTCTATTTTTAAATTCCATATTTTCTCATGTTTATGCCTATGAATGCTTAAGATGGCTTGGGTAAGGTGCCTTCGGGTATCTCTTTCGCCATGTGATGACTAGGCCTCTAGGTCGGATCGTTACACTCACCTAACTACCTTAACCTACTAGCCCTTATAAGTTTTATTCGTAATTCATTCAAAGTCTTTCACCCTCAAAATTCTCCCAAGAGTTCTTAAATAATTCTCTCTCTAGAATAAGGGCTCCATTGAAGCTAGTACTTGAAGGTTTGGCCACAGTTTTCTAGATTGTTATCTTCAATTCTAAGATTTTTACTTGAGGTATGTAGGGCTTTATTCATGGATTAGTTTCATCCATGAAGTCCAATTTCACTTCTCCTTTGTATCAAAATTTCATGATGATTTCCTATGGTCTTTTATGCTATGATTCCAAATGCATGAATTATAATTTCTATATGATGATTGTATCTAATTATGAATCAATTATGAAGAATTATATGATTTATGTGACTTTCAAGTAAAAGTATGTGATTTTAAGTATGTATGATTAGGACTTAATGATTTGATGTGGGTTCCTTTACGAATGATCTAAATTAATTTTAAATGCATGTTTTTCTCTATGAATCTCACCTAATTGTATGATTTTGACTCAACTGTTCATGGACCCATACTTAGCCCTAGTCTCTGATGATAAAGCAATGGATTTTCATGATTATGATCTCAAGTATATATAAGAATGTTTTATGATAATGATGATGCTATGATAAGAAGGGTGTTGAGGGCCCTAATGTTTATGATGAAGATGCTAAGGTGGGAATGTCTACCCACATTTTATGAAAAGATAAATAGATGGACTATTCTTATGACATGAGATATTTTCATGAAAGATTTTGATGACTATTTTATAAATTATGAAAGTATGTCTTGATAAAATATGAACTATGTTGAAAGGTATGTATATGCATGATTTATGTATTTCGTGGGATATGACTTAGTACCTAGAGGGCTTTGGTAGATTCCATAGTCCCATAACTATGTGCCACCATAAAATGATGTTTATCTTTTTATGCCTTAAAGGTGTGCTAATGGATCCATTTAGCTTTAATGATGGACACACGCCATGCTAGGATAGAGCCTAAAGGGTGGGGTCAAATGATGGATTATCACCGTGCTAAGATAGAGTTTATAGGTTGAAGATCGAGCCTACCTTGACAAATTAGACTCCTCTTTGCTTGATGTACATGGAACATCAAGATTTCATGTAATAGTCTGCATAATCTTATATATCGGTTATGGTCTTATGCTCATATATTTATGCTAAGTTTAATGAATGGATTTGTTGATGCTCCTTCTCATGATTTTTTGAAACGACCCCAAAAAGTGCCCGAAAATGTGCCTTGAAAGTGCCCAGAATCGTAATTTCCATATATCTCAAAATTCGTGCATGATATCGAAAATTCGACTTTATATTCTTGTTCGGGCGGTCAAAATTAAGGGGGATAGGGTCTAACCCCGATTTTAGAGCAAACAATTAGTAATTTTGATTTTTCAAATGGCAAACTCCAGTGAGATTTTCGCACCCCTAGCGCGACGTGCCAAGGGCGCATACTATTGTTAAAATTCTGTCAGTCTTGTGACTTCGGTCCAAGACTTTTAAGTCATGAGCCTAAGTATTCCCAAACGTGTATTTACCTATATTTAGCTATATTTCACCCTCATGACATCCTAAACATTTCCCAATACTCAGTAAAACACTTAGCCATATTTTCAATCCTAAATTCAAGTCTCAAAACCTCTTCCGGATCTAAGGATTTCCTTCGAGATTCTTTTTCAAGTTTCAAGCCTCCATTTTCAATCTTCACCAAGAGTCTCTCCAAAGCTAAGGTGTGTAGGTTTCTTCATGGCTTTCTTTCACCCATGTTAGCTAAGATCTCTTTACTCAAAATTGCATGATTTAAAGTTGATTTATTCATGGGTCTTAACTATTATGAAAATCACTGCACACTATGTAGGGTCTATGATATTACGACTATTTTGCTATGTTTGGAGCTATGAATCTAAAGTCTATGGTGAGGATTGATGAAGGGTCTTAATCTATATTGTTTGAGGGTGTTACGAAGTATCTATTGATGGCTTTACATAGACTTTTCTAGCATGCTTTCACTCTTGAATTGCATGGTTTTACACTAGCATTGCACACCCTCTAAGTGTTTGATAAAATGTTCGATTATGGTTTCTTGAGGAATTGAAGGTCCAAAGCATGAGATATGATATGAATGATGTTATCATGATGGAAAGATCTTGTGCATATGATACATTCTATATAAAGTGTTGCACTAGACCATGCCCGATCAAGGGGGCTAAGAGCCCGGGTAACCTAGTTGAGGGGTTAGTATCTCAAACACCAGGTTGGTAGGTGAAATTGCTAACCTAGTTGAGGGGTTTGTACCTCACACACCAGGGTGATAGGTGCAATCATCACTAATCTAGTTGAGGGGTTTGTACCTCACACACCAGGGTGATGGGTAAGATCATCATCAACCTACCAAGGGATTTGTACTTTGAAGATCTAGCTTGGTCCCTCCTATACCTATGATATTCTATATAAGCATGAGTTATTTAAGGATGTTTTACCTAAGCATTGATCATACATGCTATATTGTTATACTACGCCTATTGCCTATTGTTATACATTTCGATTATGATGCTTATTTCTTGTTGTATTACATCCTACATACTTAATATATTCAAATGTACTAACGCATACTCTTGCCTACATGATATCACTATATAAGAATCGGAGCCCAAGTTGATCATCCTCCTCCTCCACGTGGCTAGTTTGGTACTACTCAAGCTAGTTAGTGAGTCCTCTATTCCGGGGACGTTTATCAATCTCTCTCTTATTATGTATTGAGACACTATTCATTATGTTCTATTTTGACTATGAGGGTGAGTTCGGTTGCTTTGTCTTGGTCTCCGCTCTTATCTATGTAGTAGAGGTATTGTTGGACATGTTATGTATCTATAATATGAGCTTTGGACTCTTTGTTTCTTGACTATGATGTTATGCAAGCTTTCCCCTTAGTCCCTTTGCCCCTATTCGTATTCTTTATGTCTTTTATATACTTCCGCGACCAATGATGTGTATTGATAAGTCAAGAGGCTTGTTTGGGGTTTCTTCAGGTTCCCCATTCGCTGTGTCACGTCTAGGCCCTAGGCTTGGGTCGTGATATTTTTAAACTTACATTGCTCATGCATATTGTGTCTTTATCCTACTGATTATGATTGTGCATATTGATATTATTGTGATGTCTTCATGCTATACCTACATACTTAGTACATTCCACGTACTAATGCATACTTCTTTGTTTACATGATCTAACTATGTAGGTATGGATGACGAAGCGACTATTTCATTACGTGGCTAGATTCAGATTCCAAGCTTGAAGATTGTTGGTGAGTTCTCATGCTCCGGAATAGATCTATTTATGATGTTTCTATATATTGAAACTTTATCATTTTCTTGTGACGTATATCTTGAGGGTGAGCTAGTAAGTTATATCCTAGACACCGCCAAGATCTTATAATGTAGAGGCATATTTTGGACACTATGAATTGATGTATATTTCCCTAAAGGAAACTATGATGTTACTAGTTTTATGTATTTCCACTTGCTTATTCTCTTTTGTATGCTTATTTTACCTTATGAATGCTTATGATATGAACACGAGGTTGGATGGGATGCCTTCGGATGTCACATTCGTTGTGTCACGGCTAGGCCCTAGGTCCGGGCCGCAATATTTACACTATTTCACTATGTATAATTTATGAGATGTTTTATAACTCTTGCTTTAGAGGAAAAATTTAGGCCAAGAACTTCAAAATGACAAGTTGCTCCTTATGGACAAAGCTTAATACTATCACATTGTGTCTTGATTTATGATATAATCTATAACTCTTGCTTTGGAGACAAGATTTAGTCCAAGCACTTTCAATTAATAAGTTGCACTTCATGACAACAATTTCCATCATTTTCACTTAGTCAAATTTAAGAAAAACAGAATATCTTTTGTAGAAAAGGAAAAAATAATAAAAAAGTAAAGAAAGAAAAAAAAATAGATCTTCAAAAAAATGGAAAAGAAAAAAATAAAACAAAGTACATGAAAAAGAAAAAAATGACAAAGAAACAAAGGATAAATAGGAAAAAATAAAAAAGAGAAAGATTAAAAAAAAGTTGAGAGATAATCGAACAAGGATGATTGTTTTTAAAATATTTAAATTGTAGTGGAACTAAAATGTACTTTGATTTAACTTTAAAGTGGAAGGAAGGATATCTAAGATTGTCCTTATGGAGTACAAAAGAACCAGACAACTATATTTGGAAGGCACCTATGTAATTTTCTGCTAATCAAATGGATTAGCACATTTAGGTGTCATCTCATGTATTCTAAATCTTGTAATGGAAAAATCATCAACAAATCGAGGATTCAGGTGAAAGGGTTGTAATGGAAAAATCAGTGATGCAGTAAAATCAGAATTCAAATCATGAAATGGAACTTCAAATTTTTTTACTAAGTTTTTTATTTTTCCAAAGTTTAATTTTGAAGAACTCGTTCAGTCATAAAATTTTGAAATTTAATTTAAAGTTGAACTTCAAAATTTTTCAAGAATTTGAAAAAAATAAAAAGATATTTTCACCTATTTCACTACAAATAACTTTTAAAAAAAAATTTAAAAAAAAAAAAAAACTCCAAATTGTATTCGTGATCAAATACAAAGCTTTATTTTTCAAAAATTATTTTTCATTTTAAAAAAATATATATTATCTTCTTAAAATTTTATAATGAAGCCACACATACATTTTTTTCAAATTTATCGATTGGGCTTGAATCTCCTAAATGATGTGAGGTGACCTCGGTTAGTCTTCCTCTTTATAGATTTACTTCTAATTAAGGGTGTCAAAAATGAGTCCAAATATAGATAACCCGCCCTAATACCCCCTCCCCCCCCCCACCCCTCCCCGAGTTTTTCTGCTTTTGGTCGCGCTTCTTTCAGTATACTTTGATTTCTT
>JAOTQR010000069.1:9797270-9843926 GCA_025774065.1 Solanum ossicruentum | reverse complement strand
TAATTTCAAATTCTTAAATATTAAAAAAATAATAAAAAATTACAAAAATACACAAATTTAATTATATAATTTTCATATAATCTCTTCTCATTTAAAAAATTACAAAAATCTCTTAAATGATACAAAACTGCAACACTTATTGGTACAAATTACAATCCCTACTTCTCCATGTATCATAGTTAAAATCCCTTCATGCTCCTATCTTTTTGACATGTATCACTGATCTTGTCTTTTGTATAAAAAAAAAAGAATTTTTGGTAATTCTGCAAAAAATAATATTAATTGTAATTAGCTCTAAAAAGTATAAAACTTGTGTAAAATGCCCAAAATCTTTCGCAGTCTAAAAAAATTTAATTAAAAGAGAGACTGGGCCGGGCTTGAAATTTTGGGCCTCCAAAATTGGTCCAATAAAAGGAACCAATTTTGGTCTGAAAAGTGGGTTAAAGGGAAAGGGAAAATTGGTTTAAAATTGGCCATTCGAGAATTGAAATTGTGGCCAATTTAGGATTCAAAAAAGTAGTGAAAAAGAGTTAATTTTGAATATAAGAGGAATTAATATAAATTAATTAAAGAGCTTTTTAAAATTAAAAAGTGAATAATTAAGCCGAAAATAATTCATAATTATACTAGGATAAAGATAAAATAAATAAAATAATATATTTTGAAGTGATTTTTGAATAATTATAAAAAGTAGCAATTAAAATATGTAACTATAAAATGCATGAAAAATACATAATTACACATTTATAATCAACCATTAAAATAATAATACTTAAACATTTTTTTTAAAATTTTTCAAAGACAATTATTTCAAATTTAAATAATTGAAGAAACTTGATAACTAATTTATATTTTGAAAGGTAAAAATTGGATGTCAACAGTAATAAATTCATATGAAAGAGTCAAACCAAGGACAACCAAGGGTATTATTATAATTTTATGTTTAGATATTTTATCCATATTTTATAAAAGATATTAATTAGAGCAAGTATACAAGAGCGAAATTATAACTATGACATATTAGTTATTTATTCACCAATATTCTCTAAACATGTGTAATACATATGAACCATTCTTTTTATATCATTTCAATCTTATTGTCAATTATAAATTTACTTATTCTGAAACGCTCCAAAAATGTGCTTTAGAATGCCCAAAATCGTAATTTTCATATATCTCAAAATTTGTGCGTGATATCAAAAATCCAACATCATATTTTTGATCAAGAGGTAAGTTGAAAGGGAAATGGGTATAACTCGGATTTTATAAGACCCGTAGCGAAAAATAATTTTCGCTAATTTTTGGCGGAACAGTGTTTGTCCGTGCCTTGGCCGCGACGTGCCAGGGGCGCAAACTAGTGTTAGTTGCTCCTTTACATTTGGTCCACGTCACGGACTGGACATGGACCAGCGTAATGTTTTTTCCAGTTTTATTATTCCGTCCAAGGGCATTGGGGTAATAGCCCCATGCCCATTTAAATGTAAAATCTCTCATACTTAGCCATTTTTCAACTCTATATCACTCAACACCTCACAAAACATCTCCAAGACTTAACCAAGTATCTGATTCCAAATTCAAGGATTTCACACTTAACTTTGGGACTCAAGGATTCACTTCAAGCTCATCTCAAGAAAACCCAAGTTTGAGGTATGTGAGTTTCAACCATTGGGTCCTTTCATCCATGGAGCCCAACCTTCCCTTTTCATGAAAATTGCATGTTTTCAAGTTGTATTATCTATGGATATCTCTTATTACGGATTATGAATATAAATTATGTTGGGGTTTTATGAAATGTTGATTGATTATGCATGACTATCTATTTCAAGCTTATACCATGATTTGGTTTTTGTTTATTGAATCTATGCATGTTTTGAGTTATAAAACTATGGCCTATTATGACTTTTGATGATTAATTTCAAGATACCCGACACGAAAGTTTTACTAAATATTGGTGGGTTGATTTGCATTAAGTTTTCTCATCTTATTTCACTTACCAATCGTATAATTTTGAACAAGTATCACGAACATACCATGTATTTGATAACATGTCAAGAATTCTCAAGTTATTGATGATCTATTACATGATTTACAAGTCAAGTGACTATATGATGATTAAGGGCTTTCAAGTATATATTGAATTCATGAAAAGTACCTATGATGTTACAAGTATCAAGTTAAGCCCTATTTCAAGGTTTTTACCTCTTGTGAGCCATTCATGTTAAAGCAAGGGTTCATGTATGATTATGATCTACTCTCATGTTATCATGTTTAGCTTGTCTTGGTAAGTGGGCCACATCTTGTCGAGGGGGTATCATGCCTCGGTCACCTTATCGAGGGGGTGCAAAGCCTCGGTCACCTTGTCACCTTGTCGAGGGGGTGTTATGCCTCGGCCACCTTGTCGAGGGGGTGTCATGCCTCAATCACCTTGTCGAGGGAGTGTCATGCCTTGATCACCTTGTCGAGGGAGTGTCATGCCTCGGTCACCTTGTCGAAGGGGTGCCATGCCATAATCACCTTGTCGAGGGGGTGTCATGCCTCAGATTTCAAGTGGTAGCCCGCTTGTTCTATGTCGGTTAAGGTCTCTTCCCGCTCATATATTATGTACTATACAAGTTAAATGATTTACGAGTATATTTTACTTTACGCATTGATCATACATGTCATATTGAGATTATACTTATCTATTGCCTACGATTATGCATTTTGAGTATATTGACTTATGTCTTGTTGATTGCATCCCACATACTTATTGCATTCAAATGTACTAATGCATACTCTATGCCTACATGATATTACCAAATAGAGACCAGAACACCTTTCAATCATCCTCCACGTGGCTAGTTCAGTACTTCAAAGATAAGCCTTGGTGAGTCCTTACTCTTGCTATTTGAGACTTCTCTATGTTGAACACTTGTTACTATGAGGGTGAGCCCGGAAAGTGTCTTGAACCCCGCTCCATTCTATGTTAGAGGTGTTGTTGCATATTAAGATGTACTTATGCTATGAGCTTGACTCTTTATGTTTTTATGACTATCAAGACTTTTCCATAGTCCCGCTTCCCTTTTATTATATCATGTGATGTTTATTTTGCTTCCGCGACCAAGGATGTATGAATGATATGCTAAAAGGCTTGTTTGGGGTCCCTTAAGATTCCTCATTCGCCGTGTCACATCTAGGCCCCAGGCTTAGGTCGTGACATATTCATTATTAACTTCGTTCATATACTATGGACCCCAATTATTATTCAATTTTCATTCTATTCTTTATCGACCCTATTTTTAGCCTTCAATGTTTAAAATCAAGTTAACTTTTTCAATAATTTTTTTTTAAAAAAATTTAATTATGAAAATCATCTTTTTGATAATTTTATAACTCAAATGTTTAATTTTATTTTTTAGGAAAGCATGAGAATATAATATATATTACTTCTGCCTTTTTAAAATATCAGTCTTAATTTTTTTGGGAATGACAAATAATGTTTACTTTGATCAAAACTTTAATATATATATTTATCCATTATATTGATATGAGTAAAATTGTAATCTACATTACTTTTCGTATAGCTTTTGAAAAACTAGATTTAAAAGCTAGATTTTAACATTAAAATATTAACTTAATTTAGTCTAAGTTTATTTTAAAAATAATCAAATTGACACTCAAGAGGCAACCTCGAAAACTTGACAATTATTTAAGAATGATGGGTGTATAAAAATTCTACTCAAAATACAATAAGGCCATAACATTGGGCCCATTAATGGGTTTTTTTTTTTCATATTTACCATACTGCATAAGGTCAATTCCTTTTTATACCAACTATTTTCTAAATTACTAAAAATCTTGTATTTATTAGGCATTTTGATACTTAAAAATTCTTTTGATGAATGTCCAAAAAAAGGAAATAAGTCAATCAGTTACGCTAAAAAAGGGGACCGAACTGATAAAGTCAACTTTGAAGTTTCAATTTGCATAGTTAGTGATGAAGAACAAAGGCAACAAGAGGAGGAAGGTTCTGTTAGACCGATAATGAAGCAGAATTTGAGCTTCAACGTGCCGAACCGAGTTCCCAAGCGAGAAGAAGGCGGTTCAGTTAAATCGGGAGTAAAGAGAAACTTGAGTTTTAACGTGCCGATTAATCCACCAAGATCAATTTCCACGAGTCCACAGATATTCAACAAGTTCAGATCACACTTGACTGGTCATTCACTAGTATTATCATGTGTGAATTTGGATCGGTACACTCTCAGATTCTCGGAGGGTATTAGGAAAGAGGTAATGAACTAGACACTATTCCCTTTTCTTGTTTTGTCGTTCTCATTTTACTTTTGGTTCTGTATCCCCGTCCCCCTAAACTTGCTTGGTGGCTACCTTGGGGCAAATACACCTCATATCGAATATCTAATACAAACTAATCAGATCCCATACTTAAAATTTTCTTTTCTTGATACTTAAATTAGGTGGATGATATGGCTAGTTGATACTTGATTAAGGATATTTTGTGTTTTTTTAGAATGATACTCGTCGATGGAATTGGAGTTTTAGGTACTTGATACTTTAAAAAGAAGCGCTTGTACTTATCAAACTACTGATAATTGATACCTGACATAAGTTTTATATTTTTTTAATCTAATAGATACTTAATACTTAAAATTAGGTGCTAATTTGAGTAGTTGATACTTGATTAAGGAATTTCATGTATTTTAGAATGATACTTATCATTGGAATTGGAGTTTTAGGTACTTGAAGTTTAAGAAGAAATGTTTGTGCGTATCAAACTACTGATAATTGATACATGATATAAGTTTTATATTTGTTGTCTAGTAGATACTTGATACTTAAAATTAGGTGCTTGATCTGGATAGTTGATACTTGATTAACGATTTCCCTATTTTTTAGAATGATACTCATTGTTGAAATCGGAATGGAGACAGTTATGAAGAAGTAGATGAAAAACGGTAAGTGATCATCCCAATATTCTTTGAAGTCAAGGGCATAGGCTCTCAAAATGTCCTCTAACGTTTGAATGGTATGCTTTTCCTGACCATCTGTCCAAGGATGAAAAGTAGTACTCAGATTCACTTTAGTACCCAATCCCTTCTAGAAGGATCTCTAAAATTGGGAGGTGAATTGAGCTCCTCTATTCAAGATGATGGACAAGGGAACTCCATGTAACCTCATAATGTCACGGATGTACAACTTGGCATACTCCTCTGTAGGATTAATTATCTTAACTGCTATGAAGTGAGCTGATTTAGTCATCTCAACACTCCATCTCCCTCTTTGGAGAAGACCATCACTTTCTGTTTGTGAACAATCTCTTTCAGTTGAAGTATGACAAGATCTTTGTCTTACTTTTCTATCACCTCTGCCTCTAAAGATGAAGCAGACCTGTTCTGAAGTAGACCCATCTCCTCTGCAACAGGTTGAACTCTTTCTGACTGAAGACATACTGCAGGCCCTTGTGGTCAGTGAACACATCCACATGTACTCCATATAAGCGCCAGATTTTAAGTGCAAACACCATCGCTGCCAGCTCAAGATCATGGGTTGGATAGTTCCTCTCATGAACCTTAAGTTGTCAGGAAGCATAGGCTATCACTTTCTCTCTCAGCATCAGCACATAATCTAATCCAACTTTTGATGCATCACAATATATCACAAAGTCTTCTATCCTGTAGGACAAGGCTTAAACTGTGCAGTAGTTAGTCTTGTTTTCAACTTTTGGAAATTCCTGTCACATTCATCAGACCATTGAAATTTAACCTTCTTCTGAGTTAATTCAGTCAATGGTGTGGATAGAGAAGAAAATTTGTTAATAAATCTATGATGATAGCTTGCCAACCTCAAGAAACTTCTTATGTCAATTGGAGAGGTCGGTCTAGGCCAGTTCTTAAATACTTCAATCATTTGGCCATCTACTCGAATACCATCACATGAAACAATATGGCCTAGGAATGCCACTGACTTGAGTCAAAACTCACATTTCAAGAACTTTTTGCATACAACTCATGGTCCTTAACAGTCTAGAGGACAACTCCAAGGTGATTGGCGTGCTCCTCCTCATCCCTCGAATAACCAAAATGTTGTTGATGAACACGATCACAAACATATGAAGATATTGTCTAAACACCCTATTCATCAATTCCATGAAGGCTGCAGGTGCATTCACCAACCCAAAAGACATGACCAAGAACTAAAAATGGCCATATCTAGTCTTAAAAGTTGTCTTTCGAATATCACAATCCCTCACTTTCAACTAATGGTAGCCAGATCTGAGGTCTAACTTTGAAAAATAAGAAGCGCCCTGAAATTGGTCAAACAGATCATCTATCCTGGGGAGAGGATATTTATTCTTTATTATGACCTTGTTCAGTTGCCTATAGTCAATGCACATATTGAGAGACCCATCTTTCTTTCGCACGAATAGGAAAGGAGCACCCTAAGAAGAAACACTTGGCCTAATAAAGCCCTTCTCTAATAAATCTTTCAGTTGATCTTTCAACTCTTTCAACTTAGCGGGGACCATCATATAAGGTAGAATTAAGATAGGATGAGTATCAAGAAGAACATCAATCCCAAAGTCAATCTCCCTACCGGGAGGAACTCTAGGAAAATCCTCAGGAAACACTTCAGGAAACTCATTCATAATTGGGACTAACTCTAGAGTAGGAGACTCAACATCATCACACTTAACTTGCATGAGGTGATAGATACAACCTTCGAAAATTAACTTTCTGGCCCTAAGGTAAGAGATAAACTTTCCCTTAGGTGCAATAGAATCCCCCTTCTACTCTAGAATCGATTCATTCAAAAATTATAACTTAACGGTTTGGGCTCTAAAATTAATGGAGGCATAATAGGCGTGGAGCCAATCCATGCCAAGGATCACATCAAAATCAATCATTTCTAACTCAATCAAATCAACAGAAGTATCCTTATGATAGATAGACACTACATAATCTCTATAGATTCTCTCTGCTTGAATAGACTCACCAACTGGAGTAGAAACATCAAAGGGTTCAAGAAGACTCTTAGGAGTTCAATCAAATTTACTAGCCGGATAAGGGGTTAGAAATGACAATATGGCACCAAGATCCATCAAAACATAACAATCAAGAGTAAGGACTCGAATCATACCCATCGCAACATTTGGGGAGTTCTCCCAATCTTGGTGACTACCTATGGCATATAAATGGTTTACAGCTCTACTTGCGCCTAACATAGTGTCTTTTTGGGTTCCTCTAGTTAGCGGGGCTTGTGCAGAAGATTGAGCCCAATCAACCCACTTTGGACACTCTCTTTGGAAGTGGCCCACTTGGCTACACTTGAAACACTCATAACTCTCCTTACGTCATCTACCCAACTGTAACCTGCCACACTTACTACATGGTGGCTTACCCTGTGAACCTTGGACCATACTAGCCTGTGACTAAGATCCCTGGGTCCCAAAATTCTGAAATCTCTAATTATCCCTATTCCTGGGCGTAGGTGCGTGCTGGCCTTGACTGGAATTTACTACCATTCTATCTCTTTACAACCTCATGGCTAGATGTCTTGGCTCTTTTATTTCTAAACTCTTCCCTATCATGCTTTCTTTCCTCATCAGCTTATCACACATAAGTCATCAACCTCCCGATGTCCATATCGCTCACAAGCATAACTCCCTTTCCATCTTTCTTTAGTCGTTTGTTCATCCCATCAACATATATACCCATTCTCCCCCTCATGTCAGCAACCATATCCGGAGCATAGTAAGATACCTGAGTGAACTTAAGCCTATACTCTTGCATAGTCATAAAGCCCTATTCCAATTTAAAAACTCTCGTACCTTAGCCTCCCTCCGTTTTCTTAGAAAGAAACGACCTAAGAAGGCTTCCTCGAACACTGCCCAAGTCAGTAATGAGGCTTCCTTTCCTCTACCCTTCTTCCATTGGTCAAACCATAGCCTGGCTACACCCTTAAGTTAGTAGGCAGCCAGTTCAACTTTATCAACATCAGCCACATGCATCACTTGGAACACTTTTTGAAGCTCCTTTATGTAGTTCTCAGGATCCTCATTAGATGTAGACCATGTGAACTCAGGCAGATTCATCCTCAAGAATTCTTGGACTCTAGATGTGTCCTGTGCATCTTGTCTACCCACTCTTTGCCTTGCAGCAGGTGCTATGACAACCTAGGCTTAAGTTTGTATAGCCTGGTGAAGCTTAGCATTAGAAACCTCAACTTATGGGGGTTGCTCAACAGGGACAACTGGATCCACGGGCTCCTCATGTCTTTGAGGACCGGGTGGGTTAGCATTCCACCTGGTAGGGCATCCACTACCTCTGATGTCTCTTCTGAATGGCATGATCACAACTCTGCAAAGCATAGAGCACAGATTAGAAGAAAGTTTCATAGAGTTTTCAACTCTATTGCACGAATCAGATCATGAAAGAAGTGTCACCATTCCTAATGTCCTATAACTTCCTGCTTATGAAGTGTGGTGCACAACACACCCATAAATAAGACTCTACTAGATACGACTTCATATACTCCCTAGGATACTTGAACTCTGTGCTCTGATATCAAGATTGTCATGCCCCTGAAGGGTAGACTAAACACGACCGACACTCAAAGACTATTATTAGTCCTCATGCAAACCACTTGGCCTCATCACATTCATTTATTCAACATAACTTCACAAATCAGAAGAAGACTATGATAGTAGTGGAATGTCTTAAGACTTAAATATTATATCAAATAAATAGGCTAGTGTGGAAGAAACTAGCTCAACAAAATCTTAACATCATTAACTCAACTCTAGTCTATGAAGTCTCTATCACTATCAAATGATGCCAATGATGGACCCATGGCTACCTCAACTCAAAAGTAATGCGAACTCAAATCTAACTCTATAAAGCTAGATGAAAGTAAAATAATGATCCTTCGAAGTAAAGGAGGCTTACCATCTCAGCTTAATGCAACGATCCTCAATGGTGCACCTGTTGACGATCTCTAGTACCTGCCTCTGCATAATAAAATGATTCAGTCCAAAGGGGATGTCAGTACATGGAATGTACAAGGATGTAAAATGACTGAATGAAAAGGATACTGATAGAATAACATAGAAATAATATCAACTCAAAAGATACTCAATCAGAATGTCAAATATCTATCTAAAATAAGAATAAAGAGTAGAATGGATGACCTATCAACACCAATCAAACCTCATCAATCAACTCAACTCAACTCAACTCGACTCAGAGTATTATCAGTGTGGGATCTATCTAGGAGTTTCTTTTATCTGACAATAATCACTTATAAGCCAGTGATTGTACAATAATCCCGCTAATGTTGCCACAACCGTTCTATACTTATAAGGTAAAGAACAAATTAGATCTATTAGGGACCTATCCTCAACAAATCGTCTATTGCTTTCAGGGACTTTAACTCAAGGGGGAACCTCAATGTAATGGTTCTACGCTTACCTACGCTTGGCAACGTAGTTAATGAGTGCAAGTTAGATTTACTCTTACTCATTTTGATGCTCAATACTCCTTCTAAGACTCAATGCTCATAAGACTCCTCATCTCAATCAATCATCTCGATTAGCCACATGCAGACACTTATCATCTTAATTAGATTCATAGAGACTCTCATCATCTCATTACTCAACTCAAATGGGGCCTTTCGGCCAATCATCTCATCAATTCAATTCTCATTGAATAACTCAAGGACTCAGATCAATCATTAAGAGGAAGTATATTTGACAAAACTTTAGGATTCAATTATGAATACTCATAGGATTATCAAGCTCAATTAACTCAACCTCATACTCACATCACAATCACAGTCATAACATTCAAGTCAAGGCTCTAGACACCATCCCTAGGCTCATTGATGCATCTTTTATGACATAACATATAGAACTTGTGAAAACAACTTATATACAAGTATTAAATCAGTAAAACAAGTTTTTGATGATCATCAACACATGAAAATACATGTAATATATATGTAATTTACAAGAAAATACTCAAGAAATATGTATGTAGATGCATTAAACTCTCAACTCCTCTATTACCATCAATGGAGGCATATAGAAGAACATTCCAATGCTTTAGTTTAGCCTTACATACCTGGTATGAAACATTGATACGCAAACTCATACGAGCTCTCCTCAATTTCCTCAAGTTCTTGCTCCTCTTCTCTTCTCTTTAGCCCTATTCTTTGTTAGGAACTTAGAAGGGCTTAGGAATGAGGATCAAAACCCTTTGTATGCTCAAAATGACCTATTTTTATCGTGTTTTACGTATAGGAGGGGTTGCAAAAGGTCTCAAATGCTCCTTACAAAATTGAGAAAAATGTTTGCCTCGGGGAACATAGTCCGCGACATTGACTGTGTCATTTTTTAGATTTTTTCACCAAAAATTACCCGATTGAGTTTTCTAATCCTATAGAAATAATTTGGACCAAATCTAAGTGTAACTCCGCAGTAGGTTTACGTCACACACCTATTGCGCACTCTTACTGGAAATTGTTTTCGCTTTGAAAAAATATCTTTTGATCTGGTTTCTCTAAAAATCAACCAAGATGATTTTGTCACATAATTTTTCATGTTGATCGCATTTTCAGTCTCGAATTTGCATTGATGTTTGGGAAGTCCCATTATGCGCACACCTCTCTTCTATGGGTATTTTGATAATTATACCAAGTGTTGCATCATCTCCCCTTAGAATCATTTGTCCTCGAATGATGAGTAAAAGATTGACATCAAAGCACAAATAACAATCATGTCTCCTCTAAATGCTTGCTCAATCAATCAAACAATCGACTCTTCATCAATCTCCACAATCTCTGTTCGGACTCAGGAATAGAGAAATCTATTTAAGTTAAGGGTAAGGATATTTCCTTTAACATTCTCATCGTCAGGAATGAATAGATGTGAACACTTAGCTCTCATCTCTTCCCCAGCTTCTCATGTGGCTTCCTCAATGAATTGATTTTTCTGCAGGACTTTGACTAAGGCAATCTCTTTGGTCCTCAACTTGCAAACCTAACGATCAAGGATATGGACTAGAATCTCTATGTAGGACAAGCTATCCTTTACTCCAATACTCTCAACAGGGATTACCAGTAAAGGATCTCCCAAGCATTTCTTCAACATCGAGATGTAAAACACTGGATGAATTGCATCTAGATCAGAAGGCAGCTCTAACTCATACATATTCCTTCTAAATCCTTTTCACAATGTAATAGGGGCCAATATAGAGAGGACTTAAATTTCCCTTCTTCCCAAATCTTATGACACCCTTCATGGGTGGCACTTTCAAGTACAGTCAATCATTCACCTCAAACTCTAAGTCTCTTCTCCTCACATCCGTGTAATATTTTTGGCGACTTTGTAGTCTTCAACCTTTATTTAATAACCTTTATCTTCTCCATCGAGAAGATCAGGTCCAATCAACTCGGTTTCTCCAACTTCAAACTACCCAATTGGTGATCTATATCTCCTCCCATACAAGGCTTTATAGGGAGCTATTTGAATGCTCACATGATAACTATTGTTATATGTAAATTCAATCAATGGTAAGTGGTCGTCCAAATTTTCTTTGAAGTCAAGGACACCAGCTCTCAACATATCCTTTAACGTCTGAATGGTATGTTTTTCCTAGCCATTTGTCTTAGGATGAAAAGTAGTACTCAGATCTACTTTAATACCTAATCCCTTCTGGAAGGATCTCCAAAATTGGGAGGTGAATTGAGCTCCTCTGTCCGAGATGATGGACAAGGGAACTTCATGCAACCTTATAATATCCCGGATGTACAACTTGCATACTCCTCTGCATCATTAATTGTCTTAACTGCTAAGAAGTGAGCTAACTTAGTCATCCTACCCACAATCACCCATATCGAATCATATTTCTTTCAAGACCTCGATATACCGATAATAAAGTCCATATTGATCATCTCCCTTTTCTATTCAGGAATCTCAAAGTTCTGTGCCAATCCACATGGCCTTTGATGCTCAACTTTAACTTGTTGTCAATTTGGGCACTTAGAAACAAGCATAACAATGTCATTCTTCATTCCACTCTACCAATAGACTTCCCACAAGTCGTGTTACATCTTGGTAGAGCCAAGATAAATTGAAAATCTAGAGCAACTACCTTTAGTCATAATTCTATCTCGAACACCATCAACATCTGGAACGCACAATCTACTCTAGTATCTCAACACTCCATCTCCCTCTTTGGAGAAGACCATCACTTTCTGTTTGTGAACAACCTTTTTCAGTTGAAGTATGACAAGATCTTGGTCTGTTTGTTCTTTCACCTTTGCCTCTACAGATGAAGCAGACCCATTTTGAACATGGACTCCTCCATAATCATTCCACAAGCTGAACTCCCAATCAGCCCAATCGATGCACTTCCTTAGCTAATTCCTTCTTCCTTCCTCAACATGGGTCGCGCTACCTATTGTTAGCCTGCTAAGAGTATCAGTAGCAATGTCATTTACTTGGGTAATAGAGAATACTCATTTCATAATACTTGAGCAACTTCAACCATCTCCTCTGTTGCAGGTTGAGCTCTTTCTGGCCGAAGATATACTGCAGGCTCTTATGGTCAGTGAACACATCCACTTGCTCTCCATACAAGCAGTGGCACTAAATTTTAAGTGCAAACACCAACCCTGCCAACACAAGATCATGGATTGGATAGTTCCTTTCATAAACTTAAGTTATTCTGAAGCATGGGCTATCACTTTCCCTCTCTGCGTCAGCACACAACCCAATCCAACTCTTGACGCATCACAATATATCACAAAGTCTTCTGTCCCATCGGGCAAGAGCAGAACTCGTGCAATAGTCAGTCTAGTTTTCAACTCTTGGAAACTCCTTTCACATTCATTAGACCACTAAAATTTGACCTTCTTCTGAGTCAATTTGGTCAATGGTGAGGATATGGAAGAAAATCTATCAACAAATCTATGGTAATATCCTGCCAACCCCAAGAAACTTCTTATTTCAATTGGAGATGTCGGCCTGGGCCAGTTCTTAATCACTTCAATTATTTGGGCATCTACTCGAATACCATCACCTGAAAAATATCGCCGAGAAAAGCCATTGATTTTAGCCAAAACTCACATTTCGAGAACTTTGCATACAACTCATGGTCCTTAAGAGTTAGGAGGACAACTCTCAGGTGATTGACATGCTCCTCCTCATCCCTCGAATACACCAAAATGTCATCGATGAACACGATCACAAACATATGAAGATATTGTCTGAGCACCCTATTCATTAAGTCTATGAAGGTGGTAGGTGCATTCGTCAACCCAAAGGACATAACAAAGAACTAAAATAGCCATATCTAGTCCTAAAAGTTATCTTTGAAATATCGTATTACCTCACTTTCAATTAATGGTAGCCAGCTCTGAGGTCTATTTTGAGAAACAAGAGGGACCTTGAAGTTGGTCAAATAGACCATCTATCTTGAGAAGAGGATATTTTTTCTTATCGTGACCTTGTTCAGTTGCCTATAGTCAATGCACATACTGAGAGACCCATCTTTCTTTCGCATGAATAGGAAAATAGCACCCCAAGGAGAAACACTCGGCCTGATGAAGCCCTTCTCTAATAAATCTCCTAGTTGCTCTTTCAACTCTTTCAACTCAACTGGGGTGATCTAAAAGGTAGAATTGAGATTGGATGAGTATTGGGAATAACAACAATCCCAAAGTCAATCTCCCTATCAGGAGGGACTCTAGGTAGATCCTCAAGAAACACTTCAGGAAACTCATTTACAATCAGGACTAACTCTAAAGTAGGAGACTCAACATCATCAAACTTAACTCCCATGAGGTGATAGATACAACTTTTGAAAATTAGCTTTCTGGCCCTAAGGTAGGAGAAAAACTTTCCCTTAGGTGCAACAAAATCACCCTTCCACTCTAGAACGATTTATTCGGGAATTAGAACTTAATTTTTTAGACTCTATATTCAATAGAGGCATAATAGGTGTGGAGCCAATTCATGCAAGGATCACATCAAAATCGATCATCTCTAAGTCAATC
This sequence comes from Solanum ossicruentum, assembly GCA_025774065.1. NCBI lineage: Eukaryota > Viridiplantae > Streptophyta > Magnoliopsida > Solanales > Solanaceae > Solanum > Solanum ossicruentum. The sequence continues at coordinate 9,829,874 of JAOTQR010000069.1, read as the reverse complement.
AAATCAACAATAATATCCTTATGATAGATAAACACTACACAATCTCTATAGATTCTCTCTGCTCGAATAGACTCACCAACTAGAGTAGAAACATCAAAGGGTTCAAGAAGACTCTTAGGAGTTCTATCAAATTTAATAGCCATATAAGGGGTTACAAATAGCAATGTGGCATCAAGATCCATAAAAACATTATAATCAAGAGTAAGGATTCAAATCATACCCATCACAATATTTGGGGAGTTTTCGTGATCTTTATGACTACCCATGTCATACAAATGGTTTGTAGCTCTGCTTATGCCTAATATAGTGCCTTTCTAGGTTCCTCTAGTTGGCAGGGCTGGTGCAGAAGATTAGGCCTGGTTAGCTTACTTGAGACACTCTCTCAGGAATTGGCCTACTTGGCCATACTTGAAACATGCATCACTCCCCTTACGACATCTACCCAAATGCAACCTACCACACTTTCCACATAGTGGCTTACATTGTGAACCTTGGGCTATACTAGCTTGTGACTGAGATCCTTGGTCCCTAAATTTTTGAGACCTCTGATCATTCCTATTCTTGGGCATAGGTGCACTAGCAGATGATGGTGCTGGCCCTAATTAAAATTTGTTACCATTCTCTCTTTTTCCAACCTGATGGCTAGATGTCTTAGCTCTCTTATTTTTGTACTCTTCCCTATCATGTTGTCTCTCCTTATCAACTTATTACATATAAGTCATCAACCTCCTGATGTCTATATGGCTCATAAGCATAACTACCCTTCTATCTTTCTTTAGCCCTTTGTTCAACCTATTAGCACACATCCACATTCTCCCCCTCATGTCAGCAACCATATTCGGAGCATAGAAAGAATGTTGGGTGAACTTAAGCCTATACTCTTACATAGTCATAGAGTGCTGGTTCAGATTCAAAAACTCTCATACCTTGGCCTCCCTCTATTCTCTTGGAAAAAATGCCCCAAAAAGGCTTCATCGAATACTACCCAAGTCAACAATGAGGCTTCTTCTCCTCTACCCTTCTTCCATTGGTCAAACCATAGCTTGGATGCACCCTTAAGCTGGTAGGCAGCTAGTTCAACTCTATCAAAATTAGCTACATGCATCACCTGGAACACCTTCTAAAGCTCCTCCATGTAGTTTCTGGATCCTCATTAAATGCTGACCCTTTGATCTCAAGTGGATTTATCCTAAAAAATTCTCGGACTCTAGATATGTCCTATGGATCCTTTCTACCTGCTCTTTGCCTCACTGCAGGTGCTGTGATAGCCTAGGCTAGAGTTTGGATAGCCTGGCGAAGCTCAGCTTTAGAAACCTCAACTTGTCGGGGCATCTCAACAGGGACAGCTGGATCCACGGGCTCCTCATGTCCTAGAGGCTTAGGTAGGTTAACATTTCACCTAATAGGACATACTCAACCTCTGAAGGCTCTTCTGGGAGGCATGATCACAAATCTACAACTCATAAAGAACCAATTAGAAGAGTGTTTCATAGAGTTTTCAACTCCATCACATGAATTAGATCATGAAAGATGTGTAACCATTCCAAATGTCTGATAGCCTCTTGCTTATGAAGTGTGGTGAACAATACACCCATAAATAAGATTCTACTAGACTTGGCTTCATAGACTCTCTATGACACTTGAATTCTGTGCTCTGATACCAGGTTTGTCATGTCCCAAGAGGGTATCTTAGATGTGGCCGACACCTAGAGGCCATTGCTAGTCTCCAAGTGAACCATTTGGCCTCATTACATTCATTTGTTTAACATAAAATCAATGGAAGACTATGATAGTAAGAAATGGACAGTCTAAGTCTCAAATATCATATCATTTAAATAGGCTAGTATGGAAGAAACTAGCGAAACAAAATCTCAAAATCATTAACTTAACTCTAGTCTATGAAGCCTCTATCATTATCAAATGATGCTAATAATAGACCCATGACTATCTCAACTCAAAAGTAAAGCTAACTCAAGTCTAACTTTATAAAGTTAGATGAAAATAAAATAATGTGCAATAACCATTATTTTTCTTTATGAAGGGTTAATTGGTAATTTTAACCAATAATTTTTATTAAAGATTTTTTAAAAAGAGAGAGAGAGAGAGAGAGAAGGCAGCCAAACTCTTTGGACAATAGCGTAACAGAAAGAAAACTCAACAAACCCTTTATTTTCCAAGACTGCTACATGCAATAGAGAAAAAAATAAGAGCTAGGCAGTTGTTCTCGTGTCTTTTGTCTTCGAAGAAAACATGTGGTTCATCAAGGCTATTCAGAGAAATTCATATGTAAAATCAACTTGATTTTTGTAATTCTATTTTGGGTGATAAAGTGCAGGTATTTTCTTGTTATTGTGTGCTCTTGTTAGTTGAAAATATATTTACTAGAATTTTCACCAATTAGGTTTAACAAAGAGATTAAGAATACCTTCACTTTTTAATTTATAGTATAAGATAATGGGATTGGGGTTTAACCCTGAACTTGAAGATGAGGGATATTAAGACTTGAGTTTGGTGAACATAATTAATATGAATAATCAATATTGTTTTCATTGATTTAGGCAAGTAGGGTCTATTTTGGTGGGTATTCTATGCGTGCAAAGTTGTGGAACTTGTCATTAATAAGGTAAGTGAAACTTTAAGCTTTAGTGCTTACTTTTTAAACATGTTTTGAAAAATATAATTTTCTCTATCTGGTGCATGTATGGAACAAGCATGTGCTAGGCAGAGTTGGTGTTCTTTAATAAACCCTAGATATGCTATTTTTGAGTAGAATATCGAATATTTTCATGAGTTACATATGGTGTGATGTGGAATACCCTTCTTTATTACTGTGATGTGGTTACTACGGGCACACTTAGTTGTCATAATATGTTATGGGCATACCCATGTTAACGTAATATGTTATGTGCTTTGTACACGCTGCCATAATATTTTTTGAAAGCATTATACATGCTACCATGCACTTGTCGGGGTGATACGTTGACCTCCTTCACTGCCGTTTATGACAAGTTATGAGTGTGGATTGAATTATTATGACATGTTGTGACTCTTTTTGAACATTTGTTTGAACTTAAAGAGCTTATTATGGAGTATATTCTTGTGTGTATTATTTATGTATATCCGTTGAGCAAATGTATTTATATCTTTTATTCCAAGAGTATTAAAGTAGCGAGTCGAGGATCTTACTAGGTTATATTTATATATAGCTCACTTCTAACTTGTATGTCAATGCATATACTGTTGCAGAGGGTGATATTTGTAGCTAATGAGTTAATTTCTGTAGACTCTGTTTCTGAGGTGACCCTTCGCATTGTTCGTGGAGGCTACTACTTTAGCTCTATTTATTATAGTTTATGTTTTTCTTCTTTTTGGGGTTGTATGCCGACCATCAACTAATATCACTCTTCTGGATGCTCCATGATCTTATTGTTGGATTTGGTGTAGAAATATCTTGTTAAGTTACTGTTTAATTCCGTAAAGTTTCTATGAGTTAGTTTAATAATTATTCCATATTAATGGGTATCGATGAGTATTGTAGTTGTACATATTATAATCTTAGTGCTTGGATAGTTTGGGTGTGTATGGATATTTGGTTCTCCCGATAAATGGTGTGGGTGGGTGCCAGTCACATCTAGAGGGTATTTTAGGATGTGACAAAGTTGGTATCAGAGCCTACATTTTAAGTCCTGGGTGATGAAGCAATTTTTGGTAGAGTCTTGTTAATGGGTACATAAACACCCACCCTAATGATTTGAGGCTACTAAATATTTAGGATGTATTTTCTTTTTCATTCCTTATTCATTGAATCAAGTTTAACTTTTAAATATTTATCGTAGATGGCTAAGGGACATGACTCTTCCTCTGTTATTCAGTCTATTGTAGTTGTTGGACATGGTGGGGGACATGGTATTACCTCCAGTGGCAGTCAGGGAAGATCTCATCCTACTAGGGATCGGATTAGGGCGTCTGGTTCTCCTCAATCTAGATTTATGAATAAGGGATAGACCCGAGCTATTACCCTATAGCAAGTGCAGGAACAAGTTGTTCAGGATGCCCTAGACAGTGCCAGCTGCTACACCTACTATCGCTTTACCTATAGATGTTGTGATGAGGTTGTTGAATGTGTTACAGGCATTGATACCTAATTGAGTGGAAACCCAGCTCCTTAGACTTATAAACAAACAGGATCTGTTGAATGTTGATATGACTCAGATACTGTATTTGGCCCCTCAAGAAGTTGGTCATCTAGTTGCAACTTCAGGGCAACCCAAAGATCTTAAGAAATTCATGGACCTTAAGCCACCAGAGTTTGATGTGACACCAACATCTATTGAGCCTCAAAAGTTCCTCGATCATTGTGAAAATATATTTACTACATTTGGGTTAAAGGAGACTCGTGGTGTAGAATTTACCACTTTTATATTCTAAGGATCTCTAGAGGCATGGTGGACTTCTACTCAGAGAGCTAGAGAAGCAGGGTCACCACCTATTACTTGGTCAGAGTTTTCAGGAATGTTCAAGGATAGGTTTATTACATTGAGTAAACAAGATGATATAAAACATCAATTCTGTGATATGTGAAACGACCCCAAAAATGACGAAAAATGTTCCTCGAAAAATGCCCATAATCGTAATTTTCATATGTCTCAAAATGCATGCGTGATATCAAAAATTCAACTTCATATTCTTGTTTAGGGGATAAAATTGAGTGGAAAATGGGTATAACCCGAATATTAAAAGGACTCGTAGCTAAAAATGAATTTCGCCAATTTTGCCATTCCAGTAGACGTCCGTGACTGCTCCGCGAACTGGTCCTGTCGTGGAGTAGTGTATTTTGTTGCCAATTTTCTAATATCAGTCCAAGGCTTTGGGTCTTGGGTATTAGCCTCCTGATACGTAAAAACACTTATACTTAGTCGTTTTTCAACCTCTTATCATTTAAAAACATTCCCCAAAACCCTCTTTAGCACTTAGACAAATATTTTGCCCAAAATTCAAGTGCCCAGATCTCATTCCGGATCTAAGGATTTCATTCAAGTTTCAAATCTCCATTCAAATCATCATCAAGTAAATCTCCAAAGTCTAGGTATGTGGGTTTCAACCATTGAGTCCTTTCACCCATGGTGCCAAGCTCCCTTTTTACATAAATTGCATGTTTCTACATTGATTTACTTATATGTCTTACTTAATATGAATTTGACTATGAACTATGTTGGAGTTCCATAAAAGTGTGACTGTTTAAACATGTTCTAAGCTATGAATCTATGATCTATCTTGAGATTTTAGGAAGGGTTTTGATGTATATTGCATGAGGGTATTACCAAGTATTGTTGGATGGTTTTATATTAATTTTTCTTGTATGATTTCACTCTTCAATTGCATGATTTTATACTAGCATTGCATACATGCCAAGTGTTTGATAAAATGCCTTTTTAAGGATTCTTAAAGTTTTGATGATCTATTGGTTGATTTATGAGTCAAGGGACTTCATAATGGTTTTGGACTTTCTAAAGATGTGTTAAAGTCATTAAAATGTTGATGATATTGTAGGGCCGAATTAAGCCCCTTTTCTCGAAGAATATACCTCTTGTGAGCCTTTGATGTTGATGTTAATGAAAGGGTAATATTGATAATGACCCATTCTTATGTTTGAAGTTAGGCTCACCATTTGAGGTCAATGATGTTAAGATCTACTCATGCCATGTCTCTATGTTTATTGCAAGTTATTAAAGTATGATTATATTATATATTCAGTGGGATTAGACTTAGCACCGAGTGGCCTAGAATGAGTACCCAAGTCCTAGAACTACATGCCACTGTAGGTGAAGGGATTAGAGGCAAGTCCCTAAATCTCTAAGAGGTGAGTACCCTAAATATGAGAGATTGAGGCAAGTACTCGAGTCTAAGAACTAGAGGCGAGTACCCGGTTCACACAAGACTTAGTGGATGCACTTAAACATTAGAAGGTTCACCTTGGCAAGTTACTTCCCCTTCCTTCCGGTGTAAGGTAGACATTGAGATTCTAAGTTGTAGCACGCTTGGTCTTATTTTATGTCGGTTGAGGATTCTTCCCACACTTATATGTAAGATTAATGATTTGTAAAGCATGATTTACTTAACCATTGATCATACATGTCATATCGTTGTTATGCTATCTGTTGCTTATCGTTACACATTTTGACTATGTTGCCTATCTCTTGTTTCATTGCATCCTACATACTTAGTGCATTCAAACGTACTAACACATACTCTATTACTACATGATATCACCATGTAAGAACCTGAGCTCCTATTGATTCTCCTCCATGTGGCTAGACAAATTATTCAAGTTAGATTTTGGCGAGTCCTCATGTCTGGGGATAATACCTATCTTCTTTCATGCTTATGTTTAGACTACATCTTATATATTCAGATTAGCTATTTTCATTATTATGAGGGTGAGACTAGTTGCTTGTCTTGGCCCCCTCTAAGTTCTATGTTTAGAGGTATTGTTGGACAAGTATCTAATGGTGCCTTGAGATTTGAGTCCCTTTGACTCTTTTAATGTTTTCTGATATGAATGATGTCCCTTAGCGCAGTGTTCTCTTTTCACTATCTCTTATTGTTGGTTTACTACTTTCGCGACCAAAGATGTGTAATGATATGTTTAAAGGCTTGATTAGGGTCCCCTCGGGTTTCCCATACACCGTGTCACGTCTCATCCCTAGGCTGGGGTCGTGACAAACTTGGTATTAGAGCACTAGGTTGATAATGGTCCTTGGCATCCAACATACCACGTCGATTAGAGTCTTGTTCGTGGTTGTGAAGCGCTCCACAACTATGAATGGGAGGATATGATCCTTTTTAGGAAATGTTTCCCTTTTTCATGGTCTATATTGTGCTATAGAAGTTAAGGTAAGGTTTCCCCCCTAATGAATGTTCTTTGCCATTTTAGATCATCCTAATTACAAGAGGAAGAAGAGCCCGTACACCCGAGGAGCAACTGATTCCTCCCGCTCCGCAAGCTCGTCAAAGTGGAGGAGTGGCTCATGAAGAATTCTGAGATGCTCTTACCATGTTGGCTCATGTCATGACTAATTAAATCAACCAAGGGGCTACGATCCTCATGCAAATACTCCAGCCTCGAGATTAAGGGACTTTTGTAGAATGAGTCCATCGGTGGTCTATGGATATAAGGTGGATGAGGATCCATAAGAGTTCATAGATGAGGTGTATAACGTGTTGTCTATCATGGAAATGAATTCAGAGGAGAAGGCGATGTTGGCGGCATACCAACTAAAGGGGGTGTCTCAAATTTGGTTTGTGAAATGGAAGGTGGCAAGTGGAAATCATGATGTTATTTCTTGGGAGGAGTTTAATGTGGCATTTCTAAATTAGTTCTTCCCTATTGAGCTAAGGGAGGCCAAAATGATGGAATTTATAAATTTAAAGCAAGGGTCTATGTGTGTTAGGGATTATGCCCTCAAGTTCAACCAACTCTCCAAATATGCTCTACAATTGGTTGCCGATCAATGATCAAGGATAAACAAGTTTGTGATGGGAGTATATGATTTGGTAAATGAGGAGTGTCATCCCACTATGTTGACAAGTGATATAGATTTTTCCCGCCTGATGACTTATGCCGAACAACTTGAGGGGGAGAAGCTTAGAAAGAGGAGAAGTGAGGGATCCAAGAGGGCTCGATTTGATGGTAGCTTGTAAGATCAAGAGTCCGATGATACAACAAACAAGAGGGTTGCTAAGGATCGGGTAGCTAGCCCCAAGTATCAAGGTGAAGGTGTTGGTGGGCAAGCTCCTACTACATGCAACAAGTGTCGAAGGTGGCATCCGGGGGATTGTTTAGCTGGTTTGGGTACGTGTTTTGGGTGTGGTGGAATGGATCATAAGATAAGACATTGTCTATGGGTCCCTAAGGACCATAAGGATGGTTGTCGATATTCTCAACCATACCCCTCTAGGAGTCACTAGGCTAATGGTACTTCGCAAGTAAGTTGAAGGTTTTGATTTTGATGTATTCGAGTTCCACTATTCCTATTACTATTCTTTTTTGGTTGCTAGTGGGCTTCTTAGGTGTCCTGAATTATTATTGTAACACCTATACCTTACAATACTAGTGCAATTCGAATGAAACATGACATGGTTTGGTCAAATTAGCGCTAATTTTTTAAAATGCTTGAATCTCATGTTAATGGGCTATATGTGCGTCTAACGCTTAAGAGGGTCGAGTGTATACATGTATTGTGTCGAATCATGGAGATCACAGCCTTAAATGAAGTGAGAGAATTGAGGTGCTTGTAGGACTTAATAAGCTAGTAGGTGAGTCACCTACTTGCTTAGTTTAAATTTGCTAGCTAAACAGAGACGAGGCTTGACATCGAATTTGTCCAAGTTCGATTATGAATAAAGTCTATGTTAAGGGTATAACTTTAGCCCATGTTTTAGCATCATAAATGGTCTACATTTTCAGCCCAAGAAGTATAACAAAAAGGGCCCAAATACATCACAACACACTTAACCATTTGGGCCCAAAACTAAGTGAAGAGAAAGTTGGAAAATAGGCAGCCCAAGCCCATCAACTTGGAGACCCATTTAGGCCCAAGTGAAAGGTGAAAGGAGCTGCATCACCAGCTTGGTAATGTAAGGCTAAAGTAGCCTTAGTAAGTCGGCCAAGACCCCTTTATAAAGGGCTCAAAAGGAACTCCCACAATTCATTTCTCAACTTGAACACACAAAAATTAGATTGTCTCCAAAGTTTTCTCTCAACATTTCTTTACTTTATAAAGCATCCAAACAACTCTCCTAAGGTTCTTGGATAAGCCCTACACTTTGAAGGTAGTGGTAAGAAAGTTTACACATGTGTTTAGTATGGTTTTCTTATGAAAAACAAGAAGTATATGCTAGTATGTTGTGCTGCGTATTGAGAAAGTTGTTGCGTACTTGTCTTTTGTTTTAGTGATCTCTCCATGATTTGTGGGCTGTAATATGAATATAAGTTGATGTCCTTAACATGGTTTGAGTTATGGATATTATCCTAAGGTTGCTGCCCTGATTTTGGTTTCATTTAACAAACACGTTTTATTGTGTTATCTTAAGTGTCATGTTGATTAGAACTTGTGGGCTGATGGATATAAGGCTATTACCTCACATCCTTAATAACTGATTTGTCACTATATTGGGACTAGTTCAAGGCTGTTTTTATGTGTAAATGTTATTGGAATAGTTTGGTTAGATTTGGAATAGGTTTGGAGTTGTCGACATTGAAATGTAGCGAAGGGAGGCAACATTATGCTGTCCATTTTTAGGTTGTGTAGAATTGTTATGCGTTGTGCTTTGTGGGCTGTTGTAAGGTTGTTCTGGAATCAAACAATCTGTACATGATGTATAATTAGAATATGTATTAGGAAAATACGATTAGGGGCGGAAAGGTTAAAAGAATACGCTCAGGTTTATAAATACCCACTTGCTGCCCGTGTATTGGTTTCTTATGTGATTGGGCTGCCAAGATGTATTTATTGGCTGCTAATGCTGGTTGTATCACCTACTATATTATAGATAAGTATTTGGAGGAAGGGAAGGTTGTCTCGAGGTAGTAACAAGGTCATACAACAAGGTATGTAAGGCTACTTGATTTCGTATTACTTGGCATGAAATCTAGATTCTTCATTGGTACATAAAAGCACTTACCAACTCCGACACAACTACTAACTATGTCTACACTCTTTCATATATTCATAGGCTTCCACACATTATCACTTTCAAATCAACATACACACGTACATGACAAGTTACATGGGTTCTGTTTGCCAAATAAAGTTCATGAGTTGTTCCATTTCATACGCATTTCATTAATTGTGTAATGTGCTCTTTTCATTATCATATTGTCTTGTATAATTATCTACATGTCACATGTTACATATACAGTCCTACAACTCCAAAATTGTGACCACCGAAAGAACCATCTCAAAGGTAATTGAAAGGTAAAGTATATTGTTTATTGATAGGTGGTATCCCGAGGGGTGGAAGAATCACCTAGCCAGAGACAATCCTATCATGGGTGGTAGCCCAAGGGGGTTAAGGAAGAACCTAGCCAAGGCCAATCTAGATATCCCGAGGGATGGAAGAATCTCCTAGCCAGGGAAAAATCTTATTACGGGTGGTAGCCCAAGGGGCTAAGGAAGAACCTAGCTAGGGACTATCCCAATACAGTTATACCACTGATCAGCTGGTCATTTGCAGTACATGATATGCACAGATTATACAGTAAAGGTAAAGTAATATAAAGAACATAAAGTACTCGATCCCAAAATATAACTAAAGGTGGTCTCTTATCCTATACCAGTACATAGTTTCATTTGAGCTGTATTTCATATATAGTATTTGCTTCCTTACATACTCAGTACGTCCCTTATGGGGGACCTGCATTTCATGTTACAGGTACAGGTGCAAGTAGATCTCCCCAGTAGGAGTACAGGACATTCAGTTGCTGTTACCAAGCTTCAGGTTGTTTCGGGGCTTTGTGTATGTCTAGGGCTTTGTGTATGTCTAGAGCTTATATGTTTTCTTTGTAAAGTTAGTCGAGGCGGGGCCTGTCCCGACCCTTATCAAATGTTTTTCTTTATCTAGAGGCTTTGTAGACTATGTAAAGCAAAGTGAAGTCATGTCTCGTTCTTTAGACACGTGGCCCAACGACCTAGTCATATATATTTTCTTTTGGCTTGTTATCACCGTTTATTTTCTTAAAGATATGTCAAACATAGAAATCCCTCATAATATGTACAGGAAGCGCATAGATACAGGTTGGTTCTCACGGGCCTTATCGGTAACGGGTGCCAGTCCGCCCTAACAGGACTTGGGGCGTGACCGTTATGTGAACCTTCTGTGTATATCCTTTGGTGAGTCTATTTTTGCTAGAAGAGTCTATAGAAATTGTCCTGTGGTCAAATTGCATTAGGTCTTGCCTTGTTATTTGGTTGAATTAGATGTTATGGATTTTGATGTAATTCTTGGGGCGGTTTGTTCACATGTATATTATGTCTTCATTGATTGTAAGACTCATAGAGTTAGATCCCAATTCCCTAATAAACCTATCCTTGAGTGGTAGTGAAGAGGTAGATCCATTTCTTTTCATAATGACCAATTGATTTCTAAGGGTTGCATTTATCATATTGTAAGGGTAGGGGTGTTGAGCCTAAGGTCCTTCCTATTAAGTCGATTTCAGTGGCTAATGAGTCCTTGATGTCCTTTCCAATATTTTAAATTAGGATAGTGTCTTTTGATGTGGCTAGTACATCGGCTATGTTTTAGGTCTCATGAAAAGGGTCTTTAAAACCTACCATGATATGTTTGTAGTGGTCTTTGGTGATGATATGATGGCTCATTTTCGAAAGTAAGGGAGAGCTTGTGGACTATTTGATAGTGAAATTGTGAGTTTTGAGGAGTGTGAGATTTCTTGATAATTATGAAAAGTGGGAATCTTTAGGATGATGAGAGAGTGGTTGGAGAAGTACACCGACTGGCTAGGTAGGGAATATGTGAGATTGGATGAAGTTGTGAATGGTAGTGTAGTGGTCTTGATGTTTCCAAATCTTCTTTGGTTGAAGAGGTCTAGTTAGGCAAGACCTTGATTTTTGTCTTGTTAGAGTTGGAGGTATTGGTGAGGGTGGTAGAGTGGAGGTTTTCTCCTAAGAGAGAGATGATGTCATTGGATACTAAGGTAGGCTGTGTGTGCTTGTGTTTAGGATTGGGTTCACTTAAAAGTCCCCACACATAAAGGGTTGGTATAGTTTGGAAAAAAGGGGAATTGAGTTTATGGTTTGTAGGCCCTTATAAAGTATTGGGGGAGGATTAGTAAGGCTGCATACAAATTGGAGTTGCCTATAAATACGGATTTGATTCGTCCAATTCTTCATGCTTCTAAGTTGAGGGGATGTGTTGGTTACTCTAGTGCCATAGAAATCTTTAAGGTTGTGGGTGTTGAGGAGGATAAGTTGGCAAAGGAGAAGGTCCTGGTGGAGGTATGGAATGGAAGGGTGGAGGAGTTAATTAATAAGGATATAGTGTTCGTCAAGGCTCTTTGAAAGAATCGTCAAGTTGAAAGTGTCTCTCGGGGAGCCGGAGCGGGAATGGAGAAGCAATATCCATATCTCTTTCATTCTATTCAAGCTTATGATAACACATCAAGTCCTTTTTCTATGATTCCAAGTCTTAAGTCTCAGCCCTCCTGTCATTTGCATGCATTCATGTTTACGTTGATAAGTTTATGGTGCTTTTAACATTCATGTTGAGACTTTTCAAAATGATGTTTAAGTGCAATTGTTGCATTCATGTTGGCCAAGATCTCCATGATTACTTCTCTTCTATACGTTTCTTTGACGTTCGGGGATGAATGTTTTCAAGGGAGAGATATTGAAACGACCCCAAAAATGCCCAAAAATATGACTTGAAAAATGCCTATCATAATTTCCATATGTCTCAAAATCTGTGCGTGATATCAAAAATCTGACTTCATATTCTTGTTCAGGGGGTAAAATTGAGTGAGAAATGGGTATAAAATGAATTTTAAATGACCCGCAGCGAAAAACAAATTTCGTCAATTTTGCGATTCTAGTAGTAGTCCGCGACGTAGACCTGTCGCAGAGTAGTGTATTTTGTTGCCAGTTTTCTAATCTCGATCCAAGGCTTTGGGGTCTTGGGCCTAAGCCTCCCCATATGTAAAAACACCTATATTTAGTCATTTTTCAACCTCATATCATTCAAAAACATTCCCCAAAACTTTCTTTAATACTTAGACCAATATTTCACCCAAAATTCAAGTGCCCAAATCTCAATCCGGATCTAAGGATTTCATTCAAGTTTCAAGTCTCCATTTAAATCATCATCAAGTAAATGTCTAAAGTCTAGATATGTGGGTTTCAACCATTGGGTACTTTCACCTTTGGTGCCCAAGCTCCCTTTTACATAAATTGCATGTTTCTAAGTTGATTTACTTATACGTCTTACTTATTAAGAGTTTGACTATGAACTATGTTGGGGTTCCGTAAAAGTGTTACTGTTTAATCATGTTCAGAGCTATGAATCTATGATCTATCTTTAGATTTGAGGAAAGGTTTTGATGTATATTGGTGGGTGGTTTTACATTAATTTTTCTTGCATGATTTCACTCTTGAATTGCAGTCTTTTTACTTTCATTGCACACCCGCCAAGTGTTTGAGAAAATGCCTTTTTAAGGGTTCTTAAGTTTTGATGATCTATTGGTTGATTTATGAGTCAAGGGACTTCATTATGATTTTGGGATTTTTAAAGATGTATTTAAGTCATGAAAATGTTAATGATGTTTTAAGACCGGATTAAGCCCCTTTTCTCAAAGATTATACCTCTTGTGAGCCTTTGATGTTAATGTTAATGTTAATGAAAGGGTAATGTTGATGATGACCCACTCTTATGTTTGAAGTTAGTCGACATTTGAGGCCAATGATGTTAAGAGCTACTCGTGCCATGTCTCTATGTTTATTGCAAGTTATTAAAGTATGATTGTCTTATATATTCCGTGAGATTAGACTCATCATCGAGTGGACTAGAGGCGAGTACCCAAATCCTAGAACTACATGCCACCATGGGATAAGAGATTAGAGGCGAGTCCCCAAATGTCTAAGAGGTGAGTACCCTAAATATGAGGGCTTGAGGCGAGTGCCCAAGTGTAGGAACTAGAGGCGAGTACTTGGTTAACACAAGGTTTAATCGATCCACTTAGGCATTAGGAGGTTCACCATGGCAAGTAACTTCCCCCTTTCTTCCGGTGTAGGGTAGACATCGGGATTCCATTTTATCTCACTTGGACTTATTTTATATTGGTTGAGGTTTCTTCCCTTACTTTATTGAAACGATCCCAAAAAGTGTCCAAAAATGTGCCTCGAAAGTGCCAGAAATTGTATTTTCATATATCTCAAAATTCATGCGAGATATCAGAAATTTGACTTCATATTCTTGTTGGGGGGTTTAATTGAGTGGGAGATGTGTCTAACCTAGATTTAAGAGTGAATGATTAGCAATTTCAATTTTTGTAATTTTCCTTATCTAGAATCGATTTGCGACAGTGCCGCGATGCGGAGCTGTCGCGAACATGTGTTAATTTTGCCTCCGTGACAGGTCTGTATTTTGTTGCCAGTGATTTTATCTTGGTCCAAGGCTTTTGGGTATTGGGCCTAAGTTTCCTATGCGTGAAAATACCTATACTTAGTTTTATTTCATCCTCATATCATTCAATTCATCACCCAAATACTCTTTCAAACACTTAGACAATATTTCATCTCCAAATTTCAAGTCTCAAAACTCATCTGGATTCTAAGGTTCTCATTCAAGCTTCACATCTCTATCTCCAATCGTTATCAAGCGATTCTCTAAAGCTAAGGTATGTGAGTTTCTTTCATGAGATCCTTTCACTCATGATGTCCAAACTTCCTTTTTTTTAATCAAATTTGCATGATTTTAAGTTTATTTACTTATGGGTATTACTTATTATGAAATTCACAACAACTAGGTTGGGACTTATGAAATTCTGATTGTTTTACTATGTTTTGAGCTATTAATCTAAGATCTATGGTGAGATTTGATGAAGTTTTTTTTATGTATATTGATTGAGGGTGTTACCAAGTATTGATTGATGGTTTTGCATTGGATTTTCTTGAATAATTTCATCCCTCAATTGTATGGTTTTACACTAGCACTGCACACCCGTCAAGTATTTGATAAAATGTGTGGCTATGCTTATCTTGATGAATTGAAGGTCCAATGCATGTCTTATGAGTTGAATGACTATATAATGATGAAATGAACGTATGTATATGATTTTTTCCTATATAGTGTTGGAATGTGACCATGCCTTACTCTGGGATTGCGTGTCGGTAACCATGTCGTGGGGAGGGGGGGTTTTTTCCTCGTCACCAAAGGTGGTAGGGTGCGACGATACACCAACCATGTCAGGGGGTTTATACCTTGATAACCATGTCGGAGGGGGGTTTTTGTAGATCAGTCACCAACGGTGGTAGGGTGCGACGATCCACCAACCAATTGATGGGGTTGGTACCTCAATCACCAAGAGTAGTAGGGTGCGACGATCCGCCAATATGATAGTTGTCTCCTCTTACATATGTATTATGTCCTGTATAAGCATGATTTACTATATAGTATCTCACATACATTCCATATTGTTTTATGGTAGTCATTTTGTATGCTTATGCATGATTATGTTACTTATCTCTTGTTGCATTGCATCTTACATACTTAGTATATTCAAATATTCTAATGCATACTCTATGCCTACATGATGTCACCATGTAGGAACCGGAGCCCCACTTGATCATCCTTCTCCACGTGGCTAGTACAATATCTCTCAAGCTCTTTAGTGAGTCCTCTATTTTGGGGACAATGCTTATGATCTCTTGCTATGTTCTAAGATTATTTTTATTTTATGTAAATGTTGACTATGATGATGATCCCAGTAGCTTGTCTTGGCACCGCTAAGTATCTAAGTTTTAGAGGTGTTGTTGGATATATTTGTATTATGCTTTGAGCTTGACTCGCTCTTAGCTCTTGATGTTTATGATATGAGAATTGTCCCTTAGCCCCGTTTGTCCCTACCTATTATCTCTTGTTGTATTGTGTTGATTCTGCGACCAAGGATGTGTGTATGATTTGCTAAGAGGCTTATTTGGGGTTCCTTTGGGTTCCCCATTCGCCGTGTGACATTTAGGACCTGGGCTTGGGTTGTGACAAGACTTGGTATCAGAGCACTAGGTTGTTAGATCCTCGGAGTCCAAAATACCACATCGATTAGAGTTTTATTCATGGTTGTATTGTGCACCATAACTATTAATAGGAGTCTATGAGGCATTTTAGGATATGTTTCCCTTCTTCATATTCTAAGTCATTCTATAGAGTTGAAGTAAAGTTTTTCCTCCGTAACGATTGTTCTTTGCTATGCTAGATCATTCCTAAAACAAGAGGAATAAGAGCCCGCATACCCAGGAGCAACCTACTCATAGGAGAGCTTCAAGATGCTCTCACTTTGCTTGCACAAGTTGTGGCTAATCAAGACAACCAAGGGGCCCAATCTCCTCATTCTCATACGTCGGCTTTTCGGGTGAGAGACATCATAAGGATGAATCCCCCGGAGTTCTATGGGTCTAAGGTAGATGAGCATCTCAAGAGTTAATAGATAAGGTATACAAGGTGTTAGCTATCATGGGTATGAGGTCATAAGATAAGGCAGAGTTGATGGCCTACCAACTCAAAAGGGTAGCACAAATATGGTACAAGAAATGGAAGGAGGAGAAGAAAGTCAACAATGTGGTGCTTTGGGAAGAGTTCAGGGCAGCCTTTCTTAATCGGTTCTTCCTTCTTGAGCTTAGGGAAGCTAAATTAGTAGAGTTCATGAACTTAAAACAAGGATCTTTTAGTGTAAGAGAGTATGTCCTCAAGTTTAATCAACTCTCTAAATATGCTCTCCACTTGGTTGGCGACTCAAGGTCTAGAATGAACAAGTTCGTGATGGGTGTGTCCAACTTGGTGAGTGAGGATTGTCGGTCTGCTATGTTGATTAGTGACATAGACTTGTCCCATTTGATGACCTATGATGAACAAATGGAAGAGGAGAAGTTGAGGAAAAGAAGGGGTCATGAGGCCAAGAAGGCCTATTTTGATGGCAAGTTCCAAAGCCTGAGGGGCGGCCGGTTCCACCAAAGCCAAAGGCCTTCTCATGCTTCTAATAGAGGGTTTTTCAAAGACTTCCTAAGGGCCTAAGGTGTTGATATTGTGGTTTCTAATGATGTGTGTCCAAGATGGGGTTAGGGTCATAAAGGCCCATGCTTGAGAGACACTAATGCATGTTATGGTTGTGGGGAAGTGGGTCACAAAAAGATTGATTGCCCGCCTTATCATAACAAGGGTAAAGATGTTGCCCTCAAGGACGGGGGCGGTTCCTTTGGGTAGAGGTGGCCGATAACATGGCACACAAGGCACAATCGATTTTATGCTTTGCATGGGAAGCAAGGGGTTGATGAGGTGCCCGATGTTATCACCAGTATGTTAAAAGTATTTGGCTTGAATGTGTATGCATTGATTGATCCGAGTGCCACTCTTTCTTTTGTTACTCCTTTTATTGCCAAAAAGTTCCATGTTGAGACTGGATTGTTGTGTGAGTCTTATGAGGTGTCTTGGTGCATCTATTGTTGCTAGAAAGGTCTATAATAAATTATCTCATTTGTATCTTGCATAAAATATTGCCTTGTGATCTTGTTGAGTTGGACATGGTTGATTTTGATGTTATTCTTGGGATGGATTGGTTGCATGCATACTATGCCTTTATTGATTGTAGAACCCATAAGGTTAAATTGCAATTCCCAAATGAACCCATCCTTGAGTGGGAGAGCCATGATATAGTGGTCAAGGGTAGGTTCATCTCTTGGATTAAAGCCCATAAGTTGATCTCTAAGGTGTGTCTTTATAATCTTGTGAGGGTTAGGGATGTGGAGTCCAAAGTCCTTCCCATAGAGTCGGTTCCGGTTGTAAATAAGTTCCTTGATTTCTTTCCAAATGACCTCCCCGGTGTTCCTAACCTAAAGAGAAATAGATTTTGGTATAGACCTCCTCCAGATTCTCAACCCATTTATATTCCCCCTGACGTATGGCCCCAGAGAAGTTAAAGGAGTTGAAGGAGAAATTGAGGGACTTATTGGAGAAACATTTTATTAGACCTAGCCAATCACCTTGAGGTGCACCAATGTTGTTTGTAGAGAAGAATGATAGGTCTCTTAGGATGTGCATTGACTACCAGCAACTTAATAGGGTCACAATCATGAATAGGTATCTACTTCCAAGAATTGATAATTTGTTTGACCAATTGCAAGGGGCTAGCCATTTCTCTAAGATTAATCTTCGGTCTGGGTATTATCAAGTGAAGGTGAGGGAGTATAACATTCCTAAGATGACTATCTGGACTAGGTATGAGCATTATGAATTTATGGTTATATCTTTTGGTTGACCAATGCACTGGCCATCTTCATGGATCTAATGAGGGTCTTTAAACCCTACCTTGATTTATTTGTTATGGTATTCAGTAATGTTATTTTGATCTATTCTCGTGGTGAAGAGGAGCATAGGGCTCATATGAGGGTTGTGTTGCAAAGATTGAGGGAAAAGAAGTACGGATGCCGCTTCCCAGATTGGGTCTTGAAGGAATAGATCGTCGAAAAAAGCAATTGAGAAAATATCCGAAATATGCCGGAGAAGGAAGTCAGAGCAGCTGCAGAGGATGATGCGTTCCGTTTATATGCTAAGTATGAGAAATGTGAATTTTGGTTGAGGAGGTGAAAGCTGAGCAAGATCTTGATCCCTCTTTGTTAGAATTGAAGACATTGGTAAAAGATGGTTGTGACACCCCAAGAGGTTACCCTAGGCACTTGAAGACTATTGCTAGCCCCCAAATGGACCATTTATCCTCTTTGCCATCGTTCAATCAACTCATCAACGAAAGATTCAATACAGTAGTCAACTAACAAAAGATAATATGAATAAATATTTCAAAGAAAGGAAACGGGAATTAAACCATCTCGACATTATCCATCAACCGTCTATATCTATGAAGCCTCTATAATTAACATCTAAGAAGGCACCACAACAGGCCATGGGTACCACAAGCAAAGAAATACTGATATAAAAATAAATGAATAATCATTCTTTAGATGCTGGGGAGGACTCACCACGGTCTGAAATGAAGCTTTGAACCTCAACGATTGGGCTGTTGAAGTCCTCGGTCAACTGTATTTGTATCATAAAATGATGCAGTGCTAGAGGGACATTAGTACGTGGAATGTACTGTATGTAAAATGGGCTATGGAAAGGGAAAACAATATAACATTCTCTTATCAATCACGCAGACTCATCTCAAAGTAAGGAACAAGACTCTGTCACTTCACCATCCATCAAACATCAAATCATCACATCACATTAGAGTTCTATCACCATAAAATCTATCTGGGAGTTTCTGGGACCTACATCCATCACCTATGAGCTGGTGATGGTAAAATGAAGCGATATCATTGCGGCATCTGCCCAATACCTTGTCAGGGTAAAAGGGCGTTCATCAAGGGTTTATAACAGCAATAAGTTATCTTTTGGAATTAAGGAAACATCCGTTCTCACAGTCCAATCCTCTGCTACTTAGCCACGTAGGTAATGAGTGAGAGTGAGACTCACTCTTACTTATTTTTGGTGCTCAATAATCCTCCCAGTACTCGACATGCTCATAAGACCATCAACTTATCCAGGATTCCCGTCACTCCAACTCTACGGGTAAGACTATCTTTCCAATCCTAAGGGATTATGTTCACCTAACTCTATTAGTATAATTCCAGCTAACACAATCATCAACACTCATGACCTCAGGACTCGTACTCAATCAAACATCACATCAGACAATCAAGGCTCTTGACATCCCCCTAATTCATTATTCAAATGTTTATGGAGAGAATTTATAAGAGTTCAATCACAATCACATAAGTATGCAAGTATATAGTAACTTTAAGCATGATAATCATCAATTTAGGATAATGAAAGTATAGTTTCAAGAACATATTCAAGAACTCAAGATAATATCCAAGAATTTAATACAAAAGTTCAAGAACCTTCAAGAAAATTATAATTCAAGACTTTTAGACATTAATTTTTTCATTCTAACTTTACATGACACATGGAAGAACAATTCCATGCTTTTGGGTAGCCTTTACATACCTGAGAATGAAGATTTTCTTCAAGAATTGAATCTTCTCTAGAAACTCTCACTTGTTTATCCTTCTTCTCTCTTAGACTAATCGTAAAAACCTTTGAAAAATAATGGGTATAAACCCTTTTGTACGAATTCACGTTTTAAAACTGACTTAGGAATCTAAAAATATACTAGAAAAGATAAAACTGCCCTTGTTGAATTAAAACAGAAAAATTTTTCATCTCGTACACTAGAGAGCGACGTGCACTAGTGCAAATTTGCACTTTTTCAAATTTTTTATTTTTTTGGGAATTTTTGCAAAAAGACCAAGTGTGGTTTCGTGTCCACTCTGCAATACGAAAGGGGAACGAAATCCTCACTGTTTTAAGCCCTCTTTAAAAATTATAATTTCTATTTTTACGTGATAAGGCGGAGTCGAGACCATCTTCTGACTCAGTATTTTGCATTGATTGCAAACCGGGTCTCAAAATTTTCATCAAATCTTGGGAAGATACATTGTGTACATGCTAAAGTTTAGGGACATTTTAGTAATTTCACAAGGTATTACATCATCTCCTCCTTGTAATCATTCGTCCTCGAATGATGAGTAAAGGTTGAACGGGGACTCGAATAAACTCAGAATTCATCTCATCCCTCACTCGGGGACACTCGAACTCTCACCATCCATCATCTATATATCTTTGTCTTAGACTCGGACTTGGAATAAAACAAGTCATCAACTCAATGGAAAAGAATACTCTGGATTGATAAGAAAAAGAACATTTACCTTCAAAATTATCATCACTTGGCATGAATATATGTGGGTATTTAGTTTCGTCGCTTCCTCAACCTCACACGCAGCTTCCTCAACAAATTGATTCCTCTATAAGACTTTAATAGAGACTATCACTTTATTCCTCAACTTACGAACCTGTTGGTCAAGGATCTGGACTAGGATTTCCTCATACGATAAGCTATCTTTCACACCCGTACTCTTCACAGTAACTGCTAAAGTTGGATCCCCCAGACACTTCTTCAGCATGGATACATGAAACACTGGGTGAACTCTGACTAGCTCAGGAGGCAAGTCTAGCTCATAAGCAACCTTCCTTACCCTTCTCACAATCTGTTATGGTTCGATTTAACGGGGACTCAGCTTCTCCTTCTTACCAAATCTCATGACACCCTCATGGGTGATACCTTCAAGTACACCCAATAGTCTACCTCAAACTCCAAGTCTCTTCTTCTCACATCTGTATATGACTTCTGGCGACTCTGGGCTGTCTTCAACCTTTCCCGAATGACTTTCACCTTCTCCATAAACTAGTGTATGAGGCCAGGCCCAACCAACTCATCCTCACCCACCTCGAACCAGCTGATCGTTGATCTATATCTCCTCCCGTATAATGCCTCACACGGGGCCATCTGGATGCTGGCATGATAGATTTTATTATATGCAAACTCAATTAATGGTAAGTGGTCATCCCAGTTTCCTTTGAAATCAATCACACATGCCCTCAGCATATCCTCCAAAGTCTGAATAGTGCGCTCTACCTGCCCATCTATTTGAGGGTGAAAAAGACTCAAATTCACCTTCGTACCCAATCCCTTCTAGAAAGATCTCCAAAATTGAGAGGTGAATTGAGATCCTCTATCTGAGATGATAGATAAGGGAACCCCATGCAGCCTCACAATCTCCCGAATGTAAAGTCGGGCATATCCTCAGTCGTATAGGTTGTCTTTACCACCAAAATGTGGGCTAATATAGCCATCCTGTCTACAATCACCTATATTGAATCATGCTGCTTTCTGGATCTTGGTAATCTGGTAGTGAAATCCATGTTGATCATCTCCTATTTCCACTTCGAAATCTCGAAGTTCTGGGCTAACCCCTAAGGTTTCTGATTTTTAACCTTAACCTGCTGGCAATTTGGAAACTTGGAAACAAATTCAGTAATGTCTTTCTTTATCCCATTCCACCAATAGACTTTCTCAAGTCGTGGTACATCTTGGTGGAGCCAGGATGAATGTAATACCTCGTGCTATGAGCTTTGACCATGATTCTGTCTCGAATACCATCAACATCAGACACACAAATCTCCCTTGATATCTCAATACCCCATCTCCCCCTTTGGGGAAAACCATCACCTTCTGCTTGTGAACTGCTTCTTTCAATTGGAGTAAGACAGAGTCTTGGTCTTGCTTTTCCTTCACCTTAGAACTAAGGACAAAGTAGAACCATTCTGAACACTAACCTCGCCTTTGTTGTTCTCCTCAAATTGTACTCCCAATCGAGCCAATCTATGCACTTTCTTGGCTAATTCTCTCTTCCCCTCTTTCACATGGGCAGTGCTACCTATAGATATCCTGCTAAGAGCATCAGCAACAACGTTAGGTAGAGGATGCTCATGTCATAATTCTCATGCAACTCCAACCACCTCCTTTGTCGCAGGTTGAGCTATTTTTGACTGAACATGTAATGCAAGCTCTTCTGGTTAGTGAACACGTCCACATGCACGCCATATAGGTAGTGATGCCATATTTTAAGTGCGAGAACCACTGTAGCCAACTCAAGATCATGAGTTGGATAATTCTACTCATGAATATTAAGCTATCTAGAAGCATAAGCTATCACCTTCCCTCTCTACATAAGTATACAGCCCAATCCCACTATGGATGCATCACAATATATCATATTCACCCATTCCATCTGGTAAGGTTAACACTGGTGTTGTAGTCAATCTCGTCTTCAACTCCTGAAAACTCTTTTCATATGCCTCAGACTACTTAAACTTGGCCTTCTTCTGAGTCAGCCTTGTCAACGAGGCTGACAAAGAAGAGAAGCCTTCAATGAATCTAGGGTAGTATTCGGCCAGACCCAAGAAACTTCTTATTTCAGTGAGAGAAGTGGGTCTTGGCCAGTCTTTAACTGCCTCAATCTTCTGAGTATCCACTCGAATACCATCTCCCCAAACAACATGGCCCAAGAAGGCCAGTGACTTGAGCCAAAACTCACACTTGGAGAATTTCACATATAACTCATGATCCTTTAGTGTTTGCAAAACCACTCTAAGGTGATTTGCATGCTCCTCCTCATTCCTCGAATATACTAGAATGTCATCAATAAACATAATCACGAACATGTCAAGATATGGTTTGAATACCTTGTTCATCAAGTCCATGAAAGCTGCAGGTGCATTTGTCAACTCGAAAGACATAACCAAGAACTCATAATGGCCATACCGTGTCCTAAAGGCTATCTTAGGGATGTCACTTTCCCTCACCTTCAACTAATGGTAACCTGATTTGAGTCTATCTTGGAGAAACAAGTAGCACCCTGAAGCTGGTCAAAGAGATCATCTATCTTGGGAAGAGGATACTTATTCTTTATTGTAACCTTGTTCAACTGTCGGTAGTCTATACACATCCTCAACGACCCATCTTTCTTACGTATGAATAGGACAGGAGCACCTCAAGGTGAGATACTAGGCCTTATGAAACCTTTCTCGAACAAGTCTTTCAGTTGCTCTTTCAATTCTTTCAACTTTGCGGGGGCCATTCTATAGGGTGGAATTAATATAGGTTTAGTCTCGGGAAGAACATCAATCCCAAAATCAATCTCCCTATTAGGAGGGACTCCGGGAAGATCATCAGGAAAGACCTCAGGAAATACATTCACTATCGAAATTGACTCAAGAGTAGGAGACTAAACATCATCAGACTTCACTCACACGAGGTGGTAAATACAACCCTTGAATATCAACTTCCTAGCTCTAAGATAGAATATGAATTTACCCTTAGGGCAACATAACTCTACTTCCACTCTAAGATAGGCTTATTAGGGAATTAGAATTTAACCACTCGAGTTCTACAGTCAACAGAAGCATAACAAGCATGAAGCCAATCTATGCCTATGATTATATCAAAATCAACCATCTCCAACTCTATCAAATCAGCTAAAGTGTCCTTATGATAAATAGACACCACACAATCCTTGTAAACACTGTCACCTAGTATAGACTCCCCAGTAGGAATAGAAACAAAAAAAGGTTCATGCAGACACTCAGGGAGAATCCCAAACTTCCTAGCCACATAAGGAGTTACAAAAGATAAAGTGGTACCCGGATCAATCAATGCATAACAATCAAGGGAAAAGACTCAAACCATACCCGTGACAATATCTGGTATGGCCTCCTGATCTTGTCAACTACCCATAGCATAAAGGTGGTTAGTCCAATCGCCTGTACCCATAGTAGCAGTCCTCTGCTGGTTACTCGCTCGGGGTGCTGTCTAAGACTGAGCTCTGCTGTTCTCTTCACCTCACCTCTTCTTCGGACACTCCTTCTAGAAGTGACCCGCCTGTCCACATAGGAAACAAGCATCCATTCCCAGATGGTACCTACCCAGATGGAGTTTCCCACAAGTGCTACAAGGTGGCTTTCCCCTTGGGCCCTGTGTTATACTGGCCTGAGATTGGGCGCCCGGGGTCCTAGGATTCTGGTAACTCTGAGATTTATGGTCATACCTATTTGGCTGTATGGGCTCACTTGCTGCCGAAGGTGTAGGATGTGATGATTTCTTATGGAAATAGGATTTGTCACCCCTGCTCTACTCCGGCGGGCTAGGCTCATGTCCCATTGACTTCGCCATTCCGCTCAAATGCTCTTCCCTATCCCTCCCCTTGTCCTCCTCTTTCTTCTTGGCATACCCCGTAAGTCTGGAGATGTCCATACTAGGAATCAACAATGCAACCTTGCACTCTCTCTGCACATGCCTAGCCAAGCCAGACACAAACCTTCTCATCCTTTGCCTCATATCCTTCACCATCTCAGGAGCATACCTTGACAGTTTGATAAACTTAAGGCTATACTCTTTTACAGTCATCCCTCCTTGTTTCAGATTCACGAACTCCTCTGCTTTCACCTTCCTTAACTCTTGAGGAAAGAAGTGATCAAAGAAGACGGCTTCAAACTCATCCCATGATGTAGGCTTCATATCCTCACCTCTACTCCCCTCTCGCTGGGTGTACCACATATTGGCCACGTCCTTCAGCTAGTAGGATACAAGCTCTACTCCCCCAACCTTATTCGCATGCATAGCCCTCAGGACCTTGTACATCCCATCAATAAAATTCTGTAGGTTTTCCTCTACCTATGACCCTGTATATACTAGCGGGTTCATCCTCAAGAAGTCCCTGAGCCGGGTTGCAGCTGAGGGCTCCTGCGTACTGGAACTAGGAGCCTGATAACATTGGCTATTTCCCTGGGAGGCCACTAACTGAGTCAGTATGGTGATAGCTCCTCTGAACTCTGCCTTAGTAGTGGGAGCTGGCTGGGGATGAGCAGGGGGCTCCTGAGGGACCTCAGTAGTCCTGGTGGGGCATCCCGTCTCCTGGTCTCAGTATGAAAACGAACCTCTAGTTAGGTGTTCTCAACGATAGGAGCAGTGGCATATCTCTGAGTGACTGTTCTCTTTGCTAGCATTTTCTGTAAGCATAAAGGGCACAACTTAAAGCAGAATTTCACAAGTAAACTCTATAGCATGAATTCAGATCATAGAAGAAGGGTAACACTTCCTAATGTCCTATAGCCTCCTGCTTATGAACTGTGCACAACACACCCATAAACAAGACTCTACTAGACACGGCCTTGTAGACTCCCTAGGACACTTGAACTCTGGGCTCTATACCAAGTTTTTCACGCCCTGGGAGGGTACCCTAGGCGTGGCTGGCACTCGGAGACTATTGCTAGCCCCCAAGCGGACCAATCGGCCTCTTTGCCATCGTTCAATAAATTCATTAGCTGAAGATTCAACATAGTAGTCAACTAACAAAATATAATATGAATAAATATCTTAAAGAAAGTAAACGGGAATTAAACCATCTCGGCACTATTCATCAACTGTCTATGTCTACGAAGCCTCTATAACTAACATCTAAGATGGTACTATGACAGGCTATGGGTACCACAATCAAAGAAATACTGACATAAAAATAAATAAATAATCATCCTCCAGATGCTGGGGAGGACTCACCATGGTCTGAAATCAAGCTTTGAACCTCAACGATTAGGCTGCTGAAGTCCTTGGTCTACCGTATCTACATCGTAAAATGATACGAAGCCAGGTGGCATTAGTAAGTGGAATGTAATGTATGTAAAATGGGCTAAGGAAAGGGAAAACAATATAATATTCTCTCATCAATCACTCATACATATCTCAAAGTAAAAAAGCAAGACTCTATCACCTCACCATCTATCAAACATCAAATCATCAGATTTTATAGGAGTTCTATCACCATGAAACCTATCTGAGAGTTTCTGGGACATCACCTATGAGCTGGTGATGGTACAACAAAGAGATGTCGTTTCTGTATCCGCCCAGTACCTTTCCGAGGTAAAAGGTCATGCATCAGAGGTTTATAATAGTAATAAGTCCTCTATTGGGACTAAGGAAAAATCCGTTCTCATGGTCCAATACTATGCTATGTTGGCCATATAGGTAATGAGTGCGACTGGGGCTCACTCTTACTCATTTTCGGTGCTCAATACTCCTCCCAGTACTCTACATACTCATAAGAGCATCAATTTATCCAGGATTCCCATCACTCAAACTCTACGAGAAAGATTATCTTTCCAATCCCAAGGGATTATGTTCACTCAACTCTATTAGTATAATTCCAGCTAACACAATCATCAACACCCATCACCTCAGGACTCAGACTCAATCAAACATCACATTTAGACAATCAAGGCTCTAGACATCCCCTTAAATTCATTATTCAACTGTTTATGGAGAGAATTTATAAGAGTTCAATCACAATCACATAAGTACGTAAGTATACAGTAACTTTAAGCATGATGATCCTCATTTTAGGATAATGAAAGTATAGTTTAAATAAGATATTCAAGAACTCAAGATAATATCTAAGAATTTAATACAACAGTTTAAGAACCTTCAAGAAAATCATAATTCAAGACTTCTAGAAATTAATTTTTTCATTCTAACTTTGGCAAATGGAAGAACAATTCCATGCTTTTGGGTAGCCTTTGCATACCTGGGAATAAAGATTTTGTTCAAGAATTGAATCTTCTCTGGAAACCCTCACTTGTTTCTCCTTTTTCTCTCTTAGACTTAGCTATAAATCTTTTGAAAAATAATGGGTCTAAACCCTTTTTGTATGAATTCACATTTTAAAACCGACTTGAGAATGTAAAAATATCGAGAAAGATGAAATTGCCCTTCTCGAATTAAAACAAAAAATTTCGCATCTCATACACTAGTGCGTAACGCGCACTATTGCAAATTTGCACTTTTTAATGTTTTCTCAGTTTTCATTTTCGGAAAAGACCAAGTGTGGTTTCGCGACCACTCCGCGTCGCGGAAGGGCGCAGAAACCTTACTATTTTAAGCCCTTTTAAAAAATTATAATTTATGTTTTTGTGTGACAAAGCTGAGTCAGTTTTTCGCACTGATTGAAAATTCGATCTCAAATTTTTCATCAGAGCTTGGAAAGATACCTTGTGTGAATGATAAAGTTTAGGGGAATTTTAGTAATTTCAAAGGGTGTTACAATGGTAAGGTGGAGGTTTTCTCCCAAGGAGGAGATAGAGCTCTTAGGTACCAAGGTAAGTTGTGTGTGCCTTGTGTTGATGGCTTGAAGGAAAAGATTCTTGATTAGGCTCATGGTTCTTCTTACTCTATTCACCCAGGGTCTACTAAGATGCATAGAGATTTGAGGGAGCTGTATTGGTGGGGAGGCATGAAGACGTACACTGCCAAGTTTGTTTTCGGTTACCATAATTGTCAACAAGTCAAAGCCAAACATCAAAGGTCGGGTGGCCTAACCCAAGATATAGAGATTCCTACTTGGAAGTGGGAAAAGATTAATATGAATGTTGTGGTTGTGTTGCCCAAGACTAGAAATTTTTTTATTCCATTTGGGTTGTGGTTGATAGGATGACAAAATCGGCTCACTTTCTACAGGTTAAGACTACATATGGGGCTGAAGGTTATGCTAGGTTATACATTCATGACTTGGTGAGGTTGCATGGGGTTCTTTTATCCATGATATCGGATCATGGTGCTCAATTTACTTCACACTTTTGGAGGTCCTTTCATAGGGGTCCTGGTACAAGAGTTAAGCTTAGTACGACCTTTTACCATCAAATTGATGGCCAAGCCGAAAGAACTATCCAAACATTTGAGGACATGCTTAGGGCTTGTGTATTAGAGCTCAAGGGTAGTTGGGATGATCATCTTGCATTGATTGAGTTCTCATCTAGCAATAGCTATCATTCTAGCATCGGAATGACTCTTTTTGAGCTCTCTATGGTAGATGTTGTAGATCCCCAATTGGGTGGTTTGAAGTTAGAGAGATGGCTTTGTTGGGCCTAGATTTGGTTGTGGATGCTATGGAGAAAGTAAGGATGATTAGAGAGAGGTTAAGAAAAGCCCAAAGTCACCAAAAATCTTATGCCGATGTGAGAAGGAAGGAGCTTAAGTTTAAGGTTATGATTGGGTCTATTTAAAGGTATCACCCATGAAGGGTGTAGTCTGTTTTGGTAAGAAGGGAAAGTTAAGCCCTAGATATGTGGATCCTTATAGGGTGATAAGGAGGATTGGTAAGGCATCTTATGAGTTGGATTTGCCTAATGAAATGGAATTGGCTCATCCGGTCTTTCATGTGTCTATGTTGAGGAAGTGTGTGGGTGATCCTAATGCCATTGTGCCTTTTGATATTGTAGTGAAGACAACTTATCATAAGACAAGTTTTCAGTTGAGATCTTGGATAGGCAAGTGAAGAGGTTGAGGAGCAAGGATGTTGCTTCCAGTAAGGTCCTTTGGAGGAATCAACAAGTCAAAAGTGCTACTTGGGAGGTCGAAATGGATATGCAAGAGCGATACCCTTATCTTTTCCATCCTAATCAAGCCTAAGATACTAATTATAAGTCTTTTATGTATTTCATATCTCATGTTCCAGCCCCTTAGTCATTTGCATGCATTCATGTTTACATTGATAAAGTTTATAGTGATTTTGCACTCATGATGATATTTCGAAAATGATGTTTTAAGTATGTTGTTGCATTCGTGTTAGAGATGATTTCTTCATGATTACTCTTCTCATGTGCGTTTCTTTGAAATTCACGGACGAATGTTTCCAAGGGGAATACATTGAAATGACCCCAAAAAGTATCCAAAAATGTGCCACAAAAACGCCCGAAATCATAATTTTCATATATCTCAAAATCTGTATGTGATATCAAAAATCCAAATTATTTTCTTGTCCAGGTGGTCAAATTGAGTGGAAAGTGGGTCTAACCCCGATTTAAGAGAAAACGATTAGCAATTTCAATTTTTATAATTTTTCTTATCTAAAATCAATCCATAGGCCTTCCTCTACCTGCTTTTGGTTCTTCCCCTAATCTCGAAGCACTTGCTCTTGAAGCTAGCAAATCTGAAGTTCAAGATGAGGATGTTACTGTTACTTGTGGAAATTTGTTACGGTATATGACCTTGAGGCTTAAATTTCTTACAGATATTATACATATGAGTGGCTTCGCGTCGGCTCTTTCCTGGTTTCGATCTTGCGAAGAACTTTCACCTGGGGTCAATTATACATTAGTAAATCTGCCCAAGCTTTTCTGGCGATCTCTTTCTCCGGCGACAGGTCGCTCTCTCGGCGATCTCTTTCACCAGCGATAGGTCGCTCTCTCGGTGATCTCTTTCTCCAGCGATAGGCCGCTCTCGCGGCGACCTTTCTCCGGCATGGTCTTTCGTCTTCCCAAGCCCAGATCGGGATCTCTTTCCCAAGCCCAGATCAGGATCTCTTTTTCTCCGACGACTCCCAATTTTTGTCGACATCCCGTCGATCTACGGTGACACAAGAGTTTCGGCAACAGTTCCGGTGATTCTGATGAAGCTTTCCAGTGACGGTCAACAGTTGATTTTCCGGTCTAATTGCTTAGGTGATATCCCCTTTTTTTTACTTCTTTCTTTCTTTGTCTAAATCCTGCTCTGGTCTGTTTCCCCTTCCTTTCTTGTTCAATTTCTTTTTCCAACCTTTCTTTGTTTGTTTCTCTCCTGTTTTCTGATATCTTGCCGTTTTCTTTGTTGTTTCTACTTTATATTGATATCTACTTCGTATGGTTCAATTTATCCATGTTGTTTGTTGACTATTGTTTCTATTGTACATTGCTTGCTGATTATTATGTATTGATTCTGACAATAAGTATTGATTCCTTTGCATATTGCTTGCTGACACAACCATTCTGCATATTTCCCTGCATATTGCTTGCTGACTATTGTTTACTATATATTGCTTGCTGACTATTGTGTCTGTTCAAGTTGCAACGTGAAATTTAACATACTATAAGTATTGATTCTTCGTTGTTCTAGTTATGGAGTGTTGATTCTTGCTTAATAGCTTGTGCTTATTGCTTTGTTGAGATTTTTAGGATTTAGGATTCAAATTACTGATTATATATTCTTGCTTGATATCGGTGTTTATTGCTGCTGTTGGGAATTTTAGGATTTTAAATTATGTATCGTCAATAGTTAGCTCTTAGTTACTGGCGTCGGGACCTCATGGTGGACTAAGGTCATGTCTTCGGTCGGGGTCAGGGGTTAGGGATAGGAGTGGTGAGGGAAACTCGGGTAATTCAAGTTACGGGTCGGGTCGTGGAATATATGTTCCCTTACAGGGAAATCCATAGAGCTAGCAAAGTGTCTTAAGGGGAGACATATTAATATAGCGTGTGTTCAGGAGACCAGGTGGTTAGGCACCAAGGTTCGGGATGTGGATAGGTTTAAGCTGTGGTATTTGGGTGGTTCTAGGGATAGAAATGGTGTGGGCATCTTGGTAGATGAGGAGCCGAGGGATCATGTGGTTGAGGTTAGGAGGGTTAATGATAGGATGATGTATATCAAACTCATGGTTGGTAGAATGTGGTGAATATAGTCAGTGCTTATGCGCCCCAAGTAGGCTTAGATGAGGAAGTCAAAAGGCGCTTTTGGGAGACTCTGGATGAGGTGGTCAGAGGCATTCCGGTGACAGAAAAACTTTTCATTGGGGGTGACTTTAATGGGCATATCGGGGCAACTACTGGCGGGTTTGATGATGTTCATGGAGGCTTTGGTTTTGGAGAGAGGAATGGAAGTGGGACGTCTCTCTTGGATTTTGCCAAAGCCTTTGAGTTAGTGATTGCTAATTCGTGTTTCCCAAAGAGGGAAAACCACTTGATTACCTTCCGTAGTATGGTAGCTAAGACTCAGATCGACTACCTACTTCTCTGAAAGGGCAATAGAAGCTTATTTAAGAATTGCAAGGTTATTCCAAGTGAGAATATTTCCACTCAGCATAGGTTTTAGTGATGGATGTGGAGATCAAAAGAGCAAAGAAGAAGAAGGTTATGTATGTCCAACCTAGGATTAGATGGGGAGGCCTTACTCCTGCCCATTCCCGCGAGATGGATGAAAAGTTGAGAAATTTAGAGGCGTGGAGTAGTGAAGGTACTGTAAATAGTATATGGGACACGACTGCTGGTTACATTAGAAAGGTAGCTACCAAGGTACTAGGGGTTTCTAGTGGGATCTGTGGTGGACGTCAAGGCGATTGGTGGTGAACGAAGTCCAAGGTAAAGTGAAAGATAAGAAGATCGCTTACACAGAGTGATTAGAGTGTAGGGATGAAGATGAAAAGCAAAAGCTTAAGGCAATTTATAAGGCGGCCAAGTCAGAAGAAAAGATGGCGGTGACGAATGCTAAGTCAGCAGCGTTTGAGTGTCTTTACGAAGAGTTAAGTGATAAAGGCGGGGAAAAGAGATTGTATAGGCTCGCTAAAGTAACAGAAAAGAAAGCTCATGACTTGGACCAAGTAAAGTGCATCAAGGATGAAGAGGGTGAGGTGTTAGTAGATGACACTTCCATTAAATTTAGGTGGCAAGATTACTTCCATAAACTCTTAAATGAAAAAAGAGGTAGAGATATTGAGTTGGGTAAGTTGGAAAATTCCGAAAACCATCACGATTTTAGATATTGCAGGCGGTTTAGAGTTGAGGAGGTAAGACGGGCTATTAGTAAGATGAAGAGGGGAGGGCGATCGGGCCCGATGAGATTCTGGTAGACTTTTGGAAAAACATGGGTAAGGATGGCATTGAGTGGTTGACTAGACTGTTCAATGCTATTATGAAGACTGCGAAGATTCCTGATGAATGGAGGAGTACAATGGTTCCATTGTACAAGAACAAGGGAGATATTCAATGTTGTAACAATTACATGGGTATCAAGTTGTTAAGCCACACTATGAAGGTCTGGGAGAGAGTTGTGGAGATGAGGGTGCGAAGAGTAGTATCTGTCTCGGAGAACCAACTCGGTTTTATGCCGGGGCGGTCGACTACGGAAGCAATTCATCTTGTTCGGAGGTTAGTAGAGAAATATAGGGAAAGAAGAAAGGATCTTCATATGGCGTTCATTGATCTCGAGAAGGCATACGACAAAGTCTCTAGGGATGTCTTGTGGAGGTGTCTAAAGGTGAAAGGTGTCCCAGTGGCATATATCAGGGCAATTAAGGACATGTACGATGGATCCATCACTCGGGTAAGAACGGTGGGAGTAGACTCTGAGTTATGGAGATGGGACTCCATCAAGGGTCTGTGTTGAGCCCTTTCTTGTTTGCTTTGGTGATGGATAAGCTGACGCGATCTATCCAGGAGGAGGTACCATGGTGTATGCTTTTTGTAGATGACATAGTACTGATCGATGAGACTTGGGCTAAAGTTAATGATAGGTTGGAGGCCTGGAGACACGCCTTGGAGTCCAAAGGTTTCAAATTGAGCAGGACTAAAACT
>JAOTQR010000069.1:9742622-9797170 GCA_025774065.1 Solanum ossicruentum | reverse complement strand
AATCCCAATTAAGTCCCCAAACTTTTTAATTTAAACCCAATTGAGGACTTTCGACCCCCAACGTAAAATATACACTCCATTTCTAATTAAGCACCACGAATTTACTTAATTTAAATTACGCCATATTCACCTTAACTTTTCCAATTAAACGATTAACTTAAACGAATAAATTTACGGGGTCTAACAGTCATGTCCAATATTGGATCAAGTAAAAAAAAAAATCTTACTTATTGAATGACATGTATTTTTGATATTTCACTAAAAGACATAATGAATTTAGAAATGCAAAGCCATCAAAAAGTATATTTTTTAAAAAGAATAATAATAATAAATACCCACTATGGTGTCAATAAGGATCATCATTTGACTTTAACAAAAACTTTCTTTTGTGTTGTAATTAAAATGCAGTCAAACTTTTCGAATGCACATAATATAAGTAAAAAGATAATTTTCTTAAAATTGTTGTCCAACATGTATTACTAAAATACTTAGAACATAAAACTTTTGTTGAACAAAAACTTTTGCCGTAAACAAAACTTTTGTAGAAAAACATACTTTGTAAAATAAAACTTTTTGTAGAACAAAACTTTGTGAAAACAATAACCACAAAGATCTAATCAAGTTTTCAAAACAAGAAACTAAAACTAGTAATGAAAACAAAGTCTGTAAAGAAAATCAAAAAATAAAATTGACAAGAAGGAAATCGAGCCTACTGAATACACAGTGTGTCCTTAAGGAAATTATTCCCCTCAAGTACCCGAGGTTAATGGAATAGATCCTCCCAGGATAGAACGATTTTACTCACCAGTGTATCGGTACCAAAAATCATGATGTCAGCGAACTACTCAATAGCAGTAACGCACACTAGAATTTGTTTGTGTAGAAGAAGAAGAAGTCAGAAAAAACTCATTTGGAAATGATAGGAAAATTCTCTATATATAGAGAACAAAAGGTGTTTATTGTGCCTTATTGGAAAGGTCACAACCACTTGAGAAAATCATAATCTTTTCTAAGAAAGTTATAACTCTTCATTTGTCATTCACACCTTTTAAACTCGACACAATTTTTTAGGGGAACACCCCTCTAAGAAATAATCTACTGTCACTTCT
The DNA here is from genome assembly GCA_025774065.1 of Solanum ossicruentum. Classification (NCBI taxonomy): domain Eukaryota; kingdom Viridiplantae; phylum Streptophyta; class Magnoliopsida; order Solanales; family Solanaceae; genus Solanum; species Solanum ossicruentum. The sequence continues at coordinate 9,796,061 of JAOTQR010000069.1, read as the reverse complement.
TCCATTGTTGCACCAATGTTCTGTGAGTCTTTTACCTATAACTGATCTGCCAGTGAAAAATTGGGAGTAAAAAGTCATCAAGAGAAACTATTTGACAAATGAGTGAAATTCTTATGCAGCTGGACTAAGTTCTAAGAAAAAGAGTTTCATCACTCGGGTATTGTCGGGTTCGACATCTTGCAACTGCTCCAATAGTCTACTTGAAATTTAAAATTATTGGTGTAATATATCAAAAATACAATAAATTACAGTTGAAAAAATATAAAATGACAAAATTGAATCAAAATTCATTCAGGTTGATGCGTGAATATATCGCTCTCTTTAAGGAGATTCAAGCCCACAATGGCATAATTTACAACAATCTAGCAGTAATACGCTTGACTTGTCCTCTCCAGGATACAACACAAAAATGGCCAAAAGCAAAAAAAGAATGCATGGTTGAGAGGAGGAGAGAAAGAATGCATGCATGGAGATTCTATATGTCGGAGGTTCGAGAACCGGTGAAAGGACATCTAAGGCGAAGGTTACAAAGTAAAGAAAATCCATTATTAAGAGAAGTGGTGATCTTATCTTGCTTGCTGGGAGAGAGGAAGCTTCCGACACAACAACAACAATGAACCTAGTTCACTACTTGTTAGGTGTGATCAAGTCTGTAACATTGAATATTGGAATTTTTATTTGATTGAGTGAGAGTTGAATTGTATATTAAAGTTTGGTCAGTGAAAGGATGGAGTTAATTAGTGTTTGAAGAATAAAACAACTGAAGACCCCACTTTAGGCCTTGAAAAAATTTAGGCTCCAATATTATTATATCAATATGATATAGTAAGAGTAATTAATTAAAAAAATCTTATCTTTATGATGTTTCTTTTTTGGTCATTATTTAAATTATATTTACTCTAAAAATTGAGGAAATATGACCTTTGAAAAATTACCTGACAACATTAATTTATTGTGTCTAATCTTTGTTCATATATTTATCAATCTAATGGAAACAATATTAGACAATCGTGGTTTGCAATAACTTATAGAATTTTAGATCGTCGTCTAATATTTTTTCATAATATTTTTAACTTTATAAAAAGAGTATTTGGATAGTGACCTATAAGATCCATAGTTCAAAAAAAAGAAAAAAAGGATGATCATCTACTACACAATTATTCCATTTCGAGACAATTGGTGGTAAAATTTGAAGAATAAATGAATTTGCTTTATCCAAAACTCAATATACATATTAGAAAACTATATTATAAAAGTAATTGACTTTACAAAATTAAGAAGCTAGAAAATAAGTTTTAAATTAAAATAAAAATATTTTTTTATTAAATACCTTTAAAGCATGTTTTTAAGATTTGGCTTTAGGTCATAAAGTTTGTTAAATCACCCCTGGTTGAAGGGTTCAAGACTAAAGTTAGTAGTTTTGGGTTGGAGAGTTGAAGACTAGAGTTATTAGTATCAGTTAGTTGAAGTAAACTTTGATGGTTGAGTTGTTCACTTTTTAAAATTAGCAAAAGTTAGAGGAAATCCTACGCACTATAGGTCATGATTTATCTCCCTTGATCACTGAGCTTTCTACCGTATATCGTTGTGTTTTTACTATTTTTTCTCTCTTTCTATGTGTTGACCGCATAAGGAACCACTGAAAAAATTATCCAGATTCTTAAATAGTTGAAGGGAGCCATGTAGCATAGATTTCCTAATAACTTATTTGCGTAACTCTAAACAACTATCAGTTTAGAGAGGATTGCCAATATTCATTAGCCAACTTCTTGTATCAAATATCTTCCTAACTAACCAGCGTTCTTTTTTAGGAGTGTGAAAATAAAGCAATGGCTGATTTTTCGGTCATTTTTACAAATATAAATGACCAAAAGTAGTCCGAGGATTATCCTTAAACATAAGAGGCTATTTTCTTTGGGTCATTTTCTTGTAAATATTCAAATACCAAAACGTATAACAAAAAGTAGACAATGACTCTCTCCTCTGTCTACAAGGGTAAAACCAACACAAAACTTGAAACTGACAAAAAGTCATGGTAAGTTGACTTGTATCAAATCGAAAAGTAGGGGTTTCAAATAATAGCAGGCATGTCCTTGAGCCAGGCATCCAGTGGCTTACCAATTGCATAAACAATAAACCCAATCTCTTTAAGATTCTCGGAATCAACAACGTTCCTACCATCAAATATAAAAGCAGGTTTCTGCATGTTATCATATATCTTCTTGTAATCGAGACTCTTGAACTCATCCCACTCTGTAAGAATGCAAACTGCATGAGCATCTTTTGTGGCAGTGTAGGCATCCCAGACGATTGAAACTTTCTTCACACCACTTGGACTCACTGGCTGGAGGTGAAGGGGATGATCCCAATCAAACTTGTTCATTTCAAGGTCCCTTTGGATTTGGTCCTCGTGGACCTGAGGGTCATATATGCTCAGCTTAGCTTTATCTCCCAACAATCCCTTGCAAATATCAATTGCAGGGGTCTCCCGAGTATCACCAGTATCTTTCTTGAAAGCAAAACCTAGAATGGCCACTTTCTTGCCTGACACTGTGTTGAACATGGAGGCAACAACGCGATTGATAAAACGAGTCTTCTGATAGTCATTGATCTTAATTACTTGTTTCCAGTATTTAGCCACCTCTGGAAGACTATTGCATTCGCAAATGTACACCAGATTCAGAATATCCTTCTGGAAGCAAGAGCCACCGAAACCAACACTAGCATTAAGAAACTTGGGAAGAATCCTGGAGTCCTTACCAACAGCATATGAAACTTGGGTAATATTTGCTCCAGTAGCCTCGCAGAGAGATGACATGGAATTCACGGAAGAGATTCTTTGGGCCAAAAATGCATTTGCAGCCAGTTTAGAGAGCTCAGCAGACCACAAATTGGTTGTGATGATGCAATCTTCAGGAACCCATTGGGCATAAACATCCTTCAATGTTTGGATAGCCTTGTGGCCTCCTGGTGTTTTGCGTCCTCCAATTAAGACTCTGTCAGGCTTAAAAAGGTCTTGGATTGCAGTCCCCTCTGCAAGAAACTCAGGGTTTGAGAGGATCTGAAAGTTAATTCCCTTGTTGTTATGAGTCAAAATCCTGTCAATTGCCTCAGCGGTTTTGACTGGAACAGTTGATTTCTTAACGACTCTTTTGTCAGATTTGGAGACATTAGCAATCATGCGAGCTGCACTCTCCCAATAAGTCAGATCAGCAGCCTTACCTGCTCCGAGGCCTGTAGTCTTCGTAGGAGTGTTAACAGAAACAAAAACTATATCAGCCTCACACACATGTTTCTCCACGTCTGTGCTAAAGAAGAGATTTCTGCCTCGGCATTCCTTAACTACATCCTCGAGGCCTGGCTCATAGATAGGGAGATGGTCACTATTCCAGGCCCGAGGCACAGAAATATCTACAACAGTCACTTGAATAGAGGGGCATTTGAGTGCTATTACGGCCATCGTGGGGCCACCTACATATCCAGCTCCTATACAGCAAATCTTCACCATTTTCCTCTCTTTACAAATCTGCAATAGCAAAAAGTCCACATGAAATTTGTTGTATAAAAAAAATCACGAAATAAAAAATTCATGCTAAATCAAAACAAAAGTGGACACCCGAATTTGGTTGATGGTGAAAATGGCACAAAGAACAAAACAAAATGCTCATAGTAACCATGATGTTGATCAGATCTAAAATCAACAAGGAAGATTATATTCACATTCCAACGAATTAGGTGGCCCTAGATATAGTAAGAGCTAACAATGAATACTGCAGTCTGCTGGAGACCTAAGTTTATACATCAAAATCAACAAGCAAGACAATCAAAACTTTTCACGGAGGCGGATTCAAAATTTTGAAACAATAACTTGTGGCAGAAAACTCTAGCATAGAGCAAGATATATATTAGCAAATTCGTATATAAAATTTAGCCTTGTTCTATTGTGATTTTATTTATTAAGAGGTCTAGGGTTCTAATCTTGTTTTTACAATGAATTTGCGTAAGGTGGTAAACTTAAGCTTTAACCACTGGCACCACAAGACTAATTATTTTTAAGAATGCCACACTTAATATTTAATTAATACATTTCTTAAAAATATATATACAAATTTTCAAGCGAGACCATCAGGACCCCCTCGGGTCATCCACTTTCATTATCTAACCAGACACACCAAAAGTTGAGAATCAGACACTAGCATTATCAAATTAGATTGCTGTCCAATATGATCAATGGTAATCAAACACATAAAAAAGAAGGTAAAAATGTCAACCTTTTTGATCTTGGAAAATAAATGTTGTTTTGCAGAAAGGTGTCATCAATGAAGTGTAGATAGGTAGATGTGAAGTAAGCAATCGTGAAAATGGGAAAAGAGAGGTGTTACATGAGGTATGCACAGCTACAAAGGCGCATCGAACATTTGACTAGTCTTTATAATCACACCAATAACATTAAAATACATATGCCATGGATAAAGACTTGCATAAATTTTTTAATCTCTTGTTTGGTTATGGAGTTTGACATATATTTTTGTACATGAACAACTAATTATTCTTCGAATGACTTATTTTAGCTTTCAAGGACCAAAATTATTTTAGCTTTCAAGGACCAAAATTAACAAGTGTCATGTGTTATTTCATTTAATTAGTTTATCTTTACATACATCTTTTTTTCCAAAAGATTTGCAATGTTGCGCATGGAGTCAAATCTTGAAAAGTCACGACTACTCAACAAGCCAACATTGTGCATACTAAATGAAACATATCTGAAAAAGATGTTCAGACATTATTCTTCTAGGTAGTGGTGATTTTGTATCTTTTCTGTAAAATAATTTCATATATTGAAACCCATGTATTAGTGTATGACATTGTTATTCAAATTGATTGGCTAATATTATATTCCCTCGGTCGGTGCCACTCTAAAAAATAATATCACATTACTACAATTAGAAATAGTTTAACTTTGACAGGAATGGAGAAGCCAAAAGAACATCATTTATCTAGCATATGCAATATAATAGGTATAAAGAGAATTGGTTAAACTAAAAAAGCGAAAAATAGAAATATTTTGTATTTTACACGTACGCTAACAAATTAAAGGAAGTCAAGGGTTTGATTATACATAAAAGGAGACACCAAAAGCCAATACTCTGTTTGGTTTGAAGCACATGCCATGAGTTTTCTCTCCAAACCAAACCTTAGATATTCCTTGCAACTTGCTGATTTTATACTTTCTTCCTCATGATTCATTTAGTTGTCTCTTCGTTGGTGGGATGGTCTACATTGTAGTGAAGGAGAAAAAACATATACTCCTCAATTAAGCACATAATGTTGACAACTTTTATCTTAGGCTCAAAGTGGAATACTCTTTCGGAATGAGGTATAGCCATTTAATGAATGAGATCCACATGAGGACTTGTATTCTTAAATGGTGCTAAGTCCTTCTACCTCATCATGTTCACTTAAAAATACTTCACCACCTGCCCATTAAATACGTTCCTGTTCTCCCTGATCCATGTCCATCTCTTTCCTATTCTTCCAAACATCTTTTCTTCTATTATCTACTCCAATAGATATTGAAAGTTGCACTTTACAAACTCTGCAAAATACCCTCCATGTATTAGGCACAAATCCATTCTGAGTTACCTTTTCTACGGCTTCATCCGTTTTACTTATGATTCGTACATGACACTTGTCCCTTTTCTTATTTGCTTACAAAATACTTGACTGTGGTCATATATTTTTAAGAAGGAAATGGGTGCTTGAATATCAGTTTCTGGAAGAACAGCGATAAATGATTACATGGATACGTACTATTTTGTTGATTCTAATATTGTAGGATTTAAAGGACATGAAAAATGTGATACAACTTATTTGAATCTAGATATAACTTTGAGCGCTAAATACTGATATTAATTAAAAAATAAATTAATATTGATATTGTCTATGATTCATCATCTTTCCCCCTTAGAGTTGTAATGTTGATACATGCTACATTTTGAAAAGGAATTTGGTAGCTGTTAGAGACACTTTTTGCAATGTCTTTTTCGATCAAGCTCACCAAGTACAATTATATTTGCACAAAATTGTGAGAAGTTGTTAAAGGAGATTGTGCTTGACAAAAGAAAGAAGATAAGGTGATCTTTATCTAACTTCTTTGTTACCTCAATACTCTCATAAGAGAGAATCATAATTACTTTATGAATGTGATCAAATGCGATGAGAAATAGTTGGTTCTGCATTGGTGATCTTTTGAAAAAGGAAAAACACATGCTTTCTTAGAGGAGCTTATCCAGTAGAGGTTAAGGCCATCTCGACCATAAGGCCACTAAGGCAATCGCTTGGTGCACCCATTTTCTTCCTAAGGGTATATATATGTGATATTGTTAATAGAGTTTCATGTTTTCATAATTTTTTTAAAAAAAATTGAATAGAAAATATAATATAAAAGTCGTTTTAATAATTGAGAAATAAAATAGTGTTTAGTTAATTGTAGCATCATATCTTATGTAGCTATCTATTTTATTGCCTCGTTTATATTATGACGGTTATCATAAACCAATATTATTATTCTTATATTTATTTTTTTATGGGAAAAGAACATATATATACATTTTAAAGAAAATAATAATTCATATATTGTTAATAAAAGTCTTAAAAACTGTTTATTTTTCCAATTTATTTTTTAAATTTGCCTTTCAATATTTTTATTATTCATTGTTGAATATTCTTAAGTCTTTTAAACGGTCAAACTTTTTATATTATAGAAAATCTATTGTTTTGTGTTTATAAAAAGATCAAATTTATTTTTTTTGTATCCTCTTCAAATTTCAATCAGTAAAATTAATCAACACTACTTTAATATCACTATATTAATTTATTCTTCACAACACTATTTCAATATCATACTATAAACTTATCAAATTTTTGCATTAGATTTTATTATTCTAACTTTGTTATATGTTTTTCATTTAAAATTTATATTATTTGTATTCTAAATTTATAATGTCCGTATATATCCTACGTTCGGACCTCATTTGTAGGACTACACTAGCATGTTATTGTAATTATTCAATTTATATATGGGGTCTCTCTATAAAGTTTGACTTTAGGCTCGAAAGTTGTTAAGACGACCCTCGTAGAGGTGACATGACTTTCTGTTTTGATGGAGTAGTTTGTCATTGTGATGGCTTAGTTGTCTCTCTAAAATATCTACTTTGGTATATTTAGTTTGTCTCTTGCTTGATTTTGCACTAACGTATTTTTTCTGGCTATTTTTATCTTTTTTGTACTGCTAAATGTTTAAATGTATTGGTCCGGTTTATTTTCCTCTCATATAAGTATGTAGTTACAATTGAAAAGGCAAAAACTTTTTTGAAGTAAATTTTTGTTAATTGTTGCTTTTCCCCATTCTATTGAATCTCTTTTTATTATCCTTCATCTTTTAAGTTGAAGTGTTGATGATATCTCTAAATAAATATTGTTTGTTGTCCACATATATTATTAATTGTTATAGTTATTGTCTTCTGTTCTTTATTTCATTTATTTGAACATAAGATATTATAAATTGTATGACTATTTTTTTGTTTCATCATTTCTAGCAGGTTGATCTAACCAATATGTATAAATGAACCTATTTTAAAAATCAATATCAGCATCTGATAACGTCATTTAAGGAGTTAATTAAACACCACAAACAACTTGGATAAAGTTCTTTGCTTTCCTCTATTTTGATTGATTGTAATTATACATATTTTTTTAATGATCTTTGTTATTATTATGAATATTGTGCCAATCCATTCGGAAAATATTTATGCTCACGTGAATTTCCTTTCTACAACATGGTAGAGTACTAATTTTTTAATTCAAAGCCATATAAAGCGCGGCCTATTTACTAGTATAATATAATATAATATATTAAAAATTCATTTAACATTCAAATTAGAGGGTTCATGCTTTTAATGTAGAGGATTATATGTATCTATATAAAAGTAATAATATGGCTCAAACGTAACGCATACTATAGTATAAATCAATGGTTTTCAAATTATGTAACCCCCCAAGAAAAGTGGGTTCAAGGTGACACATGCATTCCTTTTTTCGATTTGTTGAACAGATTGACAGAGTCAAAATCGGTGGTTATTACCGAACACGTCAAAATTTGGCCTAGATCCGAACATAACTGCATTACTATTTCTCGTGGAGACTAAATCAACACCGGAAAAACTGCCTTATCCTCCCTCACTTGGGAGCCAAAGTTCGCAAATTGTGTCGACATCAAGTGTGCTACTGAAGACTCATCGAGCTCAACCGATTGTTCCGCGTCATTGACGATTATGGCAATGGGCTTTGATCACATCAAAGATACCGTACGTTTCTCATCAACTTTAAAATATACTATTACACAAAGCACGTTCCAAATATGATACAAGTTCCAAGAGAACTACAGTAACAATGGAGTGATTTCATTTCCAAATGAGATCATGATCCATTAGAATGTACATAAAATGGAATAGAAATCTAAAACCTACGCCTCAGAAGAATCTTCCCCCATCCCCCTCCTTTTCAAACCCCAAAGAGATCAACAAGAAATCATTGAGTCTCAATGTTGCTACTGTTAGAGGACTACACCAAAACTCATGCCTCTAAGCATCATGGACTTCTAAATAGAACACATCATTGACATACTGGAATTTCAATACATCATTAACTTCTAGTGCTGGCATCTCAGGTATGATCACTAACTTCTATAGACGCTGTTACAAATCACTTTTGGTTCTTGCTACTTGAGTCATTTACCTGTCTTCCTGCATACTGTACATGTTAGTATTACCTGTAAGTATTTACATTTAGAAGTGCTGCCTTAACCTGCTACTGCTTCTTCTCCCACTATTAGGAGTCCTTACTCCACTACCCCAATCTTCATCATCTTCATAGTCTTCATCATCACCACCCATCATTCGACCAGATTTCCTGTTTTTTCTAGGAGTAGGGCGTTTCCTTCTAATGTTCGCTGTGTAGATTGCATAGTCCACTGTATCTTCCTTCAAGGCATTCTTGAAATCCTACCAAAGGATAACAAAGATGAAATAAATGCCAAAATTGGAATGTGGCCACTTCAGTTTAGCTGCAAAGTGATCTTTCCAGCGAATAATCATAGTAGATAAAAAAGCAGTAAGTTTGCCTCATATATTTATTCCTGTTTCTTCCTACAAGTGCAGAAGAGATTCCTTTTTCAAAAAAGAAATATTTGTTACTAATATTGTCATGTGTCATCCTGAAGAACTACAAACCTGAAGTGTAAAAGCAATCCCTCTTGACCATGGTTAAAATATAGGGGAAATATTACACTCATAGAAAGGGGTGATCAATGTCACATGATCATGCAAGTATTAACTCCAGCTTGTCCATTTGAATAAGCTAATTACAAACTGAACACCCCACATATGCAATCAGAATGCAACACCAACAAGAACAAACAAATGCATATGCAAAATTGAGTGAAGCAATGAAAGAGAAGTGTTACATATTTAACCATGACAACTTCGAAGTATAGGGTGGCAAATCATCAAGTAGATACTACGAACTATAAGCTTACAAACCATAAATGTGTGAATTATTTGTCAAGGCTAGCAACACACTGTGTGTTCTCAAGATCAGAAAACTATCACAGAGAATCAAACATGATTGGTGAAGACATACATAGAATATGTTACTGCAATTAAAATTACCTGATATCTCTGGACAAAGTCTTCATAATTCTTTGGGTGCTCAATGTTAATTTCATGTACATTGAAAGGAAGACTTTGCTTTGAAAGACCTTCCCCAGGTTTTAGGGGTTCATTTGGAGAATATGCCTGATGAAACCAACCAACATGAGATAATGTCATGTCTTCATTTACATAGTCTCATGCACAGTAACAGCCAATTCAGAAAGCCAAACCTGGCAACGGGCATCATTTAGATCATATACAATCTTGAGGTGCCTCTTTAGCCTCAGAAGCAGTTGTAACGCACCAGCTGCCAGACACTCCACCTGTATATTACTCATTGTTAAACAGACGAATCGACAAAAAAAAAACTAAAAAAGAACTCATCATCTATCAGTTGTAAAAGTTAGGAGGAACATGTGACATATAAAAAAGACAACATATCACGCTCTGCATGCCACACCCACCATGCTCATATGAGTCAGTTTGATGGAGAGAGCATACCTGGATCATCTGCAAATCAGCATTTGATATGCCATGTGGATTTAATGATGCCAAATTCGGCATATATGAATCCGCTGATCCAAAGTCTACACCAACATGATCAGCTTCCAAGCCTTCCTCAATTTTTGGGTTGGCAACCATTGTTTCAGTCTCACACCTGATAGGTTGATTAGGCTCTGTTTGAATACCCCCACTTCCATTTACTTTTTGACAGCCTGCTTGTAAAAGTTGTAAAAATCCCTTCATATTTGCCTCCACCGTGCCAGCCCTAACTTGAATAATCCGATTTATAGAATAGACCAAATAAAGGGGCTCATCAGGCGATGTGAATGGAAGTGAAGCAAGAATTTCAGTGCAGTATCTGAAAGAGAAGAAAAATACAATTCGGGATCAATAGTACAGATTAGTGCAAAGGAAGTAAACGTGGAAACAGTAACCAGCTTCAGGGTCAGTACTCCAGATTGGTGCATACATCAAAAATGGGCCCACTAAATCACTCCAGCTTGGTGCATCAAATTTGCGCACAACTGAGGCCATAAATTTGTTCCTTGAAATACGATTTCCACGGATGAGCTTGTAGATTCGAGATACCCCGAGCCTTGCATGGGTAAATGAGCCAGGCTCCGACTTTCCTGACATGATACCTGAAGTTTTGGACTGGGGTTTTAAACTTTGAGAACCAGCTTTATTCATGGCTTGTATGAACATAAATGACATTTGTAGACCATCACCAAGACGGCTCTCAAAGAAGGATGGATACCTGAAAAAAAAAATGACAGCAACAATTAACAAAAACTCATCATATCAAAAGGTAAATCTATATTCTAACAATAAAGAGCGCGTACTTCTCATTCATGTTCATCAACAAATGATGAGCCAGCTTTGAGTTCACCTCCTCAGGATCTGTTTCAAGAGCTATCAAAGAGGGAACACAGGTAATAGGATGAACAAGACCTTGACGCAACACAACTTCCACAATCTGTTTGATCAAAAGCAAAGGCTGATTAGAGTAGGAACCTACCAATAGTTTGAATGGGTAAAAGGATTGACATATATCTTTGTTCTTTGAGAATAAATACTCCATGCTTTAGAAAATAGCATCGCATAGAATATCCAAATAAATGAGGATTGCGTAGTCAGGGAAGTGAACAGCAGCAGTAAACTGGCCAGCTCTTAGACAAAAACGGCCTTTAAAAGTGGGAGTGAGTGCAATCCATAAGAGCAGCTTAATGAATCAATTTTTACAGTGTTGGTTTTTTTAAAAGAAAGAATGGGGCAGCAAAAAGATTAAAAGAGTCTCTCAATAGATTGAAATGATTTTCAATAGCTTTCAATAATTTTTAAAGTATTGTGGGATCTCAAATAGCCAACACAAAACAAAATCTGCATAATTTGAAATTCAAAACTAACTAAATATCTCAACAAACTAAATGATCTGATAGAAATTTAAAATTCAAGTTATCTTAAACTTGAGTAACTTATTTGAGTAAAAAATTAGTGCAGTAACTAAAAGCAAATTTCAAACTCCTCCTTTGCTTTAGTTACTGCAATTTTAAAAAACTGCTCCTAATTTCTGCATTAATGGTAGGGTGGGACGTTCGGTTCTTCGGTTTGATTTTAGAAAGTTTCGATTCGATTCTTCGATTTTCGGTTTTGAAAAAGTGTGCACCATATACCGAACCGAAATATATTTTGGTTCGGTTGGGTTTTTTCAAGTTTTTAAAATGGTTTTTCGGTGCAAACTAATTAAAAATAAAATGAGGAAAAAATCATAATATAAGACACCTAAAACTTAAAATCATGTTAAGTGATGATGTGCTCCCATGGAATACTTATTGCTCTTAAGAAACTATATTTATCATGTCAAGCACTTGCGCCTCCAACTATTGCTTGAGGAAAATAAGCATGAAAACATCTTTCACATAACATAAATCGGCAAAAATATATTTGAATTTCTCTTGGAAAATAATATTTCAAGTTAACTATATGAATGATAAATTTGTTGCTAGTTTGACTTGTTTCATGAATGATTTAATTGCTAATTAATTTATGTGTGTATATATATATATAATTTTAATTTTTTTGGTCTAATATATATATATAAAAAGAATTTAAAAATTTAATAAAAGTTCGATTCTTCCGTGCACCGAAGTTTTGAGACACCTACAGCGAACACCGAACTGAAGAACTGAACTTTTGAAAAAAGAACACCGATACAGAATCAAAAAACCGAAGAACCAAAACCAAAGAACCGAATTAGTTCGATTTGGTTTGGTTTTTTAGTTTTTCGATATTTACGCCCACCCCTAATTAATGGTTGGTGCTGAATTACTTTGATTGTTTTGAACTTGCAAAATTTCTTCTTCTTTCTTTTTCTTCTTTTGGTTTTTTACTTTAAAAATACTATCAATGATCTTCTCTTGTTTGAAAGTGCTTTTATTTGAAAATTGATAGGATTTGCAGGGAGTTATCGTGATGATTTTTCTTCCATCACAATGTTACATAAAACAAAGGTCTCAAAATAAGATTTTATTATCACTAGTCAAATTTGATAAATCTTGCCAACGAAAATTTGTGGGGCATGCAAAGAGAGACTGTTGCTTGGCATTTTTATGTTAAAAATTCGTTCAAAAAGTTTGTGTGTTGAAAAATACACGGTTGAAAATAGCGCTGATGAGTTAAAAAATAGCCCTTGCAGGTTAAAAAGGTAGCCCTAACGGGTTAAAAGGGTAGCCCTTATGGGTTTAAGATATGGTAGTTCTTTGGAAGAACTCACAAATCCCATAAGATCAATGTGACTCTGATACCACTGTTGGTTATTTCAAAAGAATGAATGGGGCAGCAAAAAGATTAAAAGAGTCTCTCAATGGATTGAAATAACTTTCAATAGCTTTCAATAACTTTTTTTAAGCATTGAGGGGCTTTAAATAGCCAACACAAAACATAATCTGCATAATTTGAAATTCAAAACTAACTAAAATATCCCAACAAACTAAACTATATGATAGAAATTTAAAATTCAAATTATCCTAAACTTCAGCAACTTATTTGCCTAAAAAATTAGTGCAATAACTAAAAGCAAATTTCAAACATACAGAAAAGATATTTTAAAAATTAGGGAATTACCTTAAGAGAAGACTGACGCACTTGTTCATTCACATCCAGACATCTTTCTAAGATTTTAGACCAATACAACTGAATTATTCCCCCACAAATGTTGGTATCACCAGCCCCTGCAGCAACAGGCACACTAAGGCCACCAACTGCTGTATTAGCAACTTCATCCTCACTTGCATTATTTGTTCCCATTTGACTTTCAGCATCAAGAAGATACTCATACATGTTTTGCAGTGATTGCATCTGGCCAACAAGTGATTCAGTATACAGCATATCATAAGCGTGAAACAAGAAGAAAAGAAGTTACCTTGAGTCGTGTATCAGTATTAGAAGAAAGTGTGGCCTCCAAAATTTTTCCTACATCCTTTTCCAGCATACATTCGGGGCGAGCAATAAAAACATATCCCAGTGCCTGAAAGTTACATAGTTGCATAAGTGATGATTATGACATATATGCAGGACTTGAAGGGAATAGAAAGACTCACCTGTAATGAGCGGACCTTGATAACAAAGTCCTCAGCCTGAAGATATTTCTTAAATAGGTTGAGGCTGCTAGAAGCATGTAAGCTGTTACTGGAAACAGATGCATGCAACAAGGAGCTACTGTAACGTATTAGCAAACCCAGGCAGAAAAGAGACCGGCCCACTTGCTGGAAGTGCTGAAAAAGAACTAAAGTAAGCAATAATGCCATACAGATCTTCTAACAAAACACGAAAACGTCTGTTTTTCCCTAATGACCAGAAACTTTATGGGGCTCATGTACCTGCTTGTTACTGAAACCTAAGGCATCAAGGCGTTTGAAGAATAACTGGATAAGGTGTTCCACAATGGTTGAGCCTTTTCCAGCAACTTTACTTACAGAGCAGAGGCACCTGTAATTGTGTAAGCAAAAGCTTATAAGGGAAAAAGTGAAGCATGTAATATGAAGTTGTGAGAATAATAAGAAGGGAAATAGCTAGTCCCAATTTATAGAGAAGAGGGTAAATCAAAGAGTAGATACTTGATACAGGCATGGACAACTGTCAAGAAAGAATGTCGAACAATCATTTGTTTCAGATCTTGTTCAAGTTCTTCGGCAACACTTTGAGGAAGCTTCCGTAGTAAAGGCAGAACAGAATCTATCACAAAGATTATACTCTCCAAAAGCTGTGCTGCAACTCGATTATCAGCCTAACAGAAGCCATAAGAACAAAGCTTATCATAAATTGTATACTTTTAAAAGTACACCAAAGAAAAGGGGGAATCAGGTGGCAGTGTAGTAGCAGTGACGATAGTCAACAAACGCATACAGCCACATCCTGGATAATATTTTTAGTATAACGGAACATCCACACACTAATGCATACAGTCCAGACTGATAAGTTCAAAGCTCTAAGTAGGTCATAATCGAACTATCAGACCTCTCATTCTATCCTTTGTATGTTGTTATTTGAACCATATTAATAATCATTTCTAATCTAATCCAATTTTGAATGATTGTATGACATAGTCGAACCATCTTGTGAGATCTCTCATTTTATCCTCTATGTGTGTTACCTGAACCATATTAATAATCATTTCTAATCAAGTCCAATTTTGAATGATTGTACATCCATCTCAACATTGCATTTCCACAACAACCCTCTTCTGCATTTGTTGTGCCCACATGACATTTTGGTCTGAATCATTCTACGAGACTTTTTCTTCTTATAGCATTGCACTCCTGTAACAAACTCCCATTAAGTTATCTTATCTTACTCTAAGGAATTCATATATGCCTATAATGCTATTTCCCAAGAAGATTAAGCCTGCACATCTATATTATATGCATTTAGGCACCAAAATCTCATCCAAATGCAATTCACTCTCGTTCATTCAATGAGAGCTAAACTTGAATTGTATCTGTTCTCTTACTTTTGCTTTTCATAAAACCTTAATCTCTAGACTGTCCTGATGATATCCATGAGTCCAACTTTGATTGACTCCCCACTACAGTTTCTTCTAGTAGTGCAACATCATTTGCAAATGACATACCTATGTACTATTAGTTAGGTTATCTATAACCAAGGCAAACAAATACAGCTCAAGGAATATCTCTAGCGTAACCCACGATGATGGGGAACTCCCTTGTATTTTCTCCTATTATGCCCACACTTACGATCACTCGTTTAGTAGCTTGTACATATTCTTTACATAATTTTCACATTTGTATATGAATTTGTTTCTTATTTTTTTCATCCATAATTGACTTCTCAAGCACCCAAAAAAAGAGTTTGTTCATACATCAATCATACACTTTTTAGGTACTATCAACATTTAGCGAAAATGTAACCTTTGTTGTAGATTAATCATGCATAAATCCCAATTAGTTCTGTCATCATTGCAATAACTGTATGTTTATGCTCTTATCATCCTTCCCAAACATTCATTTGCATGACTCAAAAGTTCAATACCACCACCGTCTACATAGCTTGGAATATTCATTTTGTTCTTATATTATTTGAACCAAGATATTCTGTCCACTCACATTTGACAGTTTTCCACTTCTTATCATAAAATTAAAATAGCTTGGTTTCAGAAAATAGTGAAAACATGGTTGGTATTAAAAGATAACACACGGGTCTTCCCTGTGCTGCTTTTGAAACCATTCGATAGGTGCATTGTGCTTGAAAGTTGAAACCCGAGAGCTATTTGTACCATGTCCCTTTCAAGTTAGCACACGGACAAAAACACGCATTCTTAAGATGGAAACCTGAATGGGCCTTATGTACTATATCTATTTCAAGTTTGCTACAAACATAGTAGTGCATGCATCAGAAACGCAAACACACAAAAGGTGCACCCAATTCCATTAGAAAAACAATGTTTTGCTCCTGGTTAATAAGAAAAGCAAATTTTCTCACATAGAAGAGGAGAATAACATAGAATCACTGTGAAGTGGCTTAAAACCAAATAGATGCACAACCTGACTCTTCAAATAAGGTTGTAGTGTGATCACAAACTGGGAAGGATCAGAAGCTGGTGCACATAGAGTAGGATCAACAACACAAAAAGCATGCAAGAGCCTCATGTATGGTAGCATGTGCACCTCTCCTTCACCCGTATTCATCTCTGTCACCTGAAGAAGATGATATTTGAACATTCTATTTATTAAAAAGAAATCTAAATATTTAAGAGGCACCATCCTACAAATCAAATACCTGAAGTATTTTCTCCAGTAAGCACTTGCACATCAACTCACAGCGCCTACGGACTGAAGCAAGGGATGCGGGGTTGATACCGACAGCTTTAGCGGATTGTGAAAAGAAATCCAGGGCTAAGTTGCGTTTAATCACAGTTACAAGAAGTTGAAGACTAGGCATCCTTCTCAGCATCTGAACAATTTGCTCTGTTTTCTTAGCCACCTCAAGTGGAACAGAACTTCCATCGCCGAAATAATGATGTTGTGAACCAGAAGGTTCTTCAAACCAAAACTCATAAAATGTCTTGCAAACCAGGTCCTACATATAATTTAAAAAAATAAAACAGAATCTAAGGATTCCTTGTATGCTTCTGGACTCTAGCCAAATAAAGTTGTCCACATCAAGATATAGAAAGGTGTCACTCTTTTCTGCTATAAACAAAAAGTTGTTATATAAAATGAAATAAGGAGTAATAATCTGAGGTTCCAATTTTACACTAATCTAAAGCTTATACATAACCTTCAACTGTTATTACATTAAAGATTTTTGTATATTTCACGTGTATTTTTCCAAAGTAAATCTTCAATATTACACTTCTTCAGTTTTCACTCAAAAATAAGTTTAAATACTTAAATTTTGTTAAATAAGTACAAAGTTCAAAATTATTTCAAAAAATCCTGCTAACAACCCCGTCCATCCAACTGGAGGCTTTGTGGGCAGGACCGGGCCCCAATCCGTTGCAGAATGGCTGGCTTGGGACTGACCTATGAATCACACCAAGAATCGTGTGTCTTGTTCTAAGTCAACCATTTATGGGCCAACCCAGCCACTTGTCAGGCCTAAAGTGTAACCATGATTATGGCTGATCATCACATGAACCTTACACGTTCTACATTCATCTGGGGCAGATATTGTTATGGTCAGGCTGCTTGTATGTTGTACCACTATTTCACCAAGGAGAGGGCAGAGGACCAAAGAGAATCAGCTCAAATGTAAGACGGTAAGGAAATTGATTTGATTAGTTCTACCTGTACACTGGATTCGTCATCATTTACTCGGGAAATAATTTCGACGCAAGCAGTAGTAAACTCTGAGAAGTTAGAATTTGAAGTGCACATGTCCCGTATGATTTTGATAGCACGCTTTCGCACACTCACTCCAGTATCCTTTATTCTTTCTGCCAACTTCTCAAAGTACTGCACAACAAAAAGAGGCATTAGGAGGACAAATTTAGCCATCCTGAACAAGGTGTCACCACAAGCATGTGGAATCAATAGACCTAAATTCAATACCTTCAGACCAACATCAGGATATGAAGCAATATGTCTGCCTACAAGTTCCAATGCAGCTTCTCGGGCAGATATAGCAGAGTCACAAAACCTCCCTTCTACTGCTGTTTGGACAAGCTTATCACCCAAAACCTCTGGATCAGCCTCAACAATGATACTAACCTGCTCTCGTTGTGACACAAACAAGAGGAGCAGAAACTAAGTACTCCATAAGTTGGAACAGAAGAAATATAAAAGTTTAGAATGTGTATGCATCCCACTTACTGCTCGCAATGCCTTTGCACGAATGACTGGAGAGTTCTCCCGCAAACTTGCCTGTAAAGCATCTTATAATGAGTATAAAAATCTATGTTCTCGAGTAAAAATGGGAAAGTGTTATTTCACCAACCAGAAGCACTTGCAGAATCTTGTCAAATCCTCTGGAAAAAGAACTATTCTGTCCCAATGCTAAAGTTATCTTTTTTGCTGACTCTCTTGTCATTAGTGAAGAAAGAGAACCAGAGTCACGCACAATTGCTTGTGACTTCAATCGTGCAACATAATACATGAACTTCTGCTCAGAATTAGGGTCATCTTTGTACCAAAGACAAAGATAGAACCTGCAATTGTTTTTTTTGGCAGGGTTATTAAAAATAGAAAAATACTAGTGGCATTAAGATATCAACTCCACAGAAGTACTGACCAGCGAGTAAATAGATGTAAATCATCCACAGTTGCAGCATCATGGAGATAATTCAGTAGTAGCTGCTGAACAATCTCCAAATTTGTGATTGGCTCAGTAACTTGTGACGTCTTTCCAGTGTTAGTACAGGTCTTCTGCCCAGCATCCTTGGACTGAGACTCACATAGTGATTTCAGTAAAAGAAGGTGCTTCTTGGAGAAACACATCTGACAGTGAAAGCCACGATTCGGAATATCATGACCCCTGATTCCAGTACAGTTAACATGAAACAGTCTCTGACAACCATGGCATCGAACAAGTGATTTGTCAATCCTGGTATCCAAACAAACAGCACATGCATCCTTGGAAGGATTCCGGTCAATCATGTCCCCACTTCTCAACTCCTTTACTATCCAGAATTTCTCCTCCCTACAGCGGACTGCATCTTGTTTCAGCCTTGCAGCAATTGTGCCAAGAAGGTCAATGGCCATTGAACGAACTGAAATATCTTTAGATTTCAACCCAGCATTTTGAAGGAGTAAAACACAAAGAACCTGCATATAGGTGTATCTTTAATATATAGCTAATATAGGGGATTCAAAAATATAACCACATCTCTAATACCTCCAGAAGAGGAGCAGAGGCAGGATATTCAGGCAAATTCAACGTAGTCAACAGATCAATGACAAGATTCTCAATCATTGTCTTCAACTCAGCTGCCTCTTGATTTTTTGTGTTTGTGAGACGTTGAAGAACACGACTCCAGAAAAGACAGCAAGCTTCTGTGACTGACTCAGAGGATTTGGTAAGGTAACTGGCATCAATTGAGACTTCTAGTGAAGGACTGTCAGATGATTCCCTCAAAACATCTGGAAGGTTTGAACTGCTGTGAACTATTTGAATTAAAAGAGCAGTGATGAGCTGGATTTGCCTCTGCTCTTCATCAGGTAGAGGATAAGTTCGGGGCAGGCGCTTAGAAGAGGGTATCTTCAAAAGAATCAGAAGTGCCTCATCCATTATAGAAGCACGATGCTGAGTGTATGCATAAAATATCTGGACACTCAACAACATAGACGCAATTAAGTTTCAAAGTAGTTATGATTGATTTAGAATAAAAGCACAAACTTCTTCTAGTAAATGTAGCTTCATTACCCCACTTATTAAGCTTATTGATTTCATTTGCAAAAGCTGGATGTTCTCAACCACAAATGTTGTGAAACAGGTCTTAATAAGTTGAATAATGCAACTGTCTGGTAGGCGCTCAATAGTGCACAACTCCTTAAGAAAACCAAGAATCACATCAAGCTTCTGAACTATATTACTAACAGCAGAAGAAACCCTACAAAGTTGATGGTACCAGCATGAGTCATTGGATCATTTCATATGAGACAAGAAAATCATTATCAAGGACACCAATATAAAATCATACTTGTTTGATGCTGATTTCCTTGGTTTCACACTCCTAGTAGATCTCTTCTTCCTATTTGGTGAAACAAAATCCCCATCGACCTCTACATCTTCTTCACCTGGAAGCACACGACAACATAGATATAGTATAAGTAAAAGAACTATATCTAGCATATACAAAATTAGGGTTTAGTTACGTTGTTTTTACAAAGATTAGCCAATTAACGGAGATGAAACTGAACCCTTAGACCTATCTAACAAATGGTAATCCGAATTCACAGTTTGAGAACTACAAGATAGAACAGAGTCCTAGAAGAATAGAACCAGAAGGGAGTGTGGTAATTGATAAAGCTAAAATGTTTTATCACCCCAGTGATCCAAGCCATCCTCAAGCAATAAACAATAGAACTATTCCACAGGTTAAGCCCTTCAAATCTTCGCAATTTTAGACTAAAGTCTTCAGCAACTATGCCTCAGTCCCAAACAAGTTTGGGTCAAGAATACAAATGCTCACTATTCCATTTAAGCAACCTATGTCATCATTACACCAAATAAAAATAAAAGAGACATAAGTTAAATATATGTAAATAAATGTTACAATAAATAATAATATTAGAGGTGCTCTTAAGACTAAAACCTATTCTCAACTAGTGGACATCACCTATATAGATCTTTTTCCAAGGTTGTGCCCTATCTTTAGCTAAGCTTGCATTAATTCCAAGAAACTACGCCAATTTTAGACTGATCTAAATAAATACTCATCAAAACAAAATGATTCCAGAAACATCGTAGAGTTCTGTCATTTTCTTGGAAGAATAGTAGACAGAGAAAGCAAAGATTGGAAAAGTATAGTGATGAGAGAAAGGACCAGAAATAGTTATGAGCAGAATAGAAGTTCAAAATACGGACTGAAGGAGAGACGAAATACTTCAGTCACTGAGGATTGATGGTTAGATCTAATTTAATAAACTCTATCTCCATCCTTTTTAAGTTAGGAAAACTTGAAAACTCCTTTAAAGAGTTCCCAACCTATTTTTCAGCTCTGCAGAAGATTCTTTCAACGATCTCCAATTAACACAAAGGCGGAAAATTTAATTCTAGACACCACCAAGAAGTTTCACAATCTTAAGATACCATTACATTAACATTGGCTATAACTTTCCTACATTTAGTATTTCGGTCACAAGAATGTGTTGGGGTAAACACTTCTAAATTTTACTTTGTATAAATTCTGCAAGATATAGAATTTCTCAGCATGATGTCATTTTTTAATTCAATCCTACTCGTTCCTTTACCTGACTTCACAATCATCGAGAAGTCAGTTTTCTAACGACTTCAATAAATGTTCAAAGAGCCCTTTTATACTAATAATAAAAAATCTAGTACTCATAATTCTACCTTCGGGAATCCCTATCTCAGGTGGTTTGTGCAGCGCACGGTATACTGGATCACTACCAAAGATAACATCCATAACTTGGTGGCGAGAGAACTCCACGATTCTTTCAATGATCTGGTACCAAAAACCAAGGTCAGCCGAAAAGTTAACAAATTAAAAGGAGATGTGCAAAGATACCAACACAAAAATCAAAATGAAAATCTGTATTTGTAATTTACACTTTACAAGATATATTCAATAAAAGGAAAAAACAAAAAAAAGGTTCAGAGCATACTTCTTCTTTATATAATTGCTTAGGCATCCCATTGTAAGCCATTATAGCTAAAGCTGCATGAATGGACTCTAAAGCACAGAAAATCGATGACACAACCTCTGTATCCATCTGCATAACATGGGGAAACCAAAACCGTTAGTGACTATGGTCATGACAATGTTATTACTATCATAACAAATTTTGAAGTGTGACATATGGACAAGAACCACGATTTCCAGACAGTTTGCATGATCCACTACCTCCCATGGGTAATGAACAGACAAAGGTCAGTTACAAGAAAATAGTGGAACTCAAAGCCGATACTTATCATCTTTAACAGGAAACAAAAAATTATACAAGAAACTAAAAAGGCAATTATCTGTACTGAAAGTCTAAAGAAACATAAAATGCATAATTGCTAACTTACATGTTCGCAATCATTTATTGATAAACCTTCTGCTCGATGAATCTGGTGATCTAAGACCCTGAGTAATCTCACTAGATTATCAACTGGAATCAAATTCAGGGCTTTCTTTGCTCGGATAGATGTGATCTCCCTCAGAACAACTTTAAGATCTGCTGCAGAAATTGCTAAAAATTCTCTTTCGTCCCGCTCATCACTAAAAATTTCTGCCCTGCCACAAAAATCTTCCAACATCTCACAAAAACCTGCTGCAACTGCATCTAATGACAGGAAACACCCCAATTCATTGTATAGCCATCTAGAGGTAAGAAGAAGAGAAGTACAGTGACTAAAAGGGAACCTTGACATTCAGAAGCATCAGGGCCACTTGATAGTAAGGTGTTCTCCCTTCCTTTCTTCTTGACTTTTGGTTTCCTAGAAGATGCAGTAACATCCTGCAATCAATTGCTTGATTTCAGTAAAGACAATGACTTAGCCACTGGATTGGATTTTCAAACTTACACTGGTAACATGGTCATGCAGATAATTGTGGATCTCTGCAGTGCCTTGCCGTGGAAGTTGGACAGCAGGTGTACTCTCTAGAGGATTTGAAGTAGCCTTGCGACTTCGTGCAGTCTCCTTAATGGGGCCTGAGAAACTTGAACAATGCACTATATAGTAAATCCAAGTAACATCAAATACTGAATAAAACATATCACTCAAATGCAGAAATAGAGAAACATTTTGACAGAACCCAGGACAATCAACATGTTTTAAAGTAAATTCCATGAATAGCTTTACTTTGGATGCTGATTTATCTGTTTAACAGTGTTGGAACAACCACAATTGGAATGTGAACTTCAAAAACAATGCTTTGACTAGGAAAACCTAGGATGGCCAAGCTGCTTCATATTTTGTAGGAAGGGTCTCCAAATAGTGAAACTAAAGATTCTCTGTCGGGAGGGAAAAATGCAGGGAGGTTTCTCTGTTAAGTCTTGCTACATATAGCTAAACAGAGAAAAAAACAATTCCCAGAATTGGTTCAGATGAAAATTTAGAAATCAAATGCACCACCACACAAAGTGGCATTTTTTGCAGGAATTGGCACATCACTCTTGACTCACGAGGTGAATCACATTATGCTATAGACGCTACTTATGCAGCAATCAGGAAGAAAATGGAAGCCACTTTTTCCTATACTGTTGCTTTGCCAATCAACTTTGGGAAATGTTCCTAAGTCTGTTCAAAGTGAATTTTCTGATGCCTCACTCTGTAAACGAGCTACTGCTGTGTTGTGGCTCAAAGGAAGAAAGAAATCACTGAGTATATTATGGAAGACAACACCAGCTTGCATGGGTTGGGTACTATGGAGAGAGGAACTCCAGATGCTTGAGGCAAAGGCAACTTCTGTACTGGTGCTGAAATTCAGATGTTTATGTATACATACAAAATGCTAAATTTCACCACTTCATCACAGGATTAAAACCTACTTTTTACGGAGGTTTTTCCCTTCTTTCTTTTGGGTAGGGTACTACGATTGTAAACCACCATCTTGGTGTCTGGGTCCTGTTAATAAGATCTCTAGCTTACTGATAAAACAAAAAGTAAATTGCAGAAATAAAAATTAAAATCAAAATCTTGTTTTACTGGGAAAGAATCTGAACCACCAAGCCAAGACTTTAAGGTAATGGCGGATTGGCATAAATCGGTTTGGAAACAGCTAAAACTTTAATGAGATACTAACATGCAATGGAAGCATAATGACTTCAGTTGGGAGTTTAACTATCATTATGAACAAGGAGGCAGGAAGTATTGAATTGATTTGAACTTAGCATTTCAAACATTGTTGTCACCAAATACAGCACAACTCTCTTCAAGTACAATCTCAAATCATCTAAAACACGTAAACAACTTGACCAGAAACAAAGATTTATCCCTTGCAAAAGAATGAAGAAAATTATGGATAAATATTAGACAGTGCCACAAATCAGATTAGCAAAAGGATGCTTGTACCAAGAGCACAGTCAAAATGTTATGTAATTCAAATAAGAGAAAAGACTTGTACTTTTGCACAAAATTCAATTGGGCCTACTGGGCATGTAAAATCCAACACATAAGGCAGAATACAATGAAATCAGCTTTATAGACCTTGTTTACCTGCAGTTATTAGAGCAAAAGCCTCAGGGTTACATGTAAGCACTTCATTATGCAGGTCAAGGTGCCCCACAGCGCCACAAGGTTGAGGACTTGCATCAGCTCTAAGGTTCCTTCATATAGAATTGATAAAGTCAAAAATATGCACAGTGTAAAGTAGTTTCCTTCTATGGTCTACTTTTAAGGTAGTTAGGTGTGGAGGAAATGAATTAGGGCAGAAGATTAGTAGGTAAGAATGCATCTATACTAGTAGGTTGGACTGCATTGTCTTGTTGCCCTTGTTAGCAGGCATAGTACACCGCTTACAGATTCTTGTCTTCGATTTAGGTTGCTATTTGTTGTTTCATATAGTTCCATTATAGAACTATCATTGTAGGAATGTTCTGTTAGTATTTGTTGTTTGGGTTATTTTCTATTGATAAGCGACAACAGATAATAACCTGAGTCCGAGCAACTTAGTAATTAATTGACTTATTTTAGGTAGTTGATAGCTAAAATAGCTTTTCAGCAATTTTGAAGTGTTTTGGTAAAGTTAAAAAGTGCTAGTAAGCATTTATTTTAAAGCAAAACAACAAAAATAAGTCAAAAGTCATAAGTTACAAATCCTAACTTTATGGCTTTTGGTTTCTCTGTCATAAGCTAAATTTCAATCCAAACGGGCTCTTAACCTGGTTGTGAAATCTTTCTGGACTGAACAAATAGACGAGAAAATAGAGAAAATACTCACCGGAGTTGACCAACCCAAACTATTTAGAAAATAGGCAAGAAAAAGAGGAGGCTGCTCAAACTTGGCAAATTTACTAACTTGATCATTTGCTCATAATCATCAATTGATAGGGTAAAGCATCTTGATACTTAAGATAGAGAAAGCTTATAAATATAATAATACAGACCAAATAGTTTTCTTGCTATCTATATTGCGTGGACTCTTCATTTTTGCCGCCAAACCCATCTCGACATGACACTGGTGCGGGCACGGGGTGCATGTCAAATTTGGTCAATTCCATCCGGATACTTTGACTAAAGCCAAGAACAAATTTGGGGAAGAAGAGAGCAATTTCGTTGCGATTGCACTTACTTTTGCTGACTTTCAATGAAATTGGTTGCAATTTCATCACGATTGCACTTACTTCGACAGAAGTTGCAGCCATCGACAGGGACTTCGCTGGCAACATATTCAGATCAGCAACGACAAGATCTCTCAATTGCACTTACTTCACCGAAAAATGTTGTCTTGGAAAAGATCAAAACGGTGAAAAGATTTCTTGGGAATGGAAAGAACTTACTATATATGGGCTTTCTTAGGTAAAGAGATTTCTTGGGACTTTAATTATGAATTGTATGATGTATCATTGAATAAGGTATATATTGGGCTTTTATTTCTTGAGTTGTAAAACTGACAATAAATAATTAAATTTACTCAATATCTAGATTATACTAATTATAATTATTTCTTTCTTATAAAATAAATTATAATTTTTAAATTAATTAGTCGCATGTCAATTTTAGATAATTAGTTAATATTTTTAAATGGACCAAAGCGTGTACAAAATTAACTAATTGAACATAATCAACCTGTTTATTAAATTGCATATTCTTTGATCATAAGCTTTTCTTTTTAACTTGTTCTTGATCATAAGCTTTTCGTATTTCTTTAAAAAGTTCTAATACACGTGACTTTATCACAACATCTCTCGAATTTAGAATATCTTTATAACTATATTTTTATAATATTGAATATTTTTAGCCAAATCCCGGCACCTGTATCCATACTCGGATTTGTACCTCCCTAATCTTAAAATTTAGATTTTGAGGTATTTAACTCTTGGATTCGCATCCGTCTCGAACACCGGCACCCGAGTCCGAGCAACTTAGCTTGCTACGCATAATCCTAAAATGAGGGTCAAAGTTTTTTTGTTAAGGGAGAGAACATGTAAGGCATTTGATTTTTCATAATTAGAATTCGGATCTGTTTGGCATGAATGAAAATGTTTTCTTAGAAGATATTTTCTAGGAAAATAAGTAGGTTTCTTATTTTCTTGCATTCGGTATGCAAGCAACAAATATTATCCTAAAAGCATTTGTATATGATTTTACACAGTCAATATGGGAGGTGAGGTTAGGGGGTAGAGGGTGTCATGGTGAGGACTATGGGATAAGAGTGAAGATGAGGTGTGATAGAGATTGGAGAGTACTACTTGCAGAACTTGTGTTTCATAATTCTGTTAGGGAAGTCATTTTTTTTATTTTTACGAAAATTATTTCCCTAGAGAAACTGTTTTCCAAAATTTTCAACCAAACGAACCATAGTAAAATTGGAAAAAAAATGTTTTCCTACCTACCAAACACACCCTTAATGTAGAAGAAAGCACACTAAAAAGTTAATATGAGGTCCATCGACTTTTTGTAATGCAATTACATTTCTGCCTATTGGTCAACTCATCTCAGCTCCATTACCTACTTTTGTTTATTGTAGAATGATCGATTTACCACAAAATTAAAGAAATTGACACCATTTCCTAATTGCAACACTGTAAGTTAGGATGTGAAAGTGCCAAAGGAAGGCGGAGTAATTCAAACTTTGAGGTCTTAGATGAATAATTCTATAGGCGTTCCACAAACATTTTACAGCTACTGAAAACAAAGATTGAAGAAATTCATCTGCATGTTAACTATCATTTGACACACAAACTGAGTTTACACATGATAGAGAATCAATTTATTATCTATCCATCGTCTCCAACACTTCTAACATGTAATTCTACCAAGTCAATCTGGCAAAGCCTAAAAACCAGCAATTGATCAACCCAGAGAATAAAATCAACTTGTCTGAATTGTGCCAAAGGAAAGTGTTTGGCTGCAACACTGCAATTCATTTTTGCCAAGCCTAAAAATAAGCAATTTCTCAAGCCAGAGAAAAGGAAGAACTCTGGAGCATGAGTAAAATTTAGGCCAAAAATATCTTCACAACACTTGTAGCTTGTAATTCGACCAAGTCAATATTCCAAAAGCCTAATACCATTTAATTTGTCAAACAGAAAAAACGAATTAACTTAATTCAAATTACTCACAAATAAGAAACGTCCGTTTTCTGAAGCAGATCAGCAATTTTTCTAGCGTGAATGAGTACGTCACTCCGATTCAACGATCTGGATTCACTCCGTTCGTCGAATAACCTAAGTTCCTGATCGAGTGCGCCGCAAAACACAGGAAGCGACGGCAATGGCAAAGACGGCGCAATTTCAGAGTGCACTGTATTCGACAAGCTTATACCTTGAGGAACACCACTACTGCCACTTGAATTCGCCATTGAAATCAATCAATGAATCACCGGAGCTCCGGAAACACAGTTTTTACACCCTTAAGTAACAGTCATGGAGAACTGAAATTGAAGAAACTGGATTTTGAGAGTATGAATCTGAGCTTTTTTTGAAATTTGAGGAAAAGCAGAAAGCCCTAATCGGATAAACAAATGGCGGGGAAAGAGAATAGTAGAGAATTTTGGGATTTTTTCAGCTCAAGTAGCTGAAGAAGAAAAATGGTCTGGGTTGTTAAGTTACTGAAATACCCTTTCGATGTACTCATGAACGTTTGTTACTGTGTTGGGTACGATTTCTTCCTTTCACGGAACTTTTGCTGGCAAATAGGACTTTTGCAGTAGTAATTACAATATTTAATATTAAAATATCCGTTAGATGAAGGAAAAAGTATAGTGCAGTGCAGCTTTGAAAAGAAAAATACTAACTTCTTACTAAATTAAAGGATTCGGGTTGAATTGGGGTAAATCAGAAAATAATGATTTAGTTGGAATATGGATCCAAGTATGGAATACACCATTGCATTGGATATCTATTAAGTAGGAAGTAAGATCGGACATTTCCTCGGAGGAACATCTAATGTCATTATAGCTGAAAATGGAAGCAAGGATGGAGGATACATACGGTTAAAGGTCATAATGAGTATCAACAAACCTCCACCTCGTGGGAAACTAATAAAGATGGGTTCAGAGGCAAAAATGGGTAGAATTTTGGTATGAAAATCTCCCATATCTTTGCTACTACTGTCGGATCCTAGGACATATAGAAAAATCATGTGTTCTCCGTGTGGATGAAGTACGAAAGGGTAACATTAAGAGAGATCAATTCGGCATATGGATGAGGGCTGGAAACCATGGAGTTGTTGGTACCTATCCAAGACGACGGGGTAATCAAGTTGTACGCTCCCTTGTACTCACAACTGGCAAAAGAAAGCAGATTGTAGATTATGCTGAAGGAACGGGCTCAAACGATTACTATTCAATGAAAACGAAGTTGAAACGAAAAGGGATAAGTGGAATGATGAAAGCAAACCTCCCTTCGCACCACATGAGTTTTTTAACAGAGAAAAAACAATACATGTTGAGGATGGAGAGCAATCCGCTGAGCAGAATACTAATGACACAGTCCAAGGAAATGCTTGAATAATATTAGTAATAATCTGAAATTTTACAAGGTTAACAAACATTCATCAAGTGGAAATCCAATGGAATGACTGGAAAGGCAGCACACCAAGTTGAATCAGAATGAGAACAACATAGTAGTTGATAAACAACTGCTACCAAATGGATCACAATAGGAAAATTTGAGTAAGAGGAACCTAGTGGCGGATCCAGGATATGAAGGTAATGGGTGCTTTAATTTTTTTAACATAAAGTCGATTGTTCAGTAGTATAAGTGCAAAGGCAATTAATTTGAACACAATCGTGAAGAAGTTAATGAGAAAGTTATGTTTAATATTATTATTAGAAAAGAAAATACTTTGAGTCACAAATTATAATGTACCCGATGACTTTTCTTATTTTGAAATTAAAATAAGTAAATAAATAACATCGCTTACACTTGCGAATGTCTTATCCTTTACATAGCGATTAAATAATTTTATAAATATATAAAAATTACTTGTTAAGTTGTTATGTAGTTTAATTGAGAAAATTTGAAATTCCATAAAGAAAAGGTGGAGCATTAATTTAAAAAATTAGAACATATACTTAATAATTTTTCTATATTTTATAAGTAAAATAAATTGTTAATTATAAATTTGTAGTCAGACATTTTATTTAGAAATTATTAAAGAGGAACTAGAAGCCTAGAATTAGAGAAAGAAAATTACAATTAAAAAATTCACTTCCCGAGAATCAATCCCACAACCTTGAGGTACACTAAGCTTTAGCACCTGTTTTCCAACCAATAAGCTAATTCCATTAGTTGTTCAATGGGTACTCATTCATTAATTATATAAATTTAACAGTATTTTTAATATACAAATCCACATTTTACGACGGGGTAAATGGGTGCTCGAGCATCCATGAAGTACCATTGGGTCTGCCCCTGGAGGAACCGGTGTTTGTAGATATAATAGCAGGTAGAGAAGCACGAGAATATTATTGGTTAGCGAAGATGAATCTGGGCGACACTTTTGATCATGATAATCTAGAGAGATATTTCAACAAACAAAAGGAGGCAAAATCTCGACTAATAAGAAAGGCAATTGACACGCAAAAGACGCCAACAAACGACTCAGATTTGAAGGCTAAAAACTAGCAGGTATTCTTTACTTCACAGGAAGTTTGTAAGGTTACTCCATCTGTAAAAGAAAGTAAAGAGGTAGCTTCTAGACCAATGATAGACGAGGACATAACTAACCTGAAAGCTACTTAACATAGATGGAAAAAACAACAATGTAATAACTATGCCTGGTAGTAAAAAGGTTGAAGAGGATAACATGGAATTGGATGCTACTAAGTTAGAGAATAACTTAATTGATATTTTTGTTACGGATGAGAGCTATCCAAAATTTGGAGGCAAACGAAAAGGTGACACTAATCAGAATAATGACGAAGGAATAAAAAATGAAAAAATGGGGTGGATCGGGAAGCCAAATCTAAATGGCTTCTCTCTTCAAAATGAAGACATTGGTGTGGAATTGTCGAGGCCTTGGGGGGTCCTTGACAGTTCCCTTTCTTAAGGAGACAATACGTCTCCACTCCTCGAGTATGATATGTTTAAATGAAACAAAGAATCGTGAAAGACTGGTGTTGAGAGCTTAAAGACAACTACATATCTCATAATATAACAATGGATCTGATGGGACTAGCAGGAGGTTTGTGCTTACTTTAGAATGATGACATTCAGGTATGTCAATCCGATTCTACTTCTTTCTATATTGAAACATATGTACATGATCTGGTTAATGATTATAAATATTGGAATATATTTGTATATCTAAGTACAGATAGAGCTATTCGTAGATCTCAATTGCAAGAACTTTAACATAATTCGAATAGACGGGGCTCAATGTGGGTTATGGCGGAGGATTTCAATGATATTATTAACAATTCTAAAAAATTGGGAGGTAGAACTAGAGAGAATTCTTCTTTTCATGATTTCAGAAACTTTGTATGGGATATAGGAGCTATAGATTTAGGCTTCAATTGATGGTCGTGAACTTGGTGGTGTTTTAGAGAAAATGATGACATAATTCAAAGCAATGCTAATGTTAGTATTTTAGAAACAGAGGCTTCTGATCATATTGCTCTGTTAATAAGTATGGAGCTTAACTTTAGGAAAAAGAAGAGAAGGTTCTATTTTGATAAACGTTGGAGTGAAAAAAAGAAAAATATAATTGGACTATCATGTGATCCTGGACTAGGAATATTGGAGGATTTGGACAATCCAAAATAAACTTTAAAATTAAGAATTGTCGAATTTCTCTATTAGCGTGGCTACGATTGGGTAAGGAAAACTCTAAGAATCAGATTCAAGGGATTAAGCAGAGAATTGATGAGCTTAATAATGATAATATGAATTTTCATCTTACTAAGTTGAGGTTGCTTCGAAAGGACTTAGGGGAGGTGTACAAGGATGAAGAAGCTTATTGGAAACAAAAATCTAGAGCTTTGTGGCTTCAGAGGTGGATGATGAGCCATGGAAATACGACTCTTATAACGCTTTAAACAAAGGATTTTTGCGCGTTCTCAAACAAATTTGTTATTTTGATGTTTGTTTTTGTGATTTTTTAGGAAAAATGACTAAGGCATGGAGAAATGGGTGAACTATAGAAAAAGGGATGGAAAAGAGCCTAAAGACAATCCTAAAAAGCAAAAATGGAACCAAGTGTGGGCACATGGGGACCCACACAGTTCATGCACATCCTCACGGACCGTGAGACCATCATGGCCTCACACTTGGTGGCTGATGGCATTGACAAGGAGCGAAAGGGGGGCGCAGGAGACTAAGGCATGTCCCATGGCACATTACACGGATCGTGGAAGGCGATATGGGTCGTGCAACCTACCGTCAAAGTGACGTGAAAGCCATTACCATCAAAAGTTAAGGACTTCGTGCTAAGTGGGGTGAGACGGGACTTGTCACGGGCCATGTGACCAACCATGGTCCGTCACTTGGCCCATGACGTCGAATGGAGCTGGAAAATGTTAAAGACAAGTCAGACGGTTTGTTTCACAGACCGTTTAAACTCACACGACCCGTTCAATAGCACGTGGAGTAGCAAAATGAGTTAAAGAATTTGGAGGCCAAGTATAACGGTCCGTTCAATGTCTCACAGGTCGTTTAGTGGCCCGTAGCCATGCCGATGTGATTTTTCCAATTTTCATTTGGATTAGGTTTTCTTTGTATATAAATAGTATTTTTATTTCATTTTTACTATGTCTTGGATGTCTAGAGATAGAAAATGTTGAAAACACTATTTTCCTTGAGATTTCATGCAACTTTGGCATTTTGCTTATCTTGTTCAAGATTGTAACTCGTGGATTCATTAATTCGTCTTCAATAGTAAGTCATTTATTATGAATTCTTTGTATCATTGTGGGTTCTATTTATTGAATATGGTAGGCTAAATCCACAACTAGGGTTTTGGAACCATGAAAATCAATAAGATAGGCGAATATGGGGTAAATCTCAGGATTTGATTAGCGTATATATTGTAGTAATCTTCATAATAATTTCCTCTTTGATGAGCTGATGCATTAGGGTAAGCCTTTATTCATTACATGCCCGAAAGAGATGTTTTGATTAGGAAAAGAGTTCTACGAAAGAAATTCGGGGTTTCTAACCTAGTCTAAGTACTTGGATCGAAAGGTTAGAGTATTCCGGGATTAACAACAAGGGTTAGCAAGTATACATTCTGAGACCGAAAGGTGATGAATGATATGCATTTAAGAAGGACCAAGAGGTGAATTAGATGTTACATAACTTGCTAGATCTTATATACATAATTAAGAACGAGTTTACCACTAAATTTGGCTATCGCGTTAGATGTCATGGGGAACACAATCCTAGCTTTGCACACATTTCTTGACATCTAGTAGTCCTTGCACTCATTTATTACTTTATTTTAAAAACTTAGTTTGAAAAACCAAAACCCCCCATTTAGTTTATGCACTATTGTTTTGGGGAATAGATATTACATCTGAAAATGGTGCTAATAGATATATTCTAACGCATTCCCTATGGGATCGACCTCAACTCTAGTTGAGTTCTATATTTGATCAACGACCGCTTTACTATTCCTTTTGGAGTGTAAATTTGGGTGTATCAAATTTTGGCGCCGTTGTCGGGGAATATAGTGAAGTAATAGTCTATTAGTTGCAATTTTTAGTTTGTAAAACTAGTCCCTCATTTTACTTTTCTTTCTTGTTTTTGTCTCTTGGTAGGGAGCTAGCATTGCATGTCACACACCCGAAGCAAGGGTGAAGCACTTCTATGACCCCGAGCTTACTAAGTTAATTCGCAGAATGAATGCCTAAGAATGCGAAGCAACTAGATGGAGAGAGTTGGCCGTGAATCCTGCAGGTGGGGGAAACGACGGTCTGGGTGACGATGAAAATGCCGGCAATAAGGTACCACCGGCAGCACCACTTAGACAGGTGTTGCTGCCCGGTGTACGAGCCCTAGGACCTCACAACATCCCCAAGTAGTAAATGATGATGATGAGGGTGCTGGAACCACCGGAGCAATTGTACTTCCCCAACTATCCGCAGGTGTTAAGTTTTCTATCAGTAGTACTATGCTGCAGATGCTACAGCTGAAAGGGTTGTTCAGCGAAGCAACAACTGAGGATGCAAATTAGCATGTCCTAAACTTTTTGGCGACATGTCAATCGTCTGAGATTCCAGGGGTCAGTTAGCAAGCAATTAGGTTGCAGTTATTCCTATTGTCTCTTTCTGGTGTGGCGACTAAGTGGCTGAATGAGCTTCTATATGATTCCATCCGCACTTGGGGAAAGTTAAAGGAGGCATTCTTGGAGAGGTTCTTCCTCGCGTCAAGACAATTGAAAATCACAGATGACATTGGGTCTCACAAACAAGCAACTACCGAATGAAGCACTATATGAGACTTGGGAGAGATTCAGGCAGAAGCTTAAGCAGTGCCCCCATCATCTCCTCGTGGATGAGAACTTGAAGGCAGTCTTCTACAGGTCCTGTAACTTTGTGATAAAGCCGATCATTGATGCTGCTTGTGGAGGATTATACATGTTTAAGACTTTCCCAGACATGATGGTGATCTTAGCCCAGGTAGCCAAAAACAACAGGGCATGGTGCACTAGAGACATGGACTGTTCAGGCCTCATCTTTGAGATAACTATGGAACAATGATGAAAGGAGGAGGAACAAGATCAAGACATGGCCTATATGAAGACCCAACTGGACTTGCTGGCAAAATGATTCTTAGACGGAGGCGCAGAAAAGGTAAAATTTGTAGACATACTGCCTAGGTTCGAGGATCAAGATTATAATTATGATGAGAAGGCGAACTTCTTAGGCAGCCAGGGGGTTACATGCCATTCAACACTGGTAATCAAGGTCGGAACTATGGTTGTGATTAGTACTATCAAGGAAACTGGTAGAACAGAGACAGCTATAGGAACCACGAGTATCATAATGATAGCGGTGGAAACTCAAAATTAGAAGAGATGATGGCAAAGGTGCTTGACAAAGTTGATCCACTGAGGTAGGGATGCGAGATATAAAACGGGAAATGTCCAATGTTTGGCAGTTTGTCGACTCATATTCCACCTTGATCAAGCAACTAGAGTAGCAGATAGGGCAATTGTCATCATTAATAAATCAGAGAAAAGTCGGGTCACTTCCTACTGACACTATTTAGAACTCAAAAAATGATGATCGTTGCATGGAAGTAACCACGAGGATCGATAAGGTACTTTCCAACCCTGTTGTGCCCAATAATGTAAGTTTGGATAAAGCTAAAGGCATAATACCTAACCCCGTGGAGGTGCATGTTGATGATTTGAGTGAAGAAGCTGAGATGATATCAGCAGATCATGAGGTTGTTAAAGAGCCTGAGGTGACACCAGTAGTGACTCAAGCTTTGCCAGCCATTCCTAAGCCACTACCACCATTCCCACAGAGGTTGCAGAAAAAGGTTGATGATGGCAAGTTCCAGACATTCTTGTCTATGTTAAAAAAGATATCAGTGAACATCCCTCTAGTAGAGAACTTGAGCCGATGTTGGGATACACTAAGTTCATGAAAGACTTAGTGACTAAGAAGAGAACAACCACGATTGGGCTGGCAAACAATCTCTACCATTGTAGTGCTATTGCCACAAGATCTCTTGTAGAAAAGAAGGAAGGTCTGGGAGCCTTCACTATCTTGTGTTCTATTGGAGTATTTGACTTTGCAAGAGCTCTCTGTGATCTGGGTTCCAGCATAAACTTGATGCCACTGGTAGTTTATAAGAAGCTAGGCTTAGGAGACCCCACGCCTACTAAATGCGGCTACTTATGGTAGACAGATCGGTGAAGTGGCCCGTGGAGATTTTGTGTGATGTGCTAGTCCATGTGGGCATGTTCATCTTTCCTGTAGACTTTGTCATTCTGGATTGCCAGGTGGATTTTGAGGTTCCCATCATCCTCGGGAGGCTTTTTTTGGCTACTGACAGGGCACTGGTAGATGTAGAGCGAGGGTAACTGACTTTCAGACTCAATACTGAAGAGGTGAAATTCAGTGTGTGTGTTGCAATGAAGAGACCTATAGAGGTGGCTGTGATGTCTATCTTAGATGTGGAAGATGATTGTCTTTTTGAGATCCTGCTGGAGGAAACAATGAGTGTAGACACACTAGCGGTAGTGTTGATGAACCTTCCAGAGGATGGTATTAGTTGGTATGTAGACACTGTGAATGTGTTGCAAGGTAGGGGAACCAGGCTATTTGTCCCTAGAAAGTTGGACTTGGACCTGCAGAATAGGTCTATACCTCTAGCTAAACCCTCCATTGAGAAGCCTCTAACTGTGGACTCAAGAAGCTGCCCCAACACCTAAGGTATCTATTTTTAGTCAGTGATAACACTCTTCCTGTGATTGTGGCTGCAAATTCTCACGAAAACTAGGTGGAGACATTGTTGGGGGTCCTCTAAAAGTTTAAGCGAGCTATTGGCTAGACCATTGCAGATATCATAGGGATTACTCCGAGGATATGCACGCACAAGATCAAATTGGAGGATAACTGTGTGCCCTGTATTGAGCACCCGCGCATGCTAAATCCACCTATGCAAGAGGTGGTGAAAAGATAAATCATCAAGTGGCTGGATGCTGGGGTGATATACCCATTTCTGATAGCAAGCGGGTCAATCCAGTGTAGTATGTCCAGAAGAAAGGGGGCAGACAGTGGTGGCAAATGATAAAAATGAGTTGGTCCCTTTGAGACCTATGACTAAATGGTGAGTGTACATGGGCTACCAGAAGCTGAATAAATGGACCTTGAAGGACCATTTCCCCATGCCCTTCATAGACCAGATGTTAGACAGGTTGGCAGGTAGAAGGTGGTACTATTTCTTGGACAGGTACTCGGGCTACAATTAGATATCCATAACCCCGGAGGATCAGGAGAAGACTACTTTCACCTGCCTGTATGGGACTTTTGCCTTCAGAAATGATGCCCTTCGGGTTGTGCAATATTCTAGCCACCTTCTAATGTTGTATGATGTCACTCTTCTCTGACATGGTTGAAGACACTCTCGAGGTATTTATGGATGACTTCTCTATCATGGGTGATTCCTTCAATACATGTTTGTTGAATCTTAGCAAAGCCCTACAACAGTGTGAGGAGGCTAACTTGGTGCTAAATTGGGAGAAATGTCACTTCATGGTCAAGAAGGGGATAATTCTTGGCCATAAAATTTCTGAGAAGGGCATAGAAGTGGATAAGGCGATGATTGAGAAACTACCACTTCCCATCTCTGTGAAAAGGGTCTAGAGTTTCCTTGGGCCAGTAGGTTTCTACCGCTAATTTATAAAATACTTCTCCAAGATTGCATATCTGCTGTGCAAGCTATTGGAGAAGGATAAAAAGTTTCATTTTGATGATAATTGCGGGCATGCCTTTGAAACCCTAAAGCAAAAGTTGATTTCTGCACCCGTGATAGTTGCACCTGACTGGACTGCACCATTTGAGGTGATGTGTGACGCAAATGGAATTGTTGTGGGTGTTATACTCGGACAAAAGTGCAATAAGATCTTCCACCCTATCTACTACGCCAGCAAGACCCTCAATGATGCTCAAAAGAATTATACAGTGATTGAGCAAGAATCACTGGCCGTGGTATATGCATTTGACAAGTTCAGGGCTTACTTATTGGGCACCAAGTCACACCGAACATGTAGTCTTGAGAGACCTCATGGCAAAGAAAGATGCTAATCCAAGGTTGATTAGATGGGTTCTCCTACTACAGGAGTTTGACTTTGAGGTCCTAGACAGAAAAGGATCTGAGAACCAAGTAGCAGACCACTTGCCAAGATTGAACGACGAGTCAAAACTGAAGGATTGGTAGAACATTGATGATTCCTTTCCCAATGAGCAGGTATTGGCAACTTCTATTAACCTTATTCCTTGGTTTGCTAATTTTGCTGGCTTTCTGGTAAGTGATATTATACTAGAGGGCCTTAACCCTCACCAGAGAAAAAAGTTTCTCTTTGATGTGCGTAGGTACTTCTGGGATGACCCGTACTTGTCCCAAATATGTGCTGATGGGTTCATAAGGTGGTGTGTTCTAGAGGCAGAGATGTTGAGTATCATGGAGGCCTATCACTCTTCAGCAGTGGGGGGTCATCATGGTGGTGCCATGACAGCCAAGAAAATTTTGTAATGTGGATCCTACAAGCCACCATCTACAAGGATGCCCATGACTTGGTGCTTGGGTGTGACAGTGCCAGCGACAAAGCAACATCTTGAAGCGCCAAGCGTTGCCCATGACCCCGATTCTTGAGGTAGAAATGTTTAACGTCTGAGGCATTAACTTCAAAGGCCCATTTGTGAGTTCGTATAGATTGAAGTACATCCTTGTGGCAGTGGACTACGTTTTCAAATGGGTGGAGGCAGTTGTATTTCCAAACAATGAGGGTAAGAGTGTTGTCTAGTTTCTGAGGCGGAACATCTTCTCTAGATTTAGGACACCTAGAACTATCATCAGTGACGGGGGTTCTCATTTCTGTAACAAGGTTTTCCATGTTGTGCTAGCAAAATATGGAGTCCGATAGCACAAGGTTGCCACACCCTATCACCCGCAGGCTAGTGGACAGGTTGAAGTGTTAAACAGAGATATCAAGGAAATCCTGACCAAGTCTGTAATGTTACTCGAATTGATTAGGCGAGAAAGCTAGATGATGCTCTCTGGGCTTACAGAACGGCTTACAAAACACCCGTTGGTATGTCCTTATATCAGTTGATGTTTGGTAAAGCTTGTCATCTACCAGTAGAGTTGGACCACAAGCTACTCTAGGCTTTGAAAATGCTCAACATGAATTGGGAGGAGGTTGCTGACCTAAGACTTGACCAGCTCAATAAGTTGGATGAGTTTCGCCTCCACGCATGTGAGAGTGCAACATTGTACAAAGAGAGGATGAAGATCCAACACGATAAGCATATTTCTCAATGGAGTTTTAGTGTTGGCGATAAGGTACTTTTATACAACTCTAGGTTGAGACTCTTCCCAGGTAAGCTCAAGTCAAGGTGGTCAGGCCCGTAAACGATTATCTAGGTGTTTTCCCATGGTGCAATCAAGCTGCTTCTTGATGAAATCTGAGTTGTTAAGACAATGCACCATGCCACGACGTTAAATCAAGCACTCTATAGGAGGCAACCCATGCATTTTGTAGTTGAATATATATATATATTCATCTATATGTCATGCATTTTCTTGTTTCTGAGTTGTTATTCCAGGAAAATAAGCCGAAATTTGGCAAAGAGAGGTGCCACGGGCTTTCGCACGGGTTGTGCCATGTGGGACGGTTTGTGGGAAGGTCCATGCAGTAGTATGTGCGTAGCCCAGGCAAGGTAATGCAAGCAAATAGTTAAGTGCAGATACACAAACAGACACATAGATCGTCATGCATCAAACGGGTCGTGTGGTAGGTCGTTTGGCATATGCGCATAGTTCAGGAATTCTTCACACGATTAGGCTAAGTAAGGTAATACGGACAATCTAGATGGACCGTGAAATGTATCACAACCTGTGTGGTCAGGCGTGGAGATGACCAACGAGGTAAACTTAAAATTATTGCTCAAGTGCAGGGCAACGGTCGACTAAACAGACTCGTGTCACAACCTGTGAGGTTGACCGTGGAAGTGATGACAACATGAGGAGCCAAGTAAGTTCAAAGTTTCTTGAAGTTAGGTGGGAAGGACGATCCAAATGGATCGTGACAAGTGTCATGGCCGTGAGGCCGCCTGTGTGGTGAGCTTTGATCGATCAAACAAGGTTGAGCAAGGGCTTCTAAAACCCTTTCCTTTGTCCAACCAACTCATTCCCAAATTCCCCATTCTCTCTCTATCTCACGGCTCCCTCTCCTCTTCTCACACCTTCTCTCTTTAAACCCCAACAAATTACTATCTTCTTTGTGATGATTCTGAGTCTATTTCATGATTCGTAGCTTTATTTAAGTGTGGACTCTACTTTTAAAGCAAGTCTTCCTCTCCATTGTTGCTCATCTAAGTAAGAACTTACTTTCTCTATCTTCTAGTGTAGATTTTGGTGTTTGCATGTATAAATTTTGGTTCAAAAGTGTTTCTTTCTTGGTTTAATGCATCCTCATATATATGGTGGTGAAAACCACCATTGTTGAAGTTCTTAAGGTCTTAACCATGAAAGTGAAGGTTTTGGGTGATTTTTGGCATGATTTTTGGGGAAATTGACTTCATAGGCTATTATGTTGATTGAATCATGATAGAGTGGGGTGAAATTGCATGAACTTGTGTATGTATATGATGAGTTGAAAATTGGTCACACGAGGGTCGGACAGCCGTTTACACAGATTATGTCATGTTTCACGGATCGTGTAATGGCCCGTGACGTGCTGTCAGTCAAACCACATGACCAAGTGCCCTTTCACGGGCCTTTTCATAGACTGTGACTCGTCTCAAGGGTTGTGTAGGGTCCCCCTGACACTGTACAACCCGTTCTATCTTACTTAGGTTGATTTTTCATTCTAATTCATATATGTTCTTAAGTGTGATGGCCCTATAATAGACTGGGTAACATCACTCTTAAGGGTTATTGTCACTTTTATGGCACAGGGGAAGTCTGAGTACCCATTAGTGTGCCACCTTTCTTGTGCAATAATTTCTAACGAAGTGTATTCATTTGTGGCACTTGCAGGTACTATCGGACCACGCCATATGCTAGCCAGACCTAATACAATGGATGAGCCTGTGTCACGTCTCCATGATTCCCCAACCGTATCATCTAGCAATCAAGCTGGGAGTGACTCAGACGATGAGTCCTCCAGTGGGTCTAAAGTTCGATATACGGGCAATGTCTCCCCTTACTCTTCTCGTACTATGGGAGCCCGTGCATCAGGCCGACGCAGTGCTCCCCAGTCTGAAGAGGGGGTTCCTTCCATGGGAGTTGAGGAGGATATTATAATGCCCTTATTATTAAATAATATAGTCACTTTTAAAAAGGGTATTCCCTCAAAGATGAAATCAACCCCTACTTTACAACTCTTTGACATGAGTTTGTGTCGTTACAGAAATTAGTTTTCTTAAATCGTAGAAAGGAATAAGGGAGGGGTTCATTTTAGTGAAATTTATTTATTTAAATAAAAATATACATGTTAAACAATCCTAAATAATAATTATTATGTGTGAACAAACAAATAAGGAAGAAAAAAGAGAAAAGTAGGGCAGCCACCTTATTGGACTTTTTTTTTTCTCTTTAGATGCTTTTCATATAAAATATGTTTTCCCCAAAGTAAGTCGGTTTATTATCCTTGTAAGACCTTATAAGCTCTCTCCTATCCTTATTTTTCACAAACACACATGAAAAATATCAGTTCATTGGAGCATAATTAAGAAATCTTCTATCATCTGGTAAGTGATTGAATTCTATCTTTAGATAGAATAGTGTGTAGTATTTATGGAATATCTCGTTGTATATAGCTTTGTATTTAGTGTGTAAATATGTTTTGGAAATCTAATTCACATACCTACAACTTTTTTGTTATGCAAAATCTAAATATGCATGTATGGTATCAAAAGAAGGCGTGAAACACAGTGAAAGTTCTAGCCAGTTTTTTATTTGAGAAACCTTCTATGTGTTATTGTTAGTATTTTGATAACATCTTGATATGTGAGATGTAATTTGTGATTCTTATTAGTTATTTGCAACCCTGATACATGTATTACAACTCTTATGTTTATGTTGGGACCTAATTTGGTAGTTTTGGATTCAAAACAGTGGACATAAGTTAGGACAAGTTCTGTCCAGAGTTTTGATACAAAAATCCCTAGGGTTGTGCTGTTAGTGTTTCGATTATAAATACTTGTACAAAGGGTGTTTTGAAGTTATTCTTGATCGTTTGCGACCTATATTCATATACCTACAGTTTTCATGTAGACTATAAAGCCTACTTTTTCCATTTACCAATGCGAAATCTAGTTGCGTTGCAAGGTAATAAAACTGCCGAGAAGAGCCTGATTTGTAAAAATAGGTCTCAATTTTGGCATTTCTCTTATTAGTTGCTACCTATTAAAAGTTCTGAATGTTAATGAGAATGTAAATGAATATTAAGGTGGTCAGACTCTTGTATAATCTTAAGAAAATTGATTGAAGAAACGAATGTCGTATTGATCCACGACTTGAAATCGATAGGGTCGGCTCCGTGCTAAAAGGTTTAGGTTCATGTAAAAACTTTTTCTTGTGCCTTTTGAACTGCTGGTACATTTGAATGTTATCTTGGTATCTCAGCTATTTTCTTGTCATTTTATCTGGTTGTGTTGATATATTTTGGGACTTGTAAGGAACTTGTTTAATTCGCCCATTTGTACGAGTTCCCTAATCACTTGACATCCTTGTAGATTTTTTCCTTCTTGTAGCTGTGACTTTGTAACAATGGGAATGCCACTTTTTTAGATCAATTGTGTAACGACCCTAAAAAGTGTCCAAAAATGTGCCTCGGAATGCCCAAAATTTTAAATTCCATATATCTCAAAATCCATGCGTGACTTTGAAAATCCAATTTCATATTCTTGTTCAGAGGGTCAAAATTAGGAGGAAAAGGGTCTAATCCCGATTTTAGAGTAATCGAATCACAATTTCAATTTTCCAAAATTTTGATTTCCAGAGACAGTCCGTGATAGCTCCGCGATGCACCTTTGTCATGGAGCAGTGTTAATTTTACCTAGTTTTGTTGTCTCGCTCAAAAACTTTTGGGCCTAAGTGTTCCCAAACATGTTTTAATCCATACTTAGCCTTATTTCACCCTCATATCATCCTAAACACTTTCCAACACTCACCAAAACACTTAGCCATATTTTCACTCTAAAATTCAAGCCTCAAAACCCTCATCCGGAACGAAGGATTTCCTTCAAGCTTCAAGCCTCCATTTTCAGTCTTCACCAAGAACTTCTCCAAAACTAAGGTATGTGGTGTTGAACCATTGGGTCCTTTCACCCATGGTGCCAAAGTCTCCTTTTTACTAATATTGCATGATTTAAAGTTGATTTTACATGTGAGTCTTGTATATTAAGAAATTTACTGCACATTGATTTAAGTTCATGAAAGTATAGTTGTTTTAGCATATTTTGAGCTCTAAATCTTGGATCTAATATTGGATTTAATGAGGGGTTTTGATGTGAATGTCTTGGGGGTGTTGCAAGGTATTGATTGATGGTTTTACAACAAATTTTCTTGGATGATTTCATCTCTAAATTGCATGGTCTTTTACCCCAATTACACACCCTCAAAGTGTTTGATAAAATGTTCGGCTAGGGTCTCTTAAGGAAATGAAGGTCCAAAGAATGAGATATGATATGAATGATGTTATAATGATAAAATAAGCATATGTATATGATATACTCTATATAAGTGTTGCACTAGACTATACCCGATCTGGGGGACAAGAGCCCAGATAACCATTTTGGGGGTTTATACTCATCAACCATGCGAGGGGTTTATACTTCATCATCGTGTTGGTAAGGGGTGATTACCATCAACCATGTGAGGAGTTTATACCACACAACCACCAAGGGGCTTATACCTTGAACAACTAGTTGGTCTCTTTTTCACATATGATATCCTATATAAGCTCGAATACTTAAGTATGTTTTACTTATACATTGATCATACATGCCATATTGTTATATTATGTCTATTGCCTATTGATATGCATTTTGATTATGATGCTTAGTTCTTATTTGCATTGCATCCTACATACTTAGTACATTCAAATGGACTAACGCATACTCTATGCTTACATGATGTCACCATGCAGGAACTGGTGCCCAAGTTGATCGTCCTCCTCCACGTGGAAAGTTTGGTGCTATTCAAGCTAGTTGGTGAGTCCTCCACTTCGGGACCTAGTCTATGTTCCTTCTATTATGTATTAAGACATTCATCGTTATTGTTTATTTGACTATGAGGGTGAGCCCGGTTACTTTGTCTTGGCCCTCTCTCTTATCTATGCAGTAAAGGTGTTTGTTGGACATGTTTTGTATCTATGGTATGAGTTTAACTCTTGTCTTTGACCATGATATTGTGCAAGCTTTTCCTTTAGCCCCGGTTTCCCCATTCTTTAATCTTTGAATGCTTGATTTATTGCTTTCGCGACCAAGGATGTGTAATGATGTTTTATTAGGCTTGCTTGGGGTCCCTTCGGGTTTCCCCTTACGCCATGTCACAACTAGGACCTAGGCTTGGGTCATGACAAATTGCCATCTTGATTGTGAATTTTTTGTTCGTCCTAAGTGTGGAATTCATTTTATGTACGAACTAGAAAGACACTCTTAATACGATTCTTGGTTCTCTTTATAATTGGGTTTTCACCCTTCGTGATACAGGGCTTTAGTCCTCCTTGATACTTAATTATGTTTGGTGTGAAGGCATGACTTACATATTGGGCGAAACTTGTCATTTGAATGTTTTATTAAAATTGTTCAAAGAACCCTTGATACTTAGATCTTTAAATATCCTATTGGATGATATTGATGTATTTGTTCACTCGGCCTATTTACTATATTCCAATTGTATTTCCCTTTGACTTAAGAAGGGTAAATTGAGGGATTTAAGGTTTTCAACTTTTATCTTCTACACCACTAAGCTTCATGCTTAACGATAGTTGTTTCTATCGTAGGGTGTACCCCAGATGATGCTTGAGGATGGCCATTGAAGATAAATTTTGGAGCTATGCAGAAGATCACATTTGCATCTAGATATATGTATTGTAGTAGTTTTGGGATATGTATATGAATCTCCTATTGCATATGTATGTAAGAATTTGAAAGGCTAATGTAAATTATGGAACCATGGCTTGTAACTTTAAATTTTGGCTTGTTTAGTTAAATTTCAGTCAGCGAGCTTTTCTATATTAAAATACCAGCTATGTTAAGATGATTGTATGAAACAGAAACTAGTAAAGTTTATGTCCTTGGATTTTAATATCGGTAATACTTTTCAGCATGCTACAATAGTATGGCAATATATAAATATCTCGTAAGATAGTAGTTTAAATTACCTACAAAATACTTATGCCAAAAACTTAAGCTAGAAATCAACTAATCCACCTTTAGAACAAAATCTTATACCTTTACCTATTTTGAATTCATCACTAATATAATTGATATATCACATTTTAAATTCTTTGTATGTTATTAAGTGTTAGGTAAGCTTAGAGCGTACAGAAGTGACATCCTACCACGAGGGTTGCCACAA
Source organism: Solanum ossicruentum (assembly GCA_025774065.1). NCBI lineage: Eukaryota > Viridiplantae > Streptophyta > Magnoliopsida > Solanales > Solanaceae > Solanum > Solanum ossicruentum. The sequence goes on along the minus strand of JAOTQR010000069.1, from coordinate 9,751,789 downwards.
GTATTGGTATTAGAGCCCGGACTTATGATTCTAGGACGATGTGAATTACTTGTATACTTGTCTATTTTGTAAAAGGTGCAAGCTATGTTATTTGTTTATTTATATGATTAATACGTCACGTGTTAAATTCTTCATATGTTGGTAAGTGGTACGTAAGCCTAGAATGTACAAAAGTGGCATCCTTCCGCGAGAGTTGCCACAAGTGTTTGGAAGAAAATGTCGAACTCCGCTTTGTTGGAGTGAAGTTGGTGGAAGAAAACTTGCTGGCCCTAAAATTTTGCAGCAAACATAAGACAAGGTAAATGTGATCAAGGATCGTCCAAAGATCGCTTCAGATAGGCAAAAATCATATGCTGATCTTAAGAGGCGTGATATTGAGTATGACGTTGATGATAGGGTATTCTTAAAAGTATCTCCATGGAAGAAGATTATGAGATTTGGCCAAAAGGGAAAACTTAACCTCCGATTTATTAGACCCTATGAGGTACTTAAAAGAGTGGGACCAGTTACATATAAATTGGCATTACCACCAGAATTGGACAAGATCCACAATGTCTTCCACGTGTCAATGCTCAAAAGATATCGTTCTGACCCCTCTCATGTCCTACCAGTTGAATCTATTGAGGTTAATCAAAACTTGATGTATGATGAGAAAATTGTACATATTCAAGCTCGGGAAATAAAAAAACTTAGAAACAAGAAAATTTCCTTAGTAAAGGTAATTTGGAGGAAACATTAATGAGAAGAAGCCACCTAGGAGAGGGAGAATATATGAGGATCAGTATCCACACTTGTTTCGAGACTAGCACAAGATAAATTTCGAGACAATATTTCTTAAGGGAGGGAGAGTTATAATGCCCTTATTATTAAAAAATATAGTCACTTTAAAAAGGGTATTCCCTAAAAGATGAAATCAACCCCTACTTCACAACTCTTTGACATGAGTTTGTGTCGTTAGAGAAATCAATTTTCTTGAATCGTAGAAAGGAATAAGGGATGGGTTAATTTTTGTGAATTTTATTTATTTATATACAATTATACATGTCAAACAATCCTTAATAATAATTATTAGTGAGAACAAATAAATGAGGAAGGAAAAAGAGAAAAGTAGGGCAACCACCTTGTTGGACCTTTTTTTCTCTAAAGATGCTTTTCAAATAAAATATGTTTTCCCCAAAGTAAGTCTGCTTACTGTCCTTATAAGACCTTATAAGCTCTCTCCTATCCTTGTTTTTCATAAACACACACGAAAAAAATCAGTTCATTGGAGCATAACTAAGAAATCCTTTATCATTTGGTAAGTGACTGAATTCTGTCTTTAGATGGAACAGTGTCTAGTAATTGTGGAGTATCGCGTTATATATAGCTTTGTTTTTAGAGTCTAAATAGGTTTCGAAAAGCTAATAGAATAGTATCAAAAGAAGGCATGAAACACAGTGAAAGTTCTGGCTAGTTTTCTGTTTGAGAAGTCTTCTATGTGTTGTTGTTAGTATTTTAATAACATCTTGATGTGTGAAATGTAATTGTGAAGCTTATTAGTTTTTTGCAACCCTAATACATGTATTTACAACTTTTATGTTATGTTGGGACTAATTTGGTAGTTTTGGATTCAAAATAGTGGACGCATGTTAGGACAAGTTTTGTTCAGAGTTTTGATATCGAAATCCCTAGGGGTGTGCTGTTAGAGTTTCAATTATAGATACTTGTATAAAGGGTATTTTAAAGTTATTCTTGATTATTTACAACCTATATTCTTATACTTATAGTTTTCATATAGACTGGAAAGCCTAGTTTGTCCATTTACCAATGTGAAATCTAGTTGCGTTGCAAGTCAGTAAAACTGCCTAAAAGAGCCTAATTTGTAGAAATAGGATTAAGTTTTGGCATTTCTCTTGTTAGTTGCTACCTGTTAAATATGCTGAATGTTAAATCAGAATGTAGATAAATATTAAGTTTCTCACACTCTTGTACAATATTAAGGAAATTGATTGAAGAAACGGATGTCGTATTAATCCATGACTTGAAATTGGTAGGGTTGGTGGCATGCTAAAAGGTTCAGGTTCGCAAAAAAAATTGTTCTTGTGACTTTTACCTGCCGGTACATTTGAATGTTATCTTGGTATCTCCGCTATGTTCTTGTCATTCTATCTGGTTGTGTTGATATATTCTGGGACTTGTATAGAACTTGTTTGATTCGTCCATTTGTACAAGTTGCCTGATCACTTGACATCCTTGTGGACTTTATCTTTCTTGTGGCTTTGACTTTGTCACCATTGGCATGCCTCTTGTTCGGATCAATTGACATCTTGATTTTGAATTTTTGGTTAGTTCTAAGTGTAGATGCAGTCCATTTTATATACAAACTAGAAAGTCTCTCTTAATATGGTCCTGGTTCTCTTGATAATTGGGTTTTCACCCTTCCTGATTCAGGGCTTTAGTCCTCCTTGATACTTGATTATGTTTGGTGTGACGGTATGACTTAGATACTAGGTGAAACTTGTCATTTGAATGTCTTGTTAAAATTGTTCCAGGAACCTTTGATATTTAGATCTTTAAATATCCTACTGTATGCTATTGATGTATTTGTTCACTCGGTCTATTTACTATATTCCAATTGTGTTTCTGTTTGACTTAAGAAGGGTAAATTGAGGGGTTTAAGGTTCTCAGCTTTTAGCTTCTACACCACTAAGCTTCATGCTTCGCGATAGTTGTTTCTATCGTAGGGTGTACCCCAGATGATGCTTGAGGATGGCCATTGAAGATAAATTTTGGAGCTATGCAGAAGATCACATTTGCATCTAGATATATGTATTGTAGTAGTTTTGGGATATGTATATGAATCTCCTATTGCATATGTATGTAAGAATTTGAAAGGCTAATGTAAATTATGGAACCATGGCTTGTAACTTTAAATTTTGGCTTGTTTAGTTAAATTTCAGTCGGCGAGCTTTTCTATATTAAAATACCAGCTATGTTAAGATGATTGTATGAAATAGAAACTAGTAAAGTTTTTGTCCTTGTATTTTAATATAGGTAATACTTTCAGCATGCTACAACAGTATGGGTAATATATAAATATCTCGCAAGATAGTAGTTTAAATTACTTGCAAAATACTTACGCCAAAAACTAAGCTAGAAATCAACTAATCCACCTTTAGAACAAAATCTTGTACCTTTACCTATTTTGAATTCATTACTTAAATATAATTGATATATCATATGTTAAATTCTTGGTATGTTATTAAGTGTTAGGTAAGCTTAGAGTGTATAGAAGTGACATCCTACCACGAGGGTTGCCACAAGTATTGGTATTAGAGCCCGGACTTGTGATTTTATTACTTTTGATGTGAATTACTTGTATACTTGTCTATTTTGTAAAAGGTGCAAGCTATGTTATTTGTTTACTTATATGATTAGCAGGTCATGTGTTAAATTCTTCATATGTTGGTAAGTGGTACGTAAGCCTAGAATGTACAAAAGTGGCATCCTCCCGAGAGGGTTTCCACAAGTGTTTGGAAGAAAATGTCGGACTCCTCTTTGTTGGAGTGAAGTTGGTGAAAGAAAACTTACTGGTCCTGGAATTGTGCAGCAAACAGAAGATAAGGTAAAGGTGATCAAGATCGTCTAAAGATCGCTTCGGATAGGCAAAAATCATTTGTTTATCTTAAAAGGCATGATATCGAGTATCAAGTTGGTGATAAGATATTTTTAAAAGTATCTCCATGGAAGAAGATTATGAGATTTGGCCAAAAGGGAAAATTTAGTCCCCGATTTATTGGACCCTACGAGATACTTGAAAGAGTAGGCCAGTTGCATATAAATTGGCATTATCACCAGAATTGGACAAGATCCCCAATGTCTTCCATGTGTTAATGCTCAGAAGATGTCATTTTGACCCCTTTCATGTCCTACTAGTTGAATCCATTGAGGTTAATCAAGACTTGACGTATGATGAGGAACCTATCTATATTCAAGCTCGGGAAATAAAAAAACTTAGAAACAAGAAAATTCCCTTAGTAAAGGTAATTTGGAGGAACCATTCAGGAGAAGAAGCCACCTGGAGAGGGAAGAAGATATGAGGACCCAATATCCGCACTTTGGCAGTGAAGCTTCATAGGGTCTTTCTGTCCAGGTGCAGGGGAACAATACCACCATTTTTGTTCAATAAGATACCAAAGTGAAGTGCAATTCACAGAATTCGAAGCCTTTGAACAATTTGCTTCTGATCTCCCGCTATCCGCCCAAAATCCAAGATAAAAAGGTCGAAAAGATTACAAAAATCAGTTATAATTTAAGAAAAGGTCAATTGGATTTATCCATGGTTTGTTTGTTCATTTGGAGCTCATGCTTAATTACTTAGTCTTCAGTTCAAATCCGATAAGGGGCTTTGTAAAACATCGAGAATTCAAGTATTGTATGCGTCATTAGTTCAAAAAGTGTCCATAATAAAGGCATTTACTGGAAGTACCATAAAGATCAATTAGCGAGGTTTTGGGCCAATACGTTGAGGAGAAACTGATCCAATTCGGAGCTAATACTGAGTTTCTATCGACACCATCCCAATGCAAAGATAAGGATTTACCCGGTGTGAGATATCACATTAGAGTATTTGACTTTTATTTATTTTGATTTAGTTTTTATATCTCATAGTGGATAGACGAATTCTTGGGTCGAGCTAGATTTGAACCAGCATAAACAAAAAGATTCTTTATTTGTAAATCGGCTCAAGGCTCGGGAACGAATTCACCACCATAACTAATGTATCTTCTTTGTAAAGGGTTTCCTCATGATGGCCATGTGTTATTCGCAACTATCATATTTTCGGAGCGGTATAATTAAAGGCTCTATAGAGATCGAAAAGAACACCAACGGTGAAAGCATTAGAGTTATCTCGTGCCCCTAGGTATTCTCTATCTACCCACCTTTGACTCCTAAATTTTGCAATAAAAAAGTACGATAGTTGGCTGTGCACGTTCTAGCTGTCATTCGTTCTCAATAACCCCGAGATGATCATCTTAGGGTCTTGAACGAAAATTCATTTTTTTATTTATTTCATCTATCAACAATTCTCACCATATCTTAGATTCATGGCCATTCGAAGAAAGGAAGGATCCCAAAGAATCATCGTTTTTTTTTGTAAAAACTGAATCGAGATGTGAAATTCTGAAATTAAATTCATTTATGTATTCCCTTTATGCATATGGAGGAAGACAGAGTCCTCCGAATATTTTGGTCTTACGTCAAAAGATCTTCTTCTAAAGAGATTCGATCCCTACTTTGAATTTTAAAGAGACGGTTTGAAAACATATACATAAGGATTATATTGCCCCTAAATTTTATGAAATCTGGATGTGAATGAGTCGAATGACTTATCCCTCGGTCTAGCCTTAGAAGGAAGCATCCACGCGAGCGGTAGTGGATGAAGCGGAAGCGAGATGAAAGTCTCATATACGGTTCTCAGAGAGGGAGTTCCGCCTTCACGTTCTCATCATCTTTGGTAAAATCAAGTCCACCCCTATAGCCATGTTCTATTCGGAGGAATAAAATAAAAATAGTCTTTTAGAGAGATAGCACCCCAATAATCTTAGTTCATCATGGGAAGGGACACTATTGCTGAGATAACCGAGCCATTCCCTTTTCTTTCGGATGAGAGTCCACTCCTTCCCCACACTACGAGTGAAACAATGCTACACCTTGAACCACTCGACATCTCCCCTACATAATGATTTCTTAATTTTGAATTTGACCAATTGAGATATCAGGAAACAATATACACTACATAGTCCAGGGATTGGCGACTTACTCATTCAGAGTATCTCATATCACGGGAGGAAACTCTGCGATTGCTTGTTGAACCCTGTGAATTGCGTGAAAGTAGGATACCAAAAAAAAGAAGTGAATTGGACAAAAAGAAACGTTTTCAACGGAATGAAAAAGACATATATGTTAGAATTTGTTATTGATCAAGAAGGAAATCTAAAAGGAACTCGAATGTTTGGTGCAATCGCTCATTTTGTTTTTCAAAAAATGAATTGAGATTCCTCCTGTGTGGCGACATGGGGGCGAAAAAAGAAAGAGGTATCGGGAAGGATTTGGAATGGAACAATATCAATTCAATTTTCATAAATTTAAATCGTAAATGTGAAATACTTTATAAAATGCGGTTAATCCTGCCGTGGTCCATTGATTTCAGAAGTTGGAATGTCTAATGTCATCTGTTTCTGGGAGAAATCGAAGAATTTGTTCCTGGGAGTACCCTAAAAAACAGAAACCTTTCCTCACCCGACAAAATCTAAATAGGACTAGAAAGAGAACCGGGCAAGATGCCCAATATTTATAACGCTCTGGTAGTTCAAGGTCGATCCAGAATATGGTAAAATAACTCCTGGGTAGGGAACTACTCCTTTGTTTATTCAAATTAGTTAATAATTAATATTTTGACTGACTATTTTTACATAAATGACTCAAAGTTTCATATCTGAAGCAAGTTTTCAATATTCTTTGTTTTCCATCGCTTTTATATATATCATCCGTAATTGCTTGAATCTCGAGACGTTACATCAAGAAAACAACAAATATTTTTTGGTTTGTCTAGTATTTAGACAAAACTGACTTTCTTTTTAAATAAGATTTTCTTCACTTAATGGATAACTATTTCAACTTCACCATTCCTTTCGTGGGAATAAATTTTTTTCTCTCCTTATCATTCAGAAAAGGCACAAAAATTTATAAGTTCATAACCCTAGTCCATTCCCATTTTGGGAGGAATAGACCATTTGTTTAAGTTTCTATTTTTATTTTGAGTCAAGCCATTTTGTTGTTGGAATCTTTTTTTTTTTTTAAGAAATCGACTCCAAATCACTGGTATGACTATCGAAATCGTGAGCGGGGAAGTTAGAATAGGAGAGAACTCATCTTGGGGTGGGATTTGTAAAAGGAGAATAAATAAATCAATTAAATTTCGGGTTAACAAATCCTTTTTGTCGATAACCTCAGACCCCAAAACCCGTTGCCTTACCACTTGGCCCTGCCCCATTTAGATTTCTTGCAATTGGGTCATTGCGATTATGGGTTGGATGTTCATTACTGTAGGAATTGGGTTCAAGCTTAAATCAACAAACAAAGCAAACTAGGCGGTTCAACCAAAATGTTATAAAAGCAAACAAAAGCACACATGCCTTGTTTTATCTTTTGTTTCATATCTTCAGGAACAATAACAAACACTTTTTTGACGTAACAAGGTAGCCGTTTTGGAAGGTGCGGCTGGATCACAAAAAATCTGTGAATTTTGCTTGGTAGGAATTTCTCAAATGAACCACACTCCAAGAAAAAGAAATAAAGAGATTAGACAAGACAAAGCCCTTTTTTACTATTTTTTATTTTTCTCAATTGAAATTTCGTTTTTTTTTTTTCATTTTTTTCACCAAGAACGTTTTCTAAAACTCTTTGACCTATCAATTCGTCGTCGAGAATTCCTTTGAGTTTTCTAGTTAGAGACCAACATCTTGGGGCTAACGTGGGATCCGCTCAAGGACCTACTAGTTTAGGTAATAATTTCGCACGTGAGGGGTTATTTCTTGGTTTCGTTCAGACTAATTTTTGCAATCTTTCCGACCTTGGTTTCGTAGGAGTTTTGGAGTTGGTGCATTTCATGTAACAATATTGTTCGTGACCTTGATATGAAGCTGGAATGCTGCGCATGTAGCCATTTTTATGGTAAGAGATTATGACTCTCGTTTCCCGAATTATTGCATTTATCCTAGTGATCCACAAAAATTTTAAAAATTCCTTTTCGGTTTTGGAGTAAACATTTCACAATTAGGAAACTAAATTTATCCAATCCCAAGGAAAAGTCCGAATAAATTGGATTCGAAAAAATGATTCCCATGTTTATAGTTCGAAAGGAAGAGGTTCTAGCTCCGTATCAAGGTCACGATCGAAGTCTTGGTAAAGCCCCCAGGCGTCGTACTCTTTTAACAATAACAACTCATTTTTGCTCAATGGATACAAAACAGTAGGAGCACAAACTGAAACATTCTGGGGCTACAAAGATATACTCGAAACATAGACTAGATTGTGTGAGATTTATAATTCTTCCATTTTATTAGATGAAATTTCAAACTAACTCTTTGATATATTTCTTGCTGGAAGTATCCCCAATAGCATTCGATGGTTATACGGGCTAAAAAAATGGCGAATTAAGGATAATCAAAGTTGTATGACTCAAAATAAAAATGGGAAATGCCCTACCAGCGCTTAATAGATAACCATCTGTTACCAATATAGAAAAGAACTTATATAAATCCACCTAGATTTTGATTTGACTTTTGAGCCTTTTCCAGTTTTTTGTTGATTAGGTGACACCCGAATTTAACATTGAACTTGGTAAAATTAAATAGTTGAATAATTGAAAAATGAACCCTCGATAGTTCATTGTTCAAAACTATGTATCCACGGGATTAATTTGGAAAAACAGTAGGGATATGCAGTGGCTTCGGTGGCGACTAGATCAACGGGTTATCCTCGGGCATCGACCCAAGAAGAATCCATTTTTGACTTAGCCATCTTTGGTCTCATTGCTTGTTGTTTTGTTTGGCTTTTGCAATTATTATCCGTGTTTCTTCCTTTTTTTGTTCTCCTTTTCGCATCTCAATTTAGTTTTTGAAAAAAAAAGACGATTCATTGATCGCTCCTAGAATTTTTTTCCTCCTTGCATTTATCCCCCGCGTTTCTGAATCCTTATGTAAGGAATTACAAAATAAGTCCGATTGCCATTACAAAAGTAATTTCGTACGGGATGTAACTCTGATGCCACATAATGGCTACTACAGGCCAAGCAGCTAGGAAGAAGTGTAACGAACAAGAGTTGTTAGCTGAAGCTTATTCTTCAGATACCGTCATTGCTTTTTCTCCAAGAAATCAAGGATTCCCTGAGTAAGGATCCTCGGATCATCACGCGGAAGCTTTGGAATATTATTTTCGAGCACTAGAATGAAACCCGCACTCTACCACTGAGCTAATAGCCCGCCGTGCGAGCCTAATGATAAACGGCTCATCTCGCCGTGACGTCTCGTCTCACCATCCCCATAGTGTATGAGACAAATGTATGCACGAATTGAATTATAATCAATCGCTTTGGGTTGAGCTGCCGGAGTCCCCCCGCCCCG
>JAOTQR010000069.1:9723057-9735764 GCA_025774065.1 Solanum ossicruentum | reverse complement strand
ACTGGAGGATTCCTGGTAGGATTTTATGGGCCAAGCAATAAGAAACAGATAATTTTGGCTGTTTTTCATGGGTGTTAGCCCACGATTTGAGGTGCTGCTCGGGGCTTAGGACCAATATTCATCAAGAATTACACCAACCCATCCGTAATGAACCCCGCAAGAGCCTTAGGAGGCCCATAGAGCACAGGACTCCTGGTAGGATTTTAAGGGCCAAGCAATAGGAAACAGGCGATTTCAGTAATTTTAATTTTGACTGTTTTTCATGGGTGTTAGCCCATGATTTGAGGTGCTGCTCGGGGCTTAGGACCAATATTTATCAAGAATTACACCGACCCATCCGTAATGAGCCCCGAAGAGCCTTAGGAGGCCCATAGAGCGCAGGACTCCTGGTAGGATTTTAAGGGCCAAGCAACAGGAAACAGGCGATTTTAGTAATTTTTCATAAGCAATAGGAAACAAGCAATTTCGGTAACTTTTCATAGGTGTTGGCCCATAGTTTCTGGCACTGCCCAGGACTTATGGTCAATTTTTCTAGAAAATTACATTGACCCATCTGTAACGAGCCCAAAAAAAGCCCCAGCTGGCCCAACGATGACACAGGATGCCTGGTAGGATTTTATGGGCTGGAAATAAGTGATTTCGATAGTTTTTCGTAGGTGTTAGCCCACAGTTTCTAGCGCTGCCCTTGGACAAATTTTCTAAAACATTAGACTAACTTGTCCGTAACGAGTTCAGCAAGAGCTCTAGCTAGTCCGATGGCGCAACAGGACACCTGGAAGGATTTTATGGACCAACTAAAGAGAAACAACCAATTTTGTCAATTTTTGTGGGTGTTAGCCCACGGTTCTGGTGCTTCCCCAAGCTTGGGGCCAACTTTTCCAAAAATTACACTGACCCATTTTTAATGAGCCAAAAAGAACCCTAAATGGACCGACAGCTGCCTGGTAGGATTTTATTTCCAAGCAATGAGAAACAGATGACTTTGGTAGTTTTCGTGGGTGTTAGCCCACGGTTACTAGAAATGCCCAAGGATCATGGATAACTTTCCCAAAAATTTACACTAACCTATTAACGAGCTCAAAAATAGCTCCAGGTGGCTCGACGGTACTATAAGACACTTGGTAGGATTTTATGGAACAAGCAAAAGGAACCAGGTGATTTCAGTAATTTTAGTAATTTTTCGTAGGTGTTAGCCGCCAGTTTTTGGCATTGGCCAGGGATCGGAGTCAACTTTCAAGAAGAATTACACCAAACCATCTGTAACAAGCCTGAAAAGAGCTTTAGGCGGCCTGGTAGTGCCGCAGGATGATTGGTCGGATTTTATGGTCTAAACAACAGGAAATAAGTGATTTCGGTAGTTTTTCATGGGTGTTAGCCAAACATTTCTGGCATTTCCCTAGGCTCAGGGCCAACTTCTGCAAAATATTACACTGACCCATCTATAACGTGCCAGGCAAGAGCCCTAGGTGGCTTGGTGGTGCCGCAGGATGACTGGTAGGATTTTAAGGGCAAGCAACAGGAAATAATAGATTTGGTAGTTTTTTGTATGTGGTCGACTAAGATTTCTGGCGCTACCTGGGGCTTGGGGCCAACTTTCTTGAAAAATTACACTATCCATTCGTAACGAGCCCAGCAAGAGCTTCAGGTGACTGAGTGGCACTTTAAGATGTCTGGTAGGATTTTATGGGCCAAGCAACTCTAGAGAGGCAATTTCGATAGTTATTCGTGGGTGTTAGCCCACGATTTCTAGCTCTGCCCAAGGCTTGGGGCCAAATTTCCTAAAATTTACACTGAACATTTTATAAGAAGCCCAGTAAGATCCCTAAGTGGCCTGACTGTGCCACAGGATGCCTGGTAGGATTTATGCTCCAAGCAACAGGAAGTTGGTGATTTCGATATATTTTTATAGGTGTTATCCAATGGTGTGTGGCTCTGTTCGGGGCTCGAGGATAACTTTCCCAAAATTTACATTGACCCATTCGTATCGAGCCCGACAAGAGCCCTAGCTAGCCCAATAGTACCACAAGATGCCTGGTATGGTTTTATGGACCAGGCAACAGGAAATAGGCAATTTTGGTAGTTTTTCATAGGTATTAGTCCATGGTTAGTGGTGCTTCCCAGGGATCGGGGCCAACTTTCTCAAAATATTACACTAACCTAGTCTCCACGAGCCCAGCAAGAGCCCTAGATGGCCCGACGGTGCTGCAGGGTGCCTTGTAGGATTTTATTTACTAAGCAATAGGAAACAGGTAATTTCGGTAGATTTTCATGGGTCTTTGCCCATGGTCTCTAATGCTGTCCAAAACTTGAGGCGGTTTACTAAATATTTGAGTAGTGTCCCAGACCACAAGATAGTTGATGATACCTTAGTGGAGATATTTTACCATGTCTTTGATGAGAATAGTCAGGCCTGTGGTGACACTATCATGGGGGGCATGTTTCTAGATCAACTATTTGCAAGGATTGCAGAGTGTATAGAGTAGGTGGTCAAGACGAATCGTGCATGGGGACAAGGGATAAAGCTTCCATGAAAAGTTCATATGCTATCAGTATGGATTCAGAGAAAGCCAATATTAATCAAAAATTATCCAGCAGCTTGCTTAGCTTCGCACAAGCATGGATGTGGTAATAATTGCACAAGCATGGATGTGGTAATAAAACAGAACCAAGAAAGAGTGAACGCAGTGGTTTACCAACCCCCGCGTGCACCCATGTACGAGGAACCATACTATGAGGAGGATACATGTTTTGTGAATGATCAGATAGGGGTTTTTTGGAGCAATGCCTAAGGGTCCAATCAGGACTATGGGCTCCAAGGTTAAGGAAACCAAGATTGAAACTATGGAAGTGACAGAGCTTTTAGAGACAACCGCAGAGGTTACTATGATAGGAACAGGCGTCCAGATGCAGATTGGGGTTGTAGAGAAGGCTTCAGAAATGGTCCTTATGTGCCACCACATAAATGTGATATAGGTTACAGGCGATTCCAGAATTGAGGAGATACTTGAGCGCATGTTGAAGAAGGTTGAGACATAGTATGAGATTCTAAGGGGCATGAAATCAGATATTTCAAGCATAAATCAGAAAATAAAGTCCCATTCTGTGGCTATTAAATGACTTGAACAATAGTTTGGTCTAGTGTCGACTTATTTGAATTAGCATCAAAAGGGCCCATTTCCTAGAAACACAGTACAAAATCCTAAGAATGAAGGGAAGTGTATGGCAGTCACTACTAGGGGTAGCAAGAGCACTATTGATCCTTCTATACCAATTGATGAGGAAGATGTTTGTGAGGAGATGGTTGCAGCTAAGGATATAGATACAAGAGATGATCATAGCGAGGATGGGGTGAATAAAGTAGCTGAAGTGCCATAGAAGTTTAAGCCTGTCCCTAGGCCTGCTCTTTCTTTCCCTTAGAGAATAAAAAAGATGGAGGAGGAAGGCAAGTTCAAACACTTTTTCTCCATGCTCAAGCAACAATCCATCAACATCCTTCTCATCGAGGCTTTGGAGAAAATGCTGGGCTATGCATAGTATATGAAGGACTTGGACACTAAAAAGTGCATTGCAAGTTAGGAGCTTTCTCAAGAGCTTCACCATTACAGTGCTATCACTATGAAGTCCTTGGTTCAGAAGCGTGAAGATCCAGGTGCTTTCATTATACCTTGCACTATAGTAGATATGGAATTTGCAAGGCCATTTTATGATTTAGGTGCTAGTATTAATTTGATGCTCCTTGCAGTCTACAAGAAGCTTGGATTGGGAGATCCTACTCCAACTAGTATGCAGTTGTTAATGACGGATCTAATGGTGAAAAAGTCTATGAGGATACTTTATGGTGTGTTGGTTAAAGTGGAAAAAATCATATTCTTTGCAGACTTTGTGATCCTTGATTATGAGGTTGATTTTGAAGTTCCTATTATTTTAGGAAGACCTTTCTTAGCTACTAGTCGTACTTTGGATATGGAGAAGGGCCAACTCAAGTTTATATTTTGGAAGGATAAGGTCGTGTTCAACGTGTGTCAGCAAACAAGGAAAGACAATGAAGTGAGAGTAGTTTCTGTTATCAAGACTGTTGATGATGCTGAGCCAGAAGTACCACTTGAGTTAAGACTGGGTGTTGAGACTTTGGAGGCAGTATTGATGAACTTCGACAACGATGGTATCCCAGACTATGAGGGGACAGTAAATGCTCTAGGGGTGTCTTATGGTCCTAGACTCCAAACTAAGTTAGAGCTGGATTTGTAGAATCGGGAGTGACCACCTACAAAGCTCTCCATAAAAGACCCATCAGTGTTAGAATTGAAAGCTCTTCCAGCACATTTGAAATATGAATTTTTGGGACCCAAAAACACTTCGCCGGTCATAATAGCTACATATTTGAATGATGAGCAAGCATATGCCCTTATAATAGTTCTTAAACAATTCAAAAAGGCTATCGGATGGACAATTGCAGACATTATTAGTATCCCTCCCAAGGTATGTACACACAAAATCAAGTTGGTCAAGGACAACAAGCCAAGCATTAAATATCAAAGGCACGTAGACCTTCCTATGCAAGAAATTGTACGCAAAGAGATTATTAAATGGCTAGATGCATGAGTAATCTACCCGATCACCGATAGTGAATGGGTGAGCCCGGTGGAGTGTGTACCAAAGAAAAGGGGTATCATAGTGGTACCTAATGCCAACAATGAGTTGATCCCAATGCGGACAATCACAGGATACAGGGTATGCATGGATTATAGAAAGTTCAATGCCTCGACAGAGAAGGATCACTTTTCTATGCCATTATGGATCAAATACTGGATAGACTAGTGGAAAAGGGGTGGTACTGCTTTCTCGATGGGTACACAGGCTATAATCAGAGCATCATTACTCCAGAGGATCAGGAGAAGACCACAATGGCACCTTCGCATTCAAGAGGATGCCATTCGGGTTGTGTAATGCTCCAGCAACATCTCAGAGATGCATGATGTCCATTTTCTCAGATGCTCAAGAACGCTATTGAAGTCTTCATGGATGACTTTAGTGTGGTTTGGAACTCATTTGAGGATTGTGTAAAGCACCTAGATGTGTTTCAAATATGCATAGAAAGTTATTCTGATACTAAATTAGGAAAAATGTCACTTCATGGTGAAAGAGGGTATTGTGTTGGGGCACAAGATATCTGGAAAAGGCATTGAGGTTGACAAAGCTAAAGTGGAGGTGATTTAGAAGCTCTCACCACCTATCTCAGTAAAGGGTGTGAGAAGTTTCTTGGGGCATACATGATTTTATAGGAGGTTCATAAAAGACTTTCTAAATTTTCACACCTATTGTGCAAATTATTAGAGAAATATGCTAAATTTATGTTTGATGATACATGCTTAAAATCCTTTGAAGAATTAAAGAAGAGGTTGATCTCAGCGCCAATCATTGTGGCTCTAGACTGGTCCAGCCCCTTTGAGATCATGTGTGATGCAAGTAGGGTTGCTCTAGGTGTGGTATTGGGACAGTGCAAGGAGAAGATATTACATCCCATATCTTATGCCAGCAAAGCCCTAAATACACCAGAGAATAATTACATTGTCACAGAGCAAGAGTTAGTCATATTGGTCTTTGCATTCAAAAAGTTTAGGTCATATATATTGGGGGCCAAAGTAATGGTGCATAATAGAGCACTCAACACTTAAATATTTCATGGCTAAAAAGGATGCAAAGCCAAGTTCGATGATATGGGTGCTTCTTTTGCAAGAGTTCAACTTTGATGTCATTGAGAGAAAAGGAACAGAGAATTAGGTCACAAATTACCTCTCCAAATTGGAAGATGGAGCGATGATAAAATTTGATGATGGATTGGAGACTAATGATTCTTTTCCAAATAAGAGATTGTTGGTGGCATCTCATGATCTGACATCTTAGTTTGCATATTCTGCAAACTACTTGGTGAGTGATATCATGCCACTCGGTATAAACATACATGAGCATCAAAAGTTTATGTCTGATGTGGTGCTAATGTGAGAAAGTTCTTTTGGGATAACCTATACTTGTTTTGAGTATGTGTTGATGGGATTATTTGTCGTTGTGTTCATGAGGTTGAAATGATGAGCACACGTGAGGCATGCCACTCATCATAGTGGGTGGATATCGTAGTGGGATTCGAACAACCCAGAAGATCTTACAATGTGGATACTACTGGCCCACCATCTACCAAGATGCCTATGACTATTGCAAAACTTGTGATCAGTATCAAAGAGAAGGTGGGGTTTTGTCGCAAGCATAAGATCGTTCTAAGCCCCATTATAGTGATTGAGTTATTTGATTTATGGGGGATAGACTTCCTAGGACCATTTATTAGTTCACATGGAAACAAGTATATCCTAGTTACTGTGGATTATATATCAAAATAGGTGGAGGCCATAAATCTACCTAACAATGAGAGGAAAAATGTTACCGCATTTCTGAAAAAGAACATCTTCTCACGGTTTGGCATCCCTCGAGCAATCATCAGTGACAGAGGTTCTCACTTTAGCAATATACTTTTTAAAGCTTTCTTTAAAAAGTATGGAGTGAAAAATCGGGTGGCGATACCTTATCATCCTCAGATGAGTGGGTAGGTGGAAGTGTCTAATAGAGAAATGAATCAAATTCTATAAACTGTGAATTCAAACCATACAGATTGGTCACGAAAGTTGGATGATGCACTATAGGCATATCAGACAAGATTCAAGACCCCTATAGGTATGTCTCCCTACTAGCTTATCTTTGGAAAAGCATGTCACTTGCCAGTGGAGCTTGAGCATAAGCAATGTGGGCATTGAAAAAGTTAAATCTTTGATTAGAACGATGCAACAACCTCTAGGCCGAACCAACTCAATGAGCTCAATGAATTTAGATTGAAAACATATGAGAGCTCATCCTTGTATAAACAAAGAATGAAGTTGCAGCATGACCACTGCATAGAGAACTGCCAATTCGCACCAGGGGACTTGGTGCTATTATAAATTCAACACTGAAGTTGTTCCCTAGGAAGCTCAAATATAGATGGTTTGGACCCTTCTGAGTAGAACACGTCTTTGATCATAGGGACATTGAATTGGAAAGATGAAATGTAGGAACTTTCAAAGTAAATGGCCTAAGAGTCATGCCATACCTTGGAAATACGGAAGACATAAAGATGGTAGAGGAATGGTATCTCGAAGAAGTCTGAGTATTCAAGCTATCTATCTCGTGCCACGATAATAAATCAGGCGCTGCTTGGGAGGCAACCCAAGGTGAACCCTGGTGCTTAGGCACCAGGTATGTGTTTTGACTCATTATGTTCTATTTTTTGTTTATTTTGTGCATTGGGGACTATGCACATCTTTTTCGATGGGGTATGGGTGGTTATGGGCCCAGTGAAGTCTGAGTAGCTTAAGGTCTGTAACTATGCTAATTTTTGATCTCGAGATTTTCTTGTGTGTGTTCTTTTTTCCTATGGATATTTAATTCCTGTACCGGCATGTTTAGGGTGTTTAGATAATATTTGTAGAATATAGTACCAATACTTGTGGCATATGACGTATTTTTGTGTTTTGTTTTGAAAAATAATACCCATTAAATTTTTGATTAGTTGTTAGTTAGAAACAATGTATATTTAGGTGTTTGACAATATCTGTTTTGTTAAGTAATAGTAAATTGATATAGAAAGCATGAACTGTGAGTCTTTTGTTGATAATTTATGCTATGCCATGAGAGTGTGAGCTTATTTTGTGAGAGTTATGTATTTTGTGCTAATTCTGAACTTGCCCTGCTACTCTAAATTAGATTATAGATTAAATGCATTAGGAAAGATGTTAGCCCTTTGTTTTTAAGTAGTCCACTTTGGCCTAAAAATAACTAACCAAATGATGATAAATCCCTTCTTCCAAATATTTGAACCTAACATGTACCAATTCTTTCTAAACACCTAAATAACCTAGCCTTATCTAGTGAAAAATCCTTAAATTAACCCTAGTCTTTCTTGAACAATGTGCACCTTGATTGAGGTACAAAACCTAAGTTGAGGGTGGCTACTAATAGTGTCCCTGGTTCGAAGGATAGATATTGTGTATGTCAACACAGTCTAAAAGCCTAAGTTGAGTATAGGTGGTGTAAGGGTAAAAGCACAAAAAAAGGGGGTGAGTTAGGAAGGAGGAGAAAAAGAAGAAAATGTACCAGGTGCAAGAAAAATAAAAGAAGCCTTAGAAAGAGCTAAAAAAGCAAAATAAAGCATAAAAACAAGGAAAAAAGCTGAAAAATGAGAAGAAAGCACCCAGAAAATCTTGAATGAAGGAAAAGGGAGAATATGGTGAAAATGACAAAGTTAGTGGGGCAAAAGTATAGGAAAATGCAGTTTCAAGGCCTTTAGTCACTATTTTCCTAAAATATCATACCTAAGCCCCTGAACAAGCCTAAAAAGTACTAAAGTGATCCTAGTCTAGTTAGTTGAAGGTCTGAGTCATGAGTACAGAGGCATGTCTATGGTAGTCATTATGCATGAATATCTTTTGTGAGAGTGAGTATTTTTGTACAGTCCCAAGATTAAACATGAAATCATCATTGAGTGTCAAATATGAGAAATTTTTCAGTGAGGGTACTTGTATTAGCATTTGACTTGGTCGGTGATTGTGGACTATTGATAACTCTTTGCTTGTCATAGTTATGTTGTCATGTGCACTAGCTTGCATTGATTTGCTAAATAACTATCTGATCTTGTTTTGAAAAGTCGGTGTGGGTATCTTAGTATGAGATGTATGCCATTGAGTTGAGATCCATATGTAATTGTATTGTCTATGTAGATTGAGTCATCACTTGAGGACAAGCAAGAATTTTATGTTGAGGGTGTTGATGTGCTGCCAAAATATGACACTTTTGATGCTTAAAACTTAGGATTTTGTGTGTTCTCAATGCGTTATTTGTAGGTTTTATGTATTTTTGTGTTTAGATTTACAGGATATAGGTTGGCCATGATTTGGGGAAAAATTGCCGAAGTTGCTGGGTTTAGCTGTTATACGAGACCTTATACGAGTCATAGAGCATTCTATGTATTGCAATGTTTCGTGAGAAATTCCAGTGAGGGGAAAATTACTGTAGTTAAAGTTTACGAGACAAGCATACGAGTCGTGGAGAAAGTTACGAGTCACAGACTACCTATCATGCCCTGAGGATCAGAGAAGAGGACTTGCAGGAAATGCATCATACGAAACCCCCTTTATGTGTTGTAAATCACTTTAAGAGTTGTAAAGGGATGTCGTAGAGGAGAAGTCTAAAATTTCAATAGCTAATTGCGAGACCCCAACTATGAGCTGTAGAAGACACTACGAGTCGTAGAGTGCTTTCTTGGAGTTTGCCAACTAGTTTTTTTTATTTGTTTAGGACTTATTTGTAATTACTATAAATAGGTTTTTTAGGTCATTATTAAGAGAGGAATGTCACTTTTCAGCAGTTTTAGGATTTGTACTCATAGAACTCAATACTGGAGAGAAAATATTGTGAGAGAGTCTTTGAGAACACTTGTTCTTCAATTCAATCTTCAAGCTTGTGATTCCCATTGACTTTGGATTTGCTTGATCTTAATTCGATTGTGGAAGTGTTTAATTATGTCTTCTCAATTTATAATTTCTTCATTTACACATAGCATGAGTAGCTAACTCCACAACTAGGGTTGGGAGAACCATGAAGAACTAACAAAATAAATCAGATAATTTACAATTCTTGGAAGGTGTATATGCATGTATTAGTTAACTCTCTTCATTTTTCATGTTTTCTAATAATGGCTAACATCAGAACTTGCCTAATGTTACTAACTAGACAAAGGTAGTAATGGATTGGGAAAGAGATTAACTAATGCAATTCGATTGATGTGTTCTCGTCTAATCAACCGAACTGGGCTAAGGGGAGGTTTTACTGGGACCAATAGGTAATAGTTAGTAATGCAAACTATGGAGATGAGTCAAGTCGCATAGTGAAATTTGTCTCTCACCTTTGGCCAAAAGGCTTTGTGAACTTAAATTGCTGTCTTACATGCTAGACATTATACAAGACTAAGATTAGCTGATGATACTGAGTTGGGGAATCATGGGGAACACATTACCCTAGTTGCTCTCTATTATTGATTTTCTCTTATGATAGTTAGTTTAATTTACTTTCTTGTTGATTATTACGACCCCCCCCCCCCATTTGAGGAATTGAGTCAGTTAATTACTCAGATTTCATATTGGGGAATTTTCCTTAAGTCAATGTATTCCCTGTGGGTTCGACCCTAACCTTGCTTAGGTTCTATTTCTTAACAATGTCCACATTATACTCAAAAAAGGAGGTGTAACTTGGGTTTCATCAAGATTTTGTTGCTATTGTCAATGAATACGACTAGACTTAGTTAGATTCACTAGTAATTCGAGTGTTAATCCTTAGTTCCCTTTATTTTACTTTTTTTTTTAAATTTTTGTTCTTCGCAGTGTGTATGAGTAGTGTATGCCCAACACTCAAAGTCAAGGAAATCCCTTAACTCCATTTGATCCAGATATCCATTGAACTACAAGAAGAATGTCCCAAAAGAACGCCAACAGCACGACCAATGTAGCTTTGAACCAGAATAATAATGATGATGATAGGAATGAGAACCCATCTCTTTTAGAGGACGTTCCACAGCCTTGGGAGTTCAATGCGAATGCTTACTAGTGGACTCAATATAGGTTGAACCCCCTGGCTAAGGATGCGAATAGAGCTGTTGTTTTACCACCACTATCGATAAACACAAAGTTCACAGTTTCTAGTAGGTTAGTTCAGATATTGGGGAACTGTGGCCTCTTTATGGGCCTACCAGCAGAGGATCTACATAGCCACTTGGACAATGTGGTATTTGTTTGTAAGAGTGTAATGGGAACACATAATCTGCCTATGGATGTTGTGGGACTTCATGTCTTCCCATTGTCTCTCTTGGGAAATGCTGCATTACGGATATCTGAGATCCTGCATAGTTCAATCTCTAGCTGGGAAGATTTGTAGAAGGCAATTTTGGAGATGTACTTCCCTAGATCGATGAAGCTCAATTTGAAGGACCAGATCAATAACTTAAAGCAACTTCCTGGTGATTCGATACTACATGGGATCGGTTTACAAAATGTCTAAGGAGCATCCCTGACCACAAGATAGTTAATGATGCCTTGGTGGAGATCTTCTACAGTGCACTTGATGCGAATAGTTAGCCTGTTCTAACATTATCATTAGGGGTATGTTTCTAGATCAACCATTTGCAAGGATTGTAGAGCGTATGGAGAAAATGTTCAAGACGAAGCGTCATGGGGATAGCGGGATAGAGCTTCCATGAAGAGTTCAAGTGCTGGCCGTGTGGGTTTAGAGAAAGCAAAAATTAATGAAGAAATTATGCAGCAGCTTGCTCAGCTTTGCACAAGCGTGGATGTGGTAATAAAACTGAACCAAAAGAGAGTGAACACAATGGTTCACCTACCCCCATGTGCACTTATGTACCAGGAACCATACTATGAGGAGGACACATGTTTTGTGAAATATTAGATGGGGGGTTTTCGAACCTGTGCCCAATGATCCAATCAGGACTATTGGCGCTAAGGTCAAGGAAACTAAGGTCGGAACTATGTTAGAGATGGAAATTTTAGAGACAACCATAGAGGTTACTATTATAGGAACAGGGGTCCAGATGTAGATTGAGGTTGCATAGAAGGCTTCAGAAATAGTCCTTATGTGCCACCACACAATCGCAATGTAGGTACAAGCAATTCAAGAATTTAGAAGATGTTTGACCGCCTGTTGAAGAAGGATGAAACACAGGATGAGACTCTAAGGGGCATGAATTAAGATATTTCAAGCATAAATATGAAAATAGAGTCCCATCCTGTGGCTATTAAATAGCTTGAACAATAGCTTGGTTAAGTGTCAACTCAGTTGAATCAGCGTCAAAGGGGTACATTGCCTAGCAACATAATGCAAAATCCTAAGAATGAAGGGCAGTGTATGGTGGTCACTACTAGGGAGGTAAGAGCACTATTGATCCTTCTATGCCAGTTGATGATGAAGATGCTTGTGAGGAGATTGTTACAGCTAAGGATACAGATACAGAAGATAATCGTGGCAAGGATGGGGTGAGTGAAGCAGCTGAAGTGCCACAGAAGTTTAAGCCCGTCCCTAGGCCTCCTCTTCCTTTCCCTGAAAGAATCAAAAATAGGGAGGAGGAAGGCAAGTTTAAACACTTTCTCTCCATGCTCAAGTAGCTATCCATCAACATCCCTCTCATCGAGGCTTTGGAGAAAATGCCTGGTAGGACTTTATGGGCCAAGCAATAGGAAACAAGTGATTTTAGTTATATTTTGTGGATGTTAGCCCACAGTTTATGCTGTTTCCCAAGGCTAGGGCCCAAATTTCACAAAAAATTACTCCTACCCATCCATAACGAACTCAGCAAGAGCCTAGGTGGCCTAGTAGCACCGCTAGATGCCTGGTTGGATTTTATCGACCAAGCAATAGGAAATAAGTAATTTCAATAGTTTTTTATAGGTGTTAGCCCACCATTTGTTGCGCTGGTTGGGGCAAAAATTTTTACCAAACCATCTATAACAATCTCAGTAAGAGCCCCCCATCGTCGGGCTGTGACACAGGATGTCTAGTAGGATTTTAAGGGCCAACCAATAGGAAATAACTAATTTAGATAATCTTTTGTTGGTGTTAGC
>JAOTQR010000069.1:9656300-9722957 GCA_025774065.1 Solanum ossicruentum | reverse complement strand
ATTTGGTAAAAACCCAGGAACTACCCCAACTTCTCACTTCCCCCGGAACCCCTTATTTAGGCCCACACTAAATACATATCCCCCCCCCCCCCCCCCCCCCCCAAAAAAAAAAAAATAACGACCAAATAAATTCATCCACATTAGTCATTTTTCAAAGTTTCAAGAATTTTTCATATTTTACAAGTCACGAATGAGCATAATCCATAAATATAATAAGTACATAGTTTGGCAACTCGACAATTCGACCTAAGCTTCATCCCCATATAATCCATTTCTGAGGATTTCCTATGGCACAACAAAGAGGATTCCCTAGACTAAGGTTTTCAATCACAATCCCATAATCTCCGATAATTTCAATCCTCAATATTCTATTTCACTAAGATTCCACTAATTCACATCCTATTCATTTAAAACTATTCAAATTATATAAAATCAACCTAAGTAGTATAGAAAGAGAAGACATAACCTACCTCAAGTCGATAAAGTCAACCCACCGCTACTCCAAAGCTATGCCTTGTCGAATATCCTCCAAATGATGCCACTCTATCTAGTTACCGATAAATAAGACGAAATAAAAACAATGATTTAGATATTCCACAATTAAATTTGAATATACAATTTGGAAAGAAAAATTAACATTGGTACCTGCTCATAAAATAAAGAAACCAACTCTGTCATAAGATCATAATAGTCTAAAGGAACTTGTACCCCCAAAATGGGTACATTCCGAGCATTAGAAGGTCTCCAAAAAAACCCCAAATTGAAATGCCCAAATTATTCTAAAAGAAGTTAAACTATGAGAACACATCAAATATATGAGGTTTAAGGACAATTTTTGGTTGCCAGAACGTCTGCACAAAATAAGAAACTATCGAAACAAGAATCACGAGGATTGGTTGAGAATTACTCTCAGAGTCCTTCAAAAACTAAGTCTTGAAATGGGACTTAGTGCCTGAAGTTGGATCTTTTAAGACCACTAAGTGGCACCATTTTACTCTGTGTCATCACGGAGGTCGGGTTAGCCAATCCTGTTTGAATGCTGAGACCTTTTAAATAAACACAAAGGTAAAGAGGGACAACCCTTCGCAAATGGGACTAGAACTCAACGAATGAGGAGCCTTGGCCGGCTTACACACTTCCCGTAAATGTAGGGGTCTAGGTGCCTGATCCTCCACGAACGTGACTTAAGGCTCGTGAACACAGAGTGTTAGCTCCACATGCATCAATAATCAACTGGTGCTGAACTTGGAAAAAAAAGAATTCTCTCAGATGGGGTATCGAAATTCATTCAGCATCCACTGACACAAATGAACTATGCTACCCTACTAGATATGATGTTTCTAACTCAACAAAAGTGACAAATTTTTTAATGGAGTTTGTTTCAACGAAATGTTGACTAAAGTCAATATTTTCAAGAATTTAAATCCTAAAACATAAAACAACTACAATCTCATTTTGTATGCCTCGAGAATTTAACCAAGGGTCATTCTATACCAAATTCAATGTTTCAGAGCTAACCGCACTGATGAAATTTTCATTTGAGCACGTTTTCTTGAAACATTAGCCAAAGTGAAACTAGCCAAAAATTAGAGTTATAATGACTTTTTGCACAAACTCAATATGGAAACTCCAAAAACTTTACCAACCTTCCTCCTATACCAAAGAGGGCCTTCAAAAGCTGACAGAACTATTAGAATTTTCATCGGATGATTGAATCTTCGAATGTTGACTAAAGTTAACTTTTTACAACCTAAGATTCAAAAATAGAGAAAACTTGCACAAAAACGCATTTAATCACTTCGAGATACATGCCTCCCATGCCAACATTGTTTGATAACTATAACAAAGCATGGAAAGGGGTAAAACGATAAATTTGCACAAAAGCACAAAAATGATCTTAGAGGTCATTATTGCATCCACTACTAAAAGGACTTTCGCCCTCGAAGTCAAGAAGAAAGGCATACTTGATGACTCAAAAAGATGAGGATATCTAGTCAGCATGTCATGTGTTCTCTCCTAAGTGTCCTCCTCAATCAGACGGTACATCCACTGAAACTTAACTAATGGAATCTCCATAGACCTCAACTTCCAGACCTGCCTGTCTGAAATAGATACATGCCACTCATTGAGTTGAATAGACTCCTACTGAAGCACATGAGACTCATCTAAAACATACCACCGAAGCATGAAAACATGAAATATTGGTTAAACACTAGATAACACTAGGGGAAAAGGCTAACTGATAGGCTACCTCTCTAATCTTCCTCAAAATCTCAAAGGTCAACGAACCATGGACTAAGCTTACCCTTTTTCCTAAATCTCATCACACCCTTCATGGGTGATACTTGTAGAAATACCCGATCACCAACCATGATGTAATGACCCCTATTTTAGGAGATTAGACTGCAGAAAAACTGGGAAAAAAATGACTTGAAGTCAAGTTCATGAGGGTGAATTATGGACTGTAAGAGGAGTTACGGTCCACAGGTTTGGTCCTTAAACATGAACTTCAGGAAAAGAAAAAAGTTTCCACGTGTAGGGTAACCCACGGACCTAATGACGACCCGTAGAAAGGACGATAGTCCATAAATAAGGTCGTGAGTGAGACTATTAGATATGAAGGAAATTTGGAGGTTGCTGGAACTAATCTAAAAGTTACCATCAAGGCCCATAGAACATTCTACAGCCTGTAGTATCCCTTTATGGATAAGGTCTAGAAAATGGGAAAAATGGCTAAGTATGGAAGGACTTACAAATCTAACCACGACCCGTGAGCCATTATTCATTCGTAAGATGGTTTCGTGGTTTTGTGTTCAGCAAACCAATTTCAGGTATTTTGGAAAAGTTAACGGCACGAGAAATACCTATGGTTCGTGGTTCATTCCATAGCCCCTAAATGGGCTTTTGTGGGTTAAAATTTGGCATTTTAATTAGGGGCATTTTTATCAATTCTATAATTTCTATTCCTAAACTAACTTATTTTGGGGGTCCATAGAGGCCTTAAACCAGATTCTAAACCCTAAGAAATCCCTATTTTTTTTTTCAATTCTCAAATTTTCCTATGGCAAGAACTCTCTCAAGCAAAGGGCAAGGAAAAGCTAGAGTTTCTAAGGTTCTTCTCAAGACTTCAAGTTCATTTCCCCCAGAGCATGTTAAGGTGTGTTAGGTTTATTTACGGATATCCTTTCACCCATAAAGTTCTCTTTAAAGTATTTTACCTTTTCTTTAAGTTCCTTTAAGATATTATGCATGGTTATGATAATTTCATAATGTTTTATATTATTAAAAGATGTTCATAATATCCTATTGTATTTTACTAAGTAAATACATATATTTAAGCTATTAATGATGACCCTAATGATTAGTTTTGCTGTTGATATGAAGTGGGTTTTTTACATGTCTTTGAAGAAGTATATTTCTATGATTTATGTGATTTATGATTGTTCTATTTGAAAGCCTAGCCCACCAAGTTTTCAGGCAATGTCATGCATGATTTATGATGATGATTAAGACATTATAGTTAAGTCTTAGAGTTATGATTTGTCAAAGATATAAGCATTTTGACAATTTCCCTAAGTATGTTTTTGTCACGATCCAAAATGGATCACAACTAAAGAAAGATAAATGAAGAGGAAACAAACTCATATGACATAAGAAATCCCCCAAAATCTGGAGTTATGAGTACAAAAGGATCTAGAATAGTACTGAAGGGTAATTACAATTGTCTCGAAAGAAAATAAAGTACTGTCTCATAATATCTGTTACATATTCTGAGATAAAAGAAATAAAAAGGGGACCCAAAGAGCCACAGTGACTCGAAGTCTATGCCTCACCGCTGAGATCTAGATGACATTGATAATACTCGGATGGAATGATCAACTACCTTGTCCTGAACCTTTTACATGATCTGCAGGGAGGAAACAAAGTAGGGATGAGTATACCGAACTGTACCCAGTTGGTTCAACTGATCAAGTAAGAGAAATCAAACAAGTATGTAATAATGAAGAATCTTATCACCTCCATCAAAAGGGTTAGAATACAATTCAATATAATCATGAATAATGATAACATAGATAGTGAACCAGTCCAATAATGCAATGCTATGCAAGAATGAAATGGCATCACATGCTATGTATGAAGTGAAATCATGATCGTCATGGGGCCAATGTACACATCTATCAAGCCGAAGCTACAAGATATAATAAGGTGCCGCAAGCGATAATTAGAAGTATCTCAAGGTGTCGTAGAACATAGCCACTGTCTCAACATAGATCATAATATCTCAAATGATGCAAATGGTGTGAGATATGTGCATAACAATACATTTAATCACGTATCAAATGTACGTATACCTATGTAATCATTCATATGTAAAATGTGTGCATGTCAATGCAACCCAATCATAAATAAGATGTGAGCATACTGATGCGCCCATTCCAATATAAGATATGTGCTAATAATGCAAATAGTCAAAAGAAGATATATGCATACTAATGCAACAATAGAGTATAAGATAAGCGCATACTAATGGAACTAGTCAATATAAGATATGTGCATACCAATACAATAGTGGAGTATGACATGATACGACAATACCATATATATCAACTATTACCTCTAGGTCATAAATATCTCATATCATCACCATCTCATCAATGATCAAAATGTCTGTGAATCAAACTCCACAAGAACACCCAATTATGCTCATGTCTCTTTAGGCTCACACATTAATTGTCAATTAGACAAAACACTATCCAGAAGTTATCTCAAGTCTCAAATGAACATAAAGATATCCCAATTACCTCAAATCACATGATTTTATCTAAATTAATCAATAGGATTGCCATTTACTCAATATTCAACATAACTAACATCATATTCCCATAAAATTCAATCATATCATGTTATCGGCTCATAATTCAATCTACATCTTATAATTATAAAAAATAGCATGTTTATTAACTCAAATCTGGTCCCAAAAAGGTTAGCCGAATCTATCTCAATGCTGAAACTGCACTCAGACAACCTTTCAATCAACTTAATCCTCTAAACGATCCTTGGATCGATCAACCACTATGAAGAATAGATATTACACATCATGAGGTGCATATGGATAACCATATTGGCATGATTTAGGCTTATGGATAAATGATCAAGATTATGACTGAAATTTAGGTTTCAGAATTTGAAAATAGACTTTAAAATCAAGTATACACGAAAAATGGACTTCATTGGTTAAAATCCCACTAAAATCAAGCTAAAATCGAGTTAGAAATCAACCTTTAAAATTTAGAAATCATATTCTATAAATATCCAATTTGGACATTCAAAACCATGAATTCCAATCAAAATCAAGATAAAACTCATCAAAAAAAATTAGTTTAGTGTTAGAAATGCTTATCCAACAAAAATCTTCGAAAAGCTTTCTTTAATATCGCCCCAAAATGCTTGAAAGTTCGAAAAATGAATTAAAAATGGTTCTTTCCAATTTAATTCTATCCAAGTATCAAAAAAACTCCACGATCGCAGTTGGGGTCCTGCGAACTCAGAAGAGTATATTAAAAATGACCTCCGCGATCGCAGTGACCAACCCGTAAATGGGGAGAGTAACAAGAGTGGGGAGGGGGTCACTCTAGCTGATACTCCACAAATGTGGAACCCATCTTGCTAACGCAGAGAGTGAAATCTTCAAACCCTCCATAAATGCGAAGGTGGAGAAGAAATTCACCTCCACCAGACATCCAAGCCAGAAGTGCCAAGTCCAATTTTCCTACTCAGAATGGAAACTTGGAGCTAATCAGAAATCAAAATTTCACAAAATAATTATGTATTCGTACGAGAAATAGGGATCTAGATTCCACAGAATAATTAGAATTCAACTCAGAGGTCACCATAACACATTTACCAATGTAAGTCAACTAATCAGTTTAAAACTCAAAATGCCAAAACTGGAAAAATTATTCTGAGACCATTTCTAGTTTTATTTTCACCATCTGAAACTAGTGGAACTTTCAAAATTTCATCCAAGCTTTCGAACTCTGAATATTGATTAAAGTCAAACTTTAGTTCCAGAAATGACTAGAATCACAACTTTGGTCCTAAAAACCTCATTGTAACTCTAAATTCAGTTCTACAACTTTCTATAGTTTTGTTTTAATATTCCAGAGATAGTAGAATCGATGGATCCCTGATTTGACCTCCCAAATTCAGAATAATATAAAAACTCACTTTTTTAATCACTTAAGTTTCAAAAAAGGCTAAAACTCAAATTCTCAACTTCTAAAACTCAGGATTCCAATTCCAACCATACAAATAGTTCAAAATAGGCCCAAAGCAACTTACGAAAAGGTAAAATAGTAGTTTTCATAGAAAATGCCAAAAATAACCAACCAGGTCACTACAATTTTATGAAGGTCTCCAAGATAAAAGGACTATACTCACTTGGTAGTTCTTAAGTTTGAGCTACACCTATGATTGGTACTTATGATTTTCAATTGTGTTTTAAATATTCCGTGGGTTGACTTAGCACCGAGTGGACTTGAGATTTGGATTCATTCTGTTAGTTGAGGTATGACCCATTAAAGATAAATCTCAAAGTCCGTAACTATGTGCTACCATAGGAGTCCTTGTAGACTAGGCTAGTGGATCCAGGAAGGCCATTCATGTAATTAAGAAGCATACGAAGTTGATGGAGTTCCACTCAACAAGTGGTCTCCCCATGCTAAAGTAGGGGGTTATGTTAGATTCCATGTAGTAGCTCACATGGCCTTATACGTTGGTTAAGGTCTTCTCCCACAAGTTTATGATTCTATGATATGTTTTCAGTAATGTTATTTCTCATGGATTGACTCCTCTCCATATTGAGCTATATTCCTTATGCATGTTGAAGCTGAAACGACCCCAAAAAAGTGCCTGAAAATATGCCTTAGAAGTGCCCAGAATCGCAATTTCCATATATCTCAAAATCCATGCATGATATCAAAAATTCAACTTCATATTCTTGATCAGGAGGTCAAATTGAGTGGGAGATGTGTCTAGCCCCATTTTTAGAGCAAACAAATAGTAAATTCATTTTCCCAAACATTTTGATTTCGAGAATTGAACCGCGACAATGTCGTGACGTGCAACCATCGTGGACCTGTGTAAATTTTGCCTTTGTGATAGATCCACATCATGGAATAGATACGGACCTGTATATTTTGTTGCTAGTGATTTTTATCTCGGTTCAAGGTTTTGGGTCTTGGGTCTAAGCCTTCCCATGCATAAAAACACCTATACTTGCCATATTTTACCCTCATATCATTCAAGAATTTCCCCAATATTCACTAAACCACAAACAATATTTCACCTCAAAATTCAATTGTCCAAATCTTTTTCGAATCTTAAGGATTTCACTCAAGCTTCAAGTCTCAATTGCCAATCTTCATCAAGAATTCTGCAAAGCTAAAGTATGTGGATTTCATTCACGAGTTCCATTCACCTATGAAGCCTATTCTTCCTTTTTACTTAAATTGCATGATTTTAAGTTGATTTTCTTATGAGTCTTACTTACTATGAATTTGACAATTAACTATGTTGGGGTTTCATGAAATTGTGACTGTTTTAGCATAGTTTGAGCTACGAATCTAAGATCTATTATGGTATTTGATGAAGAATTTTGGAGTATATTGCTTGAGGGTGTTACAAAGTACTAATGGATGGTTTTACATTGGATTTTCTTACATGAATTTCATCCCTAAGTTGCATGGTTTTACACTAGCTTTACACATCCGCCAAGTGTTTGATAAAATATCCGATTATGTTTTCTTGAGCAATTTAAGGTCCACTGCATGTATTTTCTCCTATATATTATTGGAAATTAACCAGGTCCTACTAGGGGATTTAAGAAACCCGGTAACCATGTCGAGGGGTTTGTACCTTGATAACCAATCAAAGAGTTTGTACCTTGATAACCAATCAAAGGGGTTATACCTTGATAACCAATAAAAGGGTTTGTACCTTGATAACCAATCAAAGGGTTTGTACCTTGATAACTGGGTTGAGGAGTTTGTTCCATAATCACTAGGGGTGGTAGGGTACGAGTATCCACCAACCAATCAAGGCATTTGTATCTTGATAATCGGGTTAAGGAGTTTGTACCTTAATCACTAGTGGTGGTAGGGTGCGAGTATCCACCAACTAATCAAGGGGTTATTAAGTTAATAAACTATGAACTCTATAATGATGGTCTTTTCTTATACATATATTATGTTTTATGTAAGCATGATTTATTTTAAGCATCTTCCATGCATGCCATATTGTTATAAGCGACTCATTGCCTATGCTTATGCATTTCAACTATGTTGCTTATCTCTTATTGCATTGCATCCTAAATACTTAGTACATTCAAACGTACTGACACATACTCTTTGTCTACAAGATGTTACCATGTAGGAATCGGAGCCCCACTAGTACATCTTCCTCCACGTGGCTAGTATGATTTCTCTCCAGCTAGTTGGTGAGTCCTCCATTCCGGGGACAATATCTAGGATCTCATGCTATGTACTAAGACTATCATTCTTTTATGTATGTTTTGACATTGATGGTGAACCTAGTTACTTGTCTTGACCCCCGCTCTGGCCTATGTAGTAGAGGTATTATTGGATATGTTACATATTGAGCCTTAACTCTCTTGTTTGGTGATTATGTTATAAAAGTACCCCTTTAGACCTTTTTCCTAATTTCTACTTTTAGTATGTTCTTTAATTTCTTCCGTGACCAATGATTTGTAATAATATGTCAAGAGGCGTGTCTGGGGCCCCTTTGGGTTTCCCATTAATTGTGTCACATCTTGGCTGTAGGCTTAGGTCATGAAAAACTTAGTATTAGAGCACTAGGTTGTAAGGTCCTCGGCGTCCAACACACCGGGTCAATTAGAGTCTTATTCATGATTGTGTTGTGCACCACAACTATAAATGAGAGGCTATGAGACATTTTAGGAAATGTTTCCCTTCTTCTTACTCTATGTTGTGCTATAGAAGTTAAGGAATGTTTTCCTCACTAACGATTGTTCTTTGCTATGCTAGATCATGCCTAACACAAGAGGAAGAAGAGCCCGTACTCCCGAGGAACAACATGCTCATGGTGAGCTCTGGGATGCTCTCACTTTGCTAGCACAAATTGTGGATAACCAAGCCAACCAAGGGTCCGAAACTCCTTATTCACCTACACCGGCATCTCAGGTAAGGGATTTCATGATGATGAACCCATCAAAATTATATTGGTCAAAGGTAGATGAGGACCCTCAAGAGTTTATTGATGAGGTCTACAAGGTATTGGCTATCATGGGTGATATATCGAAAGAGAAAGAGGAGTTAGTGGCCTACCAACTCAAAGGGGTAGCAAAATTATGGTAATGATGGAAGGAAGAGAAGAGAATCAATAATGTGGTGCTTTGGGAGTAGTTCAAGGCGACTTTTCTTAATCAGTTCATCCCTCTTGTGCTTAAGGAAACCAAAATGGTGGAGTTTATGAATTTGAGAAAAGTTTCTATAAGTGTGAGGGAGTACGCCCTCAAATTCAATTCTCTCTAAATATGCTCCCCACTTGGTTGCTGACCCGAGGTTTAGAATGAACAAGTTCGTGATCGGTGTATCTGATTTGGTGAGTGAGTAATGTCTGTCTGCTATGTTGATTAGTGATATGGATTTGTCCCGTTTGATGACCTATGCTGAACAAAGGGAGGAGGAAAATTGAGGAAGAGGATTAATGATTCCAAGAGGGCCTATTTTGAAGGATACTAATGCATGTTATAGATTTTGGAAAGTGGGTCACAAAAAGATTAATTGTACTCATAACTGAAACAACGCTAAGGAGGTTCATCCACAAGGAGAAAATATGGTTCCTTTTGGTAGAGGTGGCCAACAAGGTGGTTCCCAAAGGAACAATTGATTCTATGCACTCCAAGGGAGGCAAGGGGTTGAGGAGGTCCTTGATGTCGTCACCGATATGCTAAAAGTCTTTGATTTTGATGTGTATGCATTGATTGATTTGGGTGCCACTCTTTCTTTTGTTACCCCGTTTGTTGCCAAAAAGTTTCATGTTGAACCCGAATTATTGTATGACTCTTATGAAGTATCTACTCGTATTGGTGCATCTATTGTTGCTAGAAAGGTATATATAAATTATCCCATTCATATTTTGCATAAGATATTGCCTTGTGATCTTGTTGAGTTGGAAATGGTGGATTTTGATGTCATACTTGTGATGGATTGGTTGCATGCATATTATGCCTCTATTGATTGTAAAACCTGTAGGGTCAAATTCCAATTCCCAAATGAACCCATTCTTGAGTAGGAGAGTCATGACGTGATGGTCAAGGGTAGTTTCATCTCTGGCGTCAAAGCCCATAAGTTAATCTCTATGGAATGTCTCTATCATCTTGTGAGGGTTAGGGATGTAGAGTCCAAAGTCCCTTCTATAGAGTCAATTTCGGTTGAGAATGAGTTCTTACATATCTTCCCGAATGGCCTCCCGGGTGTTCCTCTCGAAAGGAAATAGATTTTGGTATAGATCTCCTTCCCGATACTCATCCCATTTCTATTCCCCCTTACTGCATGGTCCAGATGGAGTTAAAGGAGTTGAAGGATAAATTGATGGATTTGCTGGAGAAGGGTTTCATTAGGCCTAACCAACCACCTTGGGGTGCTCCGGTGTCGTTTGTGAAAAAGAAGGATGGGTCCCTTAGAATGTGTATTGACTACTGACAACTTAATAGGGTCACCATAAAAAATATCCTCTTCAAAGGATTGATGATTTGTTTGACCAATTGCAAGGGGCTAGTCACTTCTCTAAGATTGATCATAGGTTCGATACCATCAATTGAAGGTGAAGGAGTGTGATAGTCCTAAGACAGCCTTCCGAACTAGGTATGGGCATCATGAGTTTGTTGTGATGTATTTTGGGTTGACCAATGCACCGACTATCTTTATGGATCTTATGAATAGGTCCTTCAAACCCTACCTTTATTCGTTTGTTAAGGTCTTTACTGATGATATTTTGATCTATTCACACCATGAGGAGGAGCATATGGGTCATTTGAGGGTATTGCTACAAAGATTGAGGGAAGAGAAGTTGTATGCCAAGTATGAGAAGTTGAATTTTTGTTGAAGGCGGTTGCCTTCCTAGGTCATGTGGTGTCTTGGGATAGTATTAAGGTGGATCCTAAAAAGATCGATGTGTTTAGAAATTGGCCTAGACCATTGTTCCCATTGGATATTAGAAGCTTCTTTGGCTTAACGGGTTACTACCGAAGGTTTGTGAATGGGTTCTCTTCTATTGCTTCTCTTATGACTAAGTTGACTCAAAAGAAAGCCAAATTTGTATGGACCAATGAGTATGAAAAGAGTTTCCAAACATTGAAAGATAAGCTTGTGTCCGCTCCTATCTTGTCACTACTGGAAGGGCTAGAAGGGTTTGTTGTGTATTATGATGTTCAAGGGATGGTTTGGGTTGTGTGTTGATGCAAAATGGTGAGGTGGTAGCCAATGCTTCTAGGAAACTCAAAGTGTATGAAATATTTTTCCTACTCATCATCTTGAAGTAGCCCCTAGGTTTTTGCTTTAAAGATTTGGCATCACTATTTATGTGGGGTGCATGTTGATGTGTTTACTTATCGTAAGAGTCTCTGATTTGTCTTCACTAAAAAAAAGCTCAACTTGAGATAAAGAAAGTGGCTAGAACTTCTTAAGGACCGTGATATGAGTATGCATTATCATCCCGGTAAGTCTGATGTGGTGGCAGATGCTTTGAGTAGAATATCTATAGGTAGCCTAGCTTATGTTGATAATGGTGGTAAAGGAGTGGCTAGGGAGGTCCATCGGTTGGCAAGATTGGGGTTTAGGTTAGAAAAGGTTGATAATGGGGGTATTGTGGTAGTTGATGGCTCTAAATCTTCATTGGTTGAGGAGGTGAAAGCTAAGCAAGGTCTTGACCGTGCTTTATTGAATTGAAGGCATTGGCAAAAGATGATAAGGTGGAGGTTTTCTCCCAAGGGGGAGATGGTACCCTTAGATACCAAGGTAGGTTGTGTGTTCCTTGTGTTGGTTGCTTGAGAGAAAAGATTCTTGATGAGGGTCATGGTTCTTCCTATTATATTCAACCCAGTTCTACCAAAATATATAGAGATTTGAGAGATGTGTATTGTTGGAGAGGCATGAAGAGGGACATTGCCAAATTTGTATCGGGTTGTCATAGTTGCCAACAAGTCAAAGCCAAGCACCGAAGGCCGGGTGGCCTAACACAAGACATAGAGATTCTTACTTGGAAGTGGGAGGAGATTAATATGGATTTTGTGGTTGGGTTTCTCAAGACTAAAAAGGGTTTTAATTCCATGAGGTTTATACAATGACGAAATCAGCTCACTTTCTATAGGTTAAAACCACACATGGAGCTAAAGATTATGCTAGGTTGTACATTCACGACTTGGTGAGGTTGCTTGGGGTTACTTTGACCATCATGTCTGATCATGGTGCTCAATTTACTTCACATTTTTGAAGGTCATTTCAAAGGGGTCTTGGTATAAGAGTTAAACTTAGAATGGCTTTTCACCCTCAAACAGATAGTCAAGTCGAAAGAACCATCCAAACACTTGAGGATATGCTTAGGGCTTGTGTACTGCAATTGAGTGGTAGTTTGGATGATCATCATTGATTGAGTTTGCATATAACAATAACTATCATTCTAGCATTCGTATGACTCCTTTTGAGGCCCTCTATGGTAGCATTGTAAATCACCGGTTTGGTGGTTTTAGGTTGGAGAGGTGGCTTTATTGGCACCGGATCTGGGTATGGAGGCTTTTAAGAAGGTCAGGATGATTAGAGAAAGGTTGAAAACAGCCCAAAGTCGCCAAAAATCCTATGCCGATGTGGGTTGGAGAGAACTTGAATTTAAATTTGGTGATTGGGTCTATTTGAAGGTTTCACCCATAAAGGTTGTGGTTTGTTTTGGTAAGAAGGGCAAGTTGAGTCCAAGATATGTGGGTCTTTATAGGGTAATGAGGAGGATTGATTAGGTGGCTTATGAGTTAGAGTTGCCTAGTGAAAAGAATTTGGTTCATCCGGTGTTTCATGAGTCTATGTTGAGGAAGTGTGTTGGTGATCCGAATGATATTGTTCCATTGGATGTTGCAGTAGTTGAAGACAACTTGACATATGAGGAGGTTCTAGTAGAGATCTCTGATAGGCAAGTGAAGAGGCTAAGGAACAAGGACGTTTCTTCCATTAAAGTCCTTTGGAGCAATCAACAAGTCAAAAGTGCTACATCGGAGGCCAAAGCGGACATGCAAAAGCGATATCCCTATCTATTCCACTCTATTCAAGTTTAAGGTACTAACTCTTAGTCCCATATGTGATTTTAAATGTAAGTTCTTTCCATGATATTTGCATGCATTCATGTTTAGATTGACAAGTTCATGATGATTTTACACTTACGTTGAGATTTTTGAAATGATGTTTAAGTGCACCGTTGCATCCTTATGTGGGCTGAATGTCTCTCATATGTGTTTCTATGACATTTGGGGACGAATGTTCTCAAGGGGGAGATGTTGAAACGACCCCTAAAAAGTACCGAAAATGTGCCTCGGAAGTGCCCGAAATCGTAATTTTCATATATCTCAAAATTCGTGCATGATATAAAAAATCTAACTTCAAAGTATTGATTAGGGGGTCAAATTGAGTGGGAGTTGGGTATAACCCCGATTTTATAGCAAACTAAGCGCAATTTCATTTTCACCAAATTTTGATTTCCAGAATCGATCCATGATGATGCCACGACATGCAGCCGTCGTGGACCTATGTAAATTTTTTTTCTACGACAACTCTGTGTTGTGGACCCGACATAGACCTATATATTTTTTTGCCAGCGATTTTTATCTCGGTCCAAGGCTTTTGGGTCATGGTCCTAAGCCTTCCCATGCATAAAAACACCTATACTTAGTCATATTTCTCCCTCATATCATTCACGACATTTCCCAATACTCACTCAAACTCTTATACAATATTTCACCTCAAAATTCAAGTGTCCAAATCTCTTCCGGATCTTAAGGATTTCACCCAAGCTTCAAGTCTCCATTTTCAATCTTAATCAAGAATTCTCCAAAGCTAAGATAAGTGGGTTTCATTCATGGGTTCCTTACACCTATGAAGCCTAAACTTCCTTTTTACTTAAATTGCATGATTTTAAGTTGTTTTACTTATGGGTCTTACTTACTATGAATTTAACTATGAACTATGTTGGGGTTTCATGAAATTGTGACCGTTTTATCATGTTTTGAGCTATGAATCTAAGATCTATTATGGGATTTAATGAAGTGCTTTGGTGTATTGCTTGAGGGTGTTACCAAGTATTGATGGATGGTTTTACATTGGATTTTCTTGCATGATTTCATCCCTAAATTGCATGTTTTTACACTAGCTCTACACACCCACCAAGTGTTTGATAAAATGTCCGGTTATGGTTTCTTGAGGAGTTGAAGGTCTAAATCATGTTTTATGAGTTGAATGACTTTATGATGATGAAAGGAATGTATGTAAATGATATTCTTCTATATAGTGTTAGATATTAACCATACCCTACTCGGGGGGTTAAGAGCCCGAATAACCATGTCAAGGTGTTTGTACCTTGATAACTAATTAAGGGATTTGTACCTTGATAATCGGGTTGAGGGGTTTGTACTTCAATTAACAAAGGTGGTAGGGTGCGAGTATCCACCAACAAATCAAGGGGTTTGTACCTTGATAACTGGGTTGAGGGGTTTGTACCTCAATCACTAGGGGTGATAGGGTGTGAGTGTCCACCAACCAATCAAGGCGTTTGTACCTTGATAAACTATGAACTCTATAATGATGGTCTCTTCTTACACATGTATTATGTTTTATGTAAGAATGATTTACTTTAAGCATCTTCCATGCATGCTATATTATTATATGCTACTCATTACCTATGCTTATGCATTTTGACTATGTTGCTTATCTCTTGTTGCATTGCATCCTACATACTTAGTACATTCAAACGTACTGATGCATACTCTATGCTTACATGATGTCACCATATAGGAACCGGAGCCCCACTTAAGCATCTTCCTCCATGTGGCTAGTACTATTTCTATCATGCTAGTTGGTGAGTCCTCCATTCTGAGGACAATATTTATGATCTCATGCTATGTACTAAGAATATCTTTCTTTTATGTATGTATTGACTGTGAGGGTAAGCTCAGTTGCAAGTCTTGTCCTCCGCTCTTATCTATGTAGTAGAGGTGTTGTTGGACATGTTATGTATTGAGCCTTGACTCTCTTGTTTTGGTGCTTATGTTATGAAAGTATCCCTTTAGCCCCTTTTCCTCATTTCTACTCTTAGTATGTTATTTAATTTGTTCCGCGACCAATAATGTGTAATGATATATTAAGAGGTTCGTTTAGGGTCCCTTCGGGTTCCCCATTCACCTTGTCACATCTAGGCCCTAGGCTTGGGTTTTGACATAAGTTCACTTTATGTACTTTTCATCTCATACATAATTATTTGTTATGTTTATGAATGATGGATTACAATTTTATATATGTATTGCATCTCACATACATAGTATATTTTAATGTACTAATGCATAGTTTGCCTTCATGATTTAACCATGTAGGAACAGACACTCCTCCACCGCTTATGGTTAGTAAAGACATTCAAGACTAGCACTTTCATTTGTGGTGAACCCTTAGTTCGGGACTCTACCATTTTCCACTCTATCTTGTTTTTTATTTAGACATGATGTATTTATGGCCCTTTTGAGGCATTTACTTTCTATGTTGTTAAATCTATGAGTCTTTTCAATTTGATGAAAATTACCGGTTCCATTCTTTGATATGTTAGTTGGTATGCTTCATGAACAAAATATGTTAGTTATTCATGTTTTTTTAATGTTACTTCACTATCTTAAAAAGGCCAATAAACCTTTTCCTTGATTTACTTCTGCATTTCTTTATGTCTATAACTATGAATGCTTAAGATGGCTTGGGTGAAGTGCCTCGAGTATCTCATTTGCCATGTGAATACTAATACCTTAGGCCAAGTTATTACATATGAAGTCTAAAGGTTGAACTCTCTGATCAACGTAACTCTTCTGCCTACTCTGGGCAGTGCAGAGTCTCTCCTGGAGCACAAGGAACCTATGCATTGAATCATGAAACATATCTGTACCCTATGGCCTAACCTTAAAAACATTAAACCAACTCATTGGGGAATGACACCTCCTACCATCTAATGCCTCAAATGGTGCTATTTAGACGCTCTAATGTAGCTATTATTTTAAGAAAAATCTGCTAATGCCAAGGACTGGTTCCACTGGCTTCCAAATCAATAATGCAAGCTTTAAGCATGTCCTCCAAAAATTTAACAGTCCTCTCTGACTTGCCATTAGTTTGAGGGTGAAAAGCAGTGCTGAGAACGACGTAGGTGTCTAACTCTTTCTGAATAGACCTCTTGAAGTGCGATGTGAACTGAGTACCTCAATATGATATTATAGGTACTGATACTCCATTCAAACAGACTATCTCTCGAATGTAAATCTGAGCCAATATCTCTTAACTTAAGTAGTTTAAATTGGCAAGAAGTAGGAAGACTTGGTTAATCCATCTACATTGATCCAAAAGCAATCAAAACCCCAAGAAGTACACAGTAGCCTTACCATAAAATCTAAAGCTATCCACTCCAACTTTCTTTTAGAAATGAGAGGCCGCTGCATCACATTACTA
This sequence comes from Solanum ossicruentum, assembly GCA_025774065.1. Taxonomy (NCBI): domain Eukaryota; kingdom Viridiplantae; phylum Streptophyta; class Magnoliopsida; order Solanales; family Solanaceae; genus Solanum; species Solanum ossicruentum. The sequence continues at coordinate 9,706,182 of JAOTQR010000069.1, read as the reverse complement.
GTCCTCAGGTGCTAGAATTTACATGCTGATAGTTTAAGAACCTATCTATAAAGTTGAGATATCCCTCTTCATCCTACACTACCAGTAATGCTATTTGCGATCACGATACATCTTGGCTAAACAAAGAGAAAAAAGTATCCAGAAAAGTAGGCCTCCTTAATTATCAATCTAACTAAGTCTCCAACTCTCAGGACATAGATACGACCCTCAATCCTCAAAATACCCTGCAGATCCAAGGTCACCTTCTTAGCCTCTCTTCTAAGCACCTTATCACAAGTCACTACCAATTGTGGATCACCAATCTATTGTGCCCAAATATGCTCCAATAAGGAAGATCTAGCCTCAATATTAGCATGAACTATGCCTGGCTTAAAGATATCTAGTCGATTCATTTGGTCAGGTCAAGATTGGATATCTAAAGTTAAAGGTCGCTCTCAGTTGAAAAAAGGCTAAACTGTCCATACTCACTTCCTTTCGGCTCAAGGCATCTTCTACCACATTAGCCTTGCCAAGATGTCAAAGAGTATTAACATCATAATCCTTCAAAATCTCCAACCACCTACGCTATGTCAAATTTAAATCATTCAGACGTAAAATGTACTAAACACTATTGTGATCGGTAAAGATATCACTGTTAGCACCATACAAGTAGTGCCTCTACAACTTCAAAGCGAATACTATTGTCATCCACTCCAAGTCAAGAGTGAGGTAGTTCTTCCCATGCATCTTTAGCTGCCTAGAAGCATACACATCAAGCTTGCCTGACTATATCATAAGACAACCCAAGACAACACCGACGTATCTAAGTAGACTATAAATCTATGGCCCTCAAAATGAAGAGTAAGAATTGGAGTTGAAGTCAATATGACCTTGAGCTTTTGAAAGCTTGCCTCGTATTCATCAGTCCACTACAAGGGAATATTCTTTCGAGTCAATATAGTCAAGGTTGCCACAATAGAAGAGAACCCTTCCTTGAACCACTTGTAATACCTACCAAACCAACAAAACTATGCACCTCGGTGGGAGAAGTAGGTCTAGCTCAATCTTTAACTGTTGCTATCTTATTCAATAATCCTATCCTTGGACACTATGTGCCCTAGGAATGCCACAGACCTAAAACAAAACTCACACTTAGTGATTTTGACATACAACCAATGATCCCATATTATCTTAAGCACAACCCTCAAATGCTACTCATGCTGCTCATGACTAATAGAGGTAATAAGAATACCATCAATGGAAACTATAACAAAAGAGTCTAAATAGGATCTGAAAATGTAGTTCATCCAATTTGTGAATGTTATGGGGGCATTAGTCAACTGAAAAGACACGACTAAGAACTCATAATGGCCATATCGAGTCTGAAAAACTGTTTTAGGGATGGCAGCCTTCTAAATCCTCAACTAGTGGTATCTTTACCTCAAGTCTATCTTAGAAAATACCACTACACCTTGAAGCTAATCAAATAAGTCCTCAATATATTAACTACCTATTCTTGATGGACACCTTTTTATGCAATTGATAGTCAATACACATACATATAGTACCATCATTTTTCTTCACAAACAGAGCAGGGGCCCTATGTAGGCACATTAGGCCTGATGACACCCCTACTCAGGAGATGGTGAAACTGCTTCTTATGTTCTTTCAACTCAGTTTGATCTATTTGGTGGGGGGAGTAGAAATTGGATGGGTATCTAACTCAATGGAAATGTCAAAATTGATGTCATGCTCAAGAAGAAGATCGGGGAGATCAGTAGAAAAGACATCATGAATACTCTCAAAACACTTGAATAGAATAATGGGAAGATGAGTCAACAACAGTATCCTGGACATAGGCAAGATAAGCTAGCCAACCCCTCGATACTAATCACTGAGCCCCTGAGAAATGAAATCACCCTAGTCGACATAGGACTATTTGTACTTGAGCATATAATGGGAGAAATACTCAGCATACACAATGTGAAAGTCTTGGAAAGAAATCTAAAATCTACTGGTGAGAGGACAACCCTTCCATACCCAAAATAAGATCAAAGTCCACCATATCCAAGAAAATCAAGTCTGCCCTAGTAGCATACCCTAGAATAGACACCACATAGGATCAATATACTCCATTTTCTATGAAAGAATCACCTATGAGAGTGGTGATGTGCATAAGCACAAGAAATGGTTAAAAAAAAGTATACACTGGAATAAATAGTGCATAAGTAGGTTGTTGGAATGCAGAGATAGTACCTATGATAAAAGAATATGATGCCTCTACCTCTGGTCTACTGGGGAAAGCATATATATAACCAAGACCACCTCTACAACTTGTCCATCCTAGCTACGGGCCACCCGTAGCACCTAGAAGTCACATTTGCCACCCTATATCACCTCAAGTCGACTGGACTAGGGCCTTAAGGGCCTGAACCTACTGATACTTCTATGCCTGGCGGGCCCGATGTTGTCTATGGGTAATAGTAGGGAACTATCTAGCAAAGTGGCTGATGCACTGTCAAAATACAACAAATTTGATGCCTAAAACAAGGGATTTTGCAAGTTCTTAAATGTGACTTTTTATTTTTTTAGGTGTTTTATGATTGTTTTTGAAAAAAATATAGGTAAGCTTAATTTTGAGGAAAAGTCGAAGATTTTGGTGAATTGGAAGACCTACAAGATGCAGTATAAGTCGTAGCCCAAGCTACAAGCCATATGAGGTAGTCGTAGTGATTAGAAACTTCCAAATATCAACATCTAAGAAATTGAAGTCAGGCATATGAGTAAAGAATATGAGTTATAGACCAGACAACACTCATAGCACGGATCGTATTAGTTAAATCCAAAATGACAAGTGCTGACTACGAAAGTTCAATATGCTACTAATTGTAACTGCTACCGATCAAACTTTTCTTAGTTATTTTTATGTCCTTTTTGTAAATAGTCTAAATAGTTTAAGTTAGATTTTTAAAAGGGAGGAGGATAGAGACTATTATTCAGTAGAGATTGTAGAGCTTCTTGAATGTTTTTAGAGAGCTTTTTTCAAGGGTTTAGTGTAAATACTTACGGTTTTACATTTGAAGACCCAATTTGGGGATTTGAAATCACTTGTAATCAAACTCCATTCTTCAAGCTTGTGATTTCAATATCAAGGTAGTTTTTGTTCTTCATTATCTTTGGTTAATTCCTCAACTATATTTATTCTATTCATTGTTTGTAATTTTGCGCTAACTATGAGTAGTTAAATCCCCATAGCATGGGGTTGTAGGAACCATGAGCAGCTAGCTTCTAATAACCCAGATTATTTACATTTCGTTGATTGAGTATTTGGATGTATTATCCATTTTCCTTCGAAATGCTTGTTGTTTGATGGTATCCTACACCAAATCCCACCTACTGTCATGATCCCAGGTAGTGATGAATCGAAAAAGGAAATAGGTGATAGGATTCAATTGATGTGTTCTCGTCTAATTAACCAAAATTGACCGAGGAGAGGTTGAGTGGGACAATCGATAACAGTTAGTTGGCACACCATGGTTTTGACCAAGAGCCATGGTGAAATTCGAACTTCACCTTTACAAGACAGCTGGAAGAACCTAATTTATCATCCTGCATGCAACGTCTCAATTAGGGAGATGTTATCGGAGTATTTAATTTAGTCAATAATGGGGAACACAATTCCAAAGTTGCTCCCCAAATTGATTTTCTCTTCATGATTATTAATATAGTTTTTGTAGTTTTTTTATTCCAATTTGCAACCCCCTCCCCCATTCTAGAGAATATAGTCGATTGCTACTTGAAAACATTGTTGGTGAGTCAATTTGGTCGAACCCCATATTTCCTGTGGATTTGACCCTGGACTCTGTTAGCTTTATACTTGTTCGAGACTGCTTTAGTGTTGGAGTATGAACGTCAAAAATTTTGGCGCCATTGTTGGGGGATTCGGCTAGGTTTTTTACTTGATTTCATTAAAATTTAATTCAAGTGTTAATTTCTAGATTCTCTTGTATTTTACTTTTATTTTTGTTTTTGTTGTTTGGTTTGTGTTGTAAGGTGTATTAGTTTTGTATGCCTAACACAAAGAGCCAAGGCAATCCCTTAGTTCCAATCAACTTGGAAATCCACCAAATTGCAAGAAGAAGGGCTCTAGAAAATGAGGACATCGCGATTGATGAAGTTATTGGTCATCATGATGAAGATGTGGATAGAGAGGAAAACCCACCTCGAAGGGAAAATAGACTACACCATAGGGACTTCAATGAAAATGCTTATAGTTGGAATCAATATTGGTTGAACCCTATGTCCATGGATATCATGGGAGCGATGGCGCTTTCACCCTTACTAGCTGACACTAAGTTCATCGTATCTAGTGGTCTCTTACAAATGCTTCAAAATCGTGGTTTGTTTACGGGGCTACCTTTGGAGAATCCACATAGTCATCTCCATAATGTTGCATTTGTTTGCAAGAGTGTGATAGGTACCCAAAATCTTTCAATGTGTATAGTTGGTCTAAGAGTGCTACCTCTATCTCCAACTGGAAATGCGGCAATATGGTTGTTAGAACTCCTACAATGTTCTATCATAAGTTGGGTCGAGCTACAAAGAGCCTTTTTAGAGTGGTATTTTTTGAGGTCCAAACAACTTAAACTCAATGACCAAATCAATAGCTTTGAGCAATTGTCAGGTGATTCAATTAGTACAACATGGGACAGGTTTACCAAGTGCTTGAGGATGGTTTTGGATCACAAAATTGTTAACAATGCCTTAGTGGAGATCTTTTATCGGGCTCTTAACATGCATAGTAAAGCTTGTGCCAACACCATCATGGGAGGCATGTTTCTTGATCATTCTTTTGCATGAATTGCTAAAAGAATGGAGCAACTGGTCAAAACGAATAGAGCATGGGGCAAAAGAGAGAGAGGTGCAACTAAAACTTCTGGTACGATGAACACTTACAATAAGCAAGCCAATGTGAATGAGGAGATTATGAAACAAGTTGCTCAACTTCGCACAAGTATGGATTTGGTATTGAAACAAAACCACGCAAGTGTTCATGCAGTACACACTGACCTTCAAAGGCACCTATGTATGAAGAAACCTTCTTTGATGAAGATGCTTGCTTTGTGAGTAATCAAGTGGTAGATTTCTGAAATAATGCCCAAGGGTCCAACTCGGACTGTTGGAGGTAAGTTTTCGCAAATCAAGGTCAGAACTATGAAAAAGAAGGTTCATATAGACATAATTATGGCAGTTATTATGAAAGAGAGAGTACCAGAGGCCGAGTTGGGGTGAAGATATGGATATAGCAATGGTCCCTATGAGCCTCCCCATAATTGTGATGTCAAGTCTAGCAACTCTAGGATTGAGGAAATGTTTGAAAAGTTATTGAAAAGGGTTGACCATCGAGATGAGACTTTAAAAGTGATGAAATCAGACATTTCAAGTATCAATCAAAAGATAGAGTCTCATTCGGTAACCATCAAACAATTAGAGCAGCAATTTGTGCAAGTATCTTCTCAATTGAACAAATACCGAGAGGGAACTTTGCTAAGTAACACGGTTCAAAATCCAAAGAATGATGGACATTGCATGGTAGCCATGACAAAAAGTGAGAAAAGACCATAGATTCCCCAATGCCGGTGGTTGATGATGAAACTTGTGAGAAGGGGATGCAAAGTGAAGAGGTCAAAAAGCAAGAAAAGTCCAAGATAATCCCTAAACCTCCTCCGCCTTTCCCCAAAGACTCAAGGAAAAAGTGGAGGATGATAAATTTAAACATTTCCTTTCCATATTGAAGCGATTGTCCATTTACATCCCCCTTCTAGAACCATTGGAAAAGATGCCCAGGCATACTAAATACATGAAAGATTTAGTGATGATAACAAGTATGGTAAGACAAGAGCTTTCGCAAGAGCTCCAACAATGTAGTGTCATTATGACCTTATACCTAGTCATAAAGAGGGAAGATCCTAGTGCATTCACCATTCTTTGTACCATTGGTGATGTAGAGTTCGCAAGGGCATTACGTGATTTAAGAGCAAGCATAAATTTGATGCCTCTTTCCATTTTCAAAATGCTTGGTCATGGTTCTCCTAGTCCCTCAAGAATGCTGTTGCTCATGGCAGATAGAATAATCACGAAGCTAGAGGGAATTCTCTTTGATGTGTTTGTGAAAATTGATAAGTTTATCTTTCTAGTAGATTTCATGATTCTTGACTGTGAGGTTGATTTTGAGGTCCCTATTATTTTGGGGAGGCCATTCTTGGCCACCAGGAAAGCATTGGTGGACATAGATTCTGGTCAACTCATGTTCAGAGTTATGATGTAGAGGTTGTTTTTGATATCTTCTAGTCAATGAAACACCTAGATGAGCTCGAAAGCGAGGTGTGGACTATTGAAGATTTATGAGTACTTATGAATGACTAAGTCAAGCTACGATGTTAAACAAGGCACTTCTTGGGAGGCAACCTAAGTATTTTTCATGTTTTGGCATGTTTTGAAGTGTATTTTGGTTGTTTGAATTACAAGGTAGTGGATTGATTCTTATTTTGATTTTGAAGACATTGAATCAGTTGCATTTTTGTGATAATTGCATATTTTGAGATTAAGGATTGCAGGTGTGAAGTTAGTGCTGAAAGTTGGAAGAAAATGGCATTGGAAGCAACCTCTACGACCAAGCTTATGAGCCATAGCTTACACTATGACTCGTAGTCGTGCCTCGTAGAGGCTAACAATGTTTGATTGAAATTGACACATAAACTACAAGCCAATGTTATGATTCATAGTCCATGCTACGAGTCATAAGTGGGGTTCCTAATGCCCAGGTACGATATTGAATTTTTCTAAGTGTTAGAGTCTGCTACGAAACCATGATCTACAAGTCGTAGGAAGCCCTACGAGTCATAGTTGGGTTCTCGTAGACCAAACTCAGTGATTTTAAAAGTCGGCCCTATTAGGGTATATTAATGGTCAAAATAGTTTTTGACCCTTAATTCCCCTATTCTAAACCCTTATTTCCTAAATTCCAGTCCCTATAACATTTGTCTCCACACTGTTCTGATCAACTTTCAGGTGTACCCACGTCATTTTCTGATGAACTTTCTGGGAAAGCATCCAATACCTAGGGTTTTGACCTCTTTCTTATCTTTATGACTAATTGCTCATCATACTCTCACAAGGTATGTTTCTTAGTTAAATTTCGTGCTCATACTTTTATGTCTTTGGAAATTCTTGGATGATTGTGTGTGTGGAATTAGTACTGAAAATACCTATGAGAAAATTGTTGCATAGGAATGAGAATTAGGGTTGTGTCATTTAAAATTCCCTAAGGTAGTTCTAAATTTTGAAATCACTCTTATTTGTTGGTTGTGATAATGAATGCTTGCCATGTTTAGGGTTGATCATGTGCATGAAATGAATATGTGATGCTTGATTAACTTGTACATTCATGGTGGGATTATAATTTTGCTGTGGCTGTGCCTATGGAGTTGAAAATGGTGGTTTAAGAATTCCGTTGTCTGTTTTTGCATCAAATCCCCTTGTTCATCTAAGTTTGCTTGTTAATGTTGTTGTTGTGTGTTCTAGGATTGAACAGTTTTCAAAATTCTCGAATTTGTTGGGAAACAAATGATTGCTTGATTAGGTTTAGATTAAATTATCATGATTAAGGGTCATGGGATGTTGTTGTGCTTGTTATTTAATTTGAAAATTGCTTCAAATATTGTTGGAGATCTATTGTTGATTAATTATTGTTTATGTGGTAAGGTTGAAGATACCACATGTGTCTGATATTCCTTGCTACGAGGGCTACCTATGACTTATGGAAGGACCTAGGAGTCGTAGTGGCCCCCTCGTAGGGAGTAACAATTACCTATGGCCCCTTGACACCTTCCATATGAGATCCTCCTATGGGGCATTGTATCCACTATGAATAGTAGTGAGAGTTTCATGAACATGCCTTGTGTTTACAGAATGTCACTGGAAATTGGTATAAGCGAGCCTACGACTCGTAGTGGATACTACAAGTTGTACTCGTGCCTCGTACCTATTTTTAGTGTGATTTTTTCTCAGGAACCTTTAGACTATGAGGCCACAGTACAGCTCATAGGTCACTGTACGAGTTGTGCAGTTTTGATTTTTTGTGTTTCCCTTTTTATTTCTGTTTCTCTTTACTTCTTACTCTGTTTATGATGATTGTTTTGGGGCTGATTGTGTATTTATTATACAATTTTCTGGAAAAATACCCCCAAAAACTAGAGGTGCTACTGTGAGAGAATTTAACAGACGACTGAGGGATGAAAATATGGAGGATTACTAGTTGAGGAGTCAAGTGAGAGTGCCTCACAGTCCAACGTAGATGATACTGTGGACTGGAGAGAGTCCGATTGTGCAACTCAGCATAAAACAGTAGCAGAATCATTAGTTGACCCATCTATCTTCGCCATTGATCCTCATCATCAACCGGTGGGGAATCGAGGGCATACAGGAGATCAATGAGAAGGGACTAGAGGCAAAGTGACAGGGAAAACCTGTTAGTCAGTTTCATGAGAAGTTTCGGTTAAATGACCTAGGGTTGAGTCGAGTTCCTGCTTTAGAGGCGGAGATTGTTCGACACAGGATCTAGTGGTTGTCATAGCGGTTGGGTAAGTATGGCCCTAATGTGTTAAGAGAGTTCTATACTGCCTACGTCGCTACCATCCTCCGAGATCTTCCTAAGTGGAAGAAGGCTATAGATTAGCCTAGGTTGAGCAGGGTCTTGGTTCGAGGTCAGAGGGTAGATATCTCTGAGGAAACCATCAACCGGGTTCAGTTTGGTCCAAACTATAGGGTGTCACAACATACAACCGAGTGTGATAGCAAGATACATAAGATGTGACGTGCTATGATTGGGAAGAATATTGATGTAAGGACCAAGCTCCTCAGATGCATAGCGAGCCAAATAGTTGAGGGTGATGCTGAGCCTACATAGATCACCAACCATGCCGAGCCTATAGTGACATCCCAGCTCTCCTTTACAGCCAAATTCTAGTGGGCCATTGTCTGGTCACGCATCAGGCCTATATTTGTGAATGATGTCATCATCTTAGAGAGAGCCATGTTACCAGCTAGTATCTTAGTTGGCTATGAGATCAATTGGTTGCGTGTCATGGCTGAGCAAATTTATAATTTCATGCTCCGGACGAATACCTCATTGTCGTTCCCTATCTTAGTACACTGGCTGTGCATTGAGGCTAGAGTGCGTGTTCTCTTCACATAGACCCACACGTTGTGGCCCTCCATACTATGGATTCCAGCCTAATCAAGGCTGATGAAAAGCTGGTGGCCCTCCAGAGATTAGTTCCTCCTCCTATGCCTGAGACATTTCCGCTCGAGCCAGCTACTGAGAAGTTGACTCCAGTTCCTACCACCTCCACTCTATTTACACTAGATTAGCCTCTAATAGTCGACACCGAGGCGATGCCCTCAACCCCTACATCTGAACTAGAGCCTTCTTCTTCACAGGTTACTTTTGCAGACTCAACTATTATGTTTGTTTTTGCATTTCAGGCTTTGGTATGCAGGTTAACTAGGACAGAGGCCCAACTAGAAAAGTTGATGAACCAGATCAAGCCATGGGTTTATCAGACAGTGCAGGACTTGGAGGAGTTGTCTAAGGCATTAACCCTAGTTGAGTTGGATCAGAGAATCAATGCAGTGGATGCCAGGGTCGATGCTTTCGTGGCTAGGGGCTAGAAAAGGCTTGAGGGAGCTTATCTTGTAGATTTGGCTTCTATACAACAGGAGTTTGCCAAGTTCAAGGCTGACTTGATGACATCATTAATGGCCTGATAGCAGTCCCGGAGGAGGTACCTTTGGGTGAGGACTTGTTGACTTATTTGTAGATCGCCCACGTGCTCCAAGGAAGAGGCCTCTGGAGAGTGATGATGCAGAGATGGCACAGAAGAAATAGAGGACTTCTGAGGAGGAGGCGGAGCAGATTACTAACTTGGTGATGAGAGAGTTCAGAGATTACATGGAGCTAGTACCTCGAGTTCAGCTACAACCTAGACCACCCAGGAGGAGAGAGAGTCCTAGGACTAGACTAATGCCGGTGCTTGAGCACCATGTGATTGCTATTTTTGACGCCCATTCTTACTACTTTTGGATATTATGTTTTTATTGATGTTTCTAGATAATTTGGTTTTTATTACTCTTTGGATGATATGTTTTTATTTCGTTTTATTATATGTATTTAAGGAGAAAGTTTCTTTTTGGTGGGAGTGGGGAAGATATAGACTTGACTGAAGTCTGAGCAGCTTTTCATCCACAACTTTCCTATTTTTGATATCCAAAGGTTTTCTTGCCATGTTTCTTTTTCCTTGTGGATGATTTTACTTTTATGTTGAACCGACATGGTTTAGTAATTGTAGATAATTTGTGGATATATGACAATTAATACCTTTGGCATGTATATAATTTTGAATGGTTTTATTGAATGTGTTAAAAAATAGGTACCCTCAAAATTTTTGGGATTATTGGTTACTATTTCAATCTTACATGTGATTGGTTTGGCAATGTATGTTTTAATGAAGCAAAGGCAAGTTCACGCTTCAAGTATGATCTATGAGTCTATGTTGATTATGTATGCAATGTAATGTAATTTTGTCATATTCATGCATTATATACTGATTCAGAACTTGTGTTGTTACTCTGAGTTGGATTGGAAATTTTGTTGATTGGGAAGGGATCTTAGGCTGTTGTTCTTTAAAGTAGCCCACTTATGCGTAAACGACTCACCAAATGAAAGAGTTTACCCCTTGTTCCAAATGTTTGAGCCTTGTATGTACCTTTTCCTTCTTGATAATTCTTTAATATTGGCCTTGATCTATCCTTGAACATGTGAACCTTGATTGAGGCAAAAAGTCTAAGTTGAAGGTGGCTACCAAAAGTAGCCCTGGTTTAGGGAATTGATATTGTGTACTTCACCTCAGGCTAAAAGCCTAAGTTGAGGGTGGCTAATGTTGTGGTATAGTAGCAAAAATGAGGTGATTGGTTGGGAATGAAAGAAAGAATTGAAAATTAGGTACCAAGTGAGAGAAAACAAAGAAAAGTTGCCTTAGAATGAGAAAAATAGCAAAATGAGTTCAAAAATAAGGCACAAGATGAAAGATGAAAAGAAAGTACCCCAAAAAGCTTGAAAGTGAAGAATAAGAGAGGCCGAAGTGAAGATGGTTGAGTTAGTAAGGTGAAAATGTTGAGAAACGCGGTTAAAAGATAGCATTTAGTCACTAATTGCAAGCCTATGAAGTCCTAATGCGATCATGATCCAACTAGTCAATAGTTCGAAGTGTGAGTATATGGGAAGCCTATGGTATTGGTTATCATGCATGAATCTCGGTTATGAGAGTGTGTATTCTTGCACAGTCCTCAATCTCCTTTGATTGCTTATTGAGTGAAAACGAGGAATTTCTTTTCTGTGAGGGCATTTGAACTGTATGGTCAACATATGGCTTGTACAGTGATTATGAACTGTTTATACTCCTTAGCTTGTCATAGTTGGATTGTCAAATGCATCAATGTGCCCTAGTTTGCTTGATTGCTATCCAGTCTAGTTTTTAAAATGCTAGTGGGTACCTAAGCTAAAATTGAGAGAAGTATATGATGTTAGAATGATGGTAATGTGTTACTTATTGTCTATGTAGATCGAGTCGTTGCTTGAGGACAAGCAATAGTTCTTAGTTGAGGGTGTTGATGTACTATCAAAATACAACACGTATGATGCCTAAAACAAGGGATTTTGCAAGTGCTTAATGCTACTTTTTATGGTTTATATGTGTTTTATGTGTGTTTTTGTCGAAAATATAGGTTATCCTGATTTTGAGGAAAAGTAGCAGAATTTGTTGAATTTGAAGACCTATGAGACGCACTACCAATTGTGGCCCAAGATAAGAGTTGTAGGAAGTAGTCGTAGTGATTAACAACTTCTAAGTATCAAAATATGAGAATGAAGTTAGCCATATAAGTCTAGGATACGAGTCGTAGACCAGACTATGACTCATAGTATGGATCGTAGCAGTTAAATCCAAAACGACAAGTGCTGACTACGAAAGCCCGGTTAAGACTCGTAGGCTGCCCTAAGAGTCATGCTACAAATCATAATTGCTGCTGACCAAACTTTTTTTATTTATTTTAGGTCTTTTTGTAAATAGTATAAATAATTTAAGTTAGGGTTTTAAAAGGGAGGATGATAGAGACTACTATTCAGTAAAGACTGTAGAGATTCTTGAATATTTTTAGAGAGCTTTTTCTTTGGTTTAGTGTAAATACTTAGGGTTTTACATTTGAAGAGCCAATTTGGGGGATTTGAAATCACTTGTAATCAAACTCCATTCTTCATGCTTGTGATTTCAATGCTAATGTAGTTTTTGTTCTTCATTTTCTTTGGGTAATTTCTCAACCATGTTTATTCTATTCATTATTTGTGACTTTTCCCTAGCTATGAGTAGCTAAACCCCCACAACTCGGGATTGTGGGAACCATGAGTAGCTAGCATCTTATAACAAAGATTATTTGCATTTCTTTGATTGGGTATTTGCATGTATTGTCCATTTTCTTTCAAAATGCTTGTTGTTTGGTGGTGACAACACCAAACCCCGCCTAGTGTCATGATCCCGACCAAGGTAGTGACGAATAGGAAAAGGAAATAGGTGATATGATTTGATTAATGTGTTCTCGTCTAATCAACCAAACCTGAAGAAGGAGAGGTTGATTGGGACAATGAGTAATGGTTAAGTAACACATTATGGTTTCTGGCCAAGCGCCATGGTGAAATTTGACCTTCACCTTTACAAGAGGGTTGGAAGAACCTAAGTTACCATCCTGTATGCAATGTCTCAATTAGGGACATGTGATCCGGGGTATTTGAGTTAGTGAATCATGGGGAACACAATTCCCAAGTTGCTTCTCAAATTGATTGTCTCTTCGTGACTATTAGTATAGTGTTTGTAGTTATTTTATTCCAATTCGCAAAACCTCCTATTCTATAGAATATAGTCAATAGGTACTTGAAATAATTGTTGGTGAGTCAATTTGGTCAAACCCCGTATTTCCCGTGGATTCGACCCTAACCTATGGTTAGGTTTATACTTGATAGTGACCGCTTTCTTGTTATAGCGTGAACAGTAGCCAACCTCATCACACTCAAAACATGGCCCTTAGAATGAACCTTCCTATTTGTCCCAAAAGAAACCCAAAGGCCACCATGACCTAGAATCCTAGAAGGCTGACCTCATGACATTTGAACTAAGGCCTGGCTACCCTAGTCATGTATACCCCCTGTACCACCATTAGTAATCTATGGAGAGGCATGAATTGGCCTACCATGTTGGACTTGTTACTGATAACCCCTGCCCTGAAAACCTCGACAATGATACAGATGCTTGGTGAAACTACCCTAAAAACATGGCCGCTTGTCACAGCCTCCATAGGCTAAGTGAGGTATAGCCTGAATGGTACGTACATGATCTACTATTTGCACAAAAAACCCGAAACAACTATCTACTTTGTATCCAACCTCAAGCGATAAGATAAACCCCTGATAAATTTGTGGACCGACTCTTTCTCTGTCACCATGATCATAACAATGTATTGAGACAACTCATGGAGCTTTACCTCACACTCAATAACTGACATTGCGCCTTGTACCAAAGTTTTAATCCCTCAGCCTCTCCTTCAAATTGTAAGGCATAAAATTCTCCAAGAAAGCCTCAGAGAATTGGGTCCATGTTATAGCAGGTGAACTTACTGGTCTGCTACTTAGATAGGACTCATCTAGCTAGAAAGTTGTATAATCAACCCTATGGGACCCAACTAACTTGAGGTTATGCATCCTCTTCTAGCAACTGACCAAAAACTCATGGGTATCCTCACCCACAACACTTGAGAATCTGGGAGGCCCTAATCTAATGGAACTCTATAACATCTTCTACTCCTTAATAGACATCGTTGGGCTAATAGTCTATGGCAGAAACACAGTAGGGATCGACTGATACACCAGTCAAGGATCAATAGTAATATGTTATGAACTAGGGGTATGATCAAATGGAACCCCTACATGATCTAAAATTTGACCTTTTTCTCAGACCTAAGGTCCCCCTGAAGTTCTCAGTATATTGGTTGCTTGAGATTTACCCTCCATGAAGCTGAGGATCATAGGCAAAGTATTCTATAGTAGTGGTGTGGCCACGAATCTAGTTGTAGGGGGTTTTGGAACCTATTCTGCAGGCTAATGCTCATAATACGCTACCTCAATCTCGAGCTTCAGTGTCAATGCCTGCTCATGATCATGGGCTGGTTCTGTGACCTTAGCTCTACCTCTACCATGACCTAGTTTCTTAGGACATGATTGTGCCTGCAATAACCCGTCGATAGGCAAGCCAACCTATATACCCATAATTATAAGTAATGGGTATTATGGAGAAACTGATAGAATCTAATCATATATCAACAATATAGAAGAAAGACAAAAACTAACTGGAAGAACATGCAAGGAACCTAGAAGTCACTAGTACAAAGTTGTTATCCACAAAAATAAAGAGTACAAGTCCCAAAAGTGGACCAAATTATGCATAAGAACTAACTACAAAAGGATGGGCCACTAAGCTAAAGGAGACAAAAATGATCTAAAATGGGCCAAATACTCACCCTATCCTTCGGTGTGGGCTACTGAAACCTAGATCAATCAGTGTTAGTGACTGGTGCTCGGACCTGCATCATAAGAGTAGATGCAGAGTATAGCATAAATTACTAGACAATAGGTACTCAATAGGCATTATAGGCCAACTGAGCAGGAAAGGTAAAAACAATATAAAAAGGAGGAATACATCTAAATAGAGTCAGATAAGCTGCCAAGACTAAGAAAACTAACTACTATACAAGTAAGAGAAGTCTAAGTATAAAGCTAAGCTACCTATACCCGACTAGTACTGTATAAGCTTGACGGTGATATCAGAGAAATAATATACAAGGAATCAAGAAGTAATAAAACTACCATAATAAAGACCACGAATCGAAACCAACCCTAAACCATGATGATTCAAGGGTAGAAGTCTTGTAGGAACTTGGTGTCAAGGCCAGTACTACTGCTACCTGATGCTTGCCTAGTAATTTAGGGAGGTTGATGTTGGGACAAGTACTACTGCTTAATATATGAAAGGGCTGAGGATGGGACTGTTGCTACCCAAATGCTCGCCTAATATATGAAGGGGCTGAGGCCGAGACTACTGCTACCTGGATGTTCCTTAATATATGAAGGGGCTGAGGCAGGGACTACTACTACCCGAATGCTCACCAAATGTGCTTGTCTAATAAAACTAGAGGTGCCTAATTTCTCTTTCCTTTTTTTTCAGACATTAGAAGTTGCCAAGTATTTCCTTTTATAACAAATAGGGACTAATGCGACCATTCAATTATCAACCAAAAGCCAGAAAATATGAAATACTATACCTAGCTCTACAAATGTTCCCAAAATCCATCGAATGCGAGGAAATATGGATAATGGAGGGTTAGTCGAGCAAGTTGTTGCCTAGCTAAGATTTACCTACCAATCACTAGTAAGCTATACCATGCTAAAGGATTCTAGGCTAGCCAAACAATACTAAGGCATCTATAGCAAGTTCTCATATCCTATACTAAGGTCTTCATACTTCACAAGACAAACAATAGTAAACCAATCATAATAAAAATAGGGCAGCCAAGAAATAACAAGAATCACATGCTAACAATTACCCCAAGTACCCGAAAGGACCTAAAACATGCTTCAAATACTAAAGCTCATAAACAATCTACCCAACCACAACTATTTCAATAGCTCCACATGCTATCAGAAATCTAGAATCTATTGGCATTGATACTATTAACAATGGCACAAGCTAACTAGATAAAGTAAATGGTTACGATTATCGAAAAATACTAATAAGGCATACAATATGAATTCTAACACCTAAGGCAAGTAAACTAGCTAACTTTTTGCATTCCAATAAATTTCACATGATTTCATGTGAACCAGCTCGATCTAAAGAAAGGGAAGTCATTGTGTAACTACAACTGATCACGTGGGCTCCAACTTACTCCGCCAGAGTTGTTCCTTTCGAATAGCCTCTAAATGCTACCATACTATCAAAAATGAATTCACCATGCTGAATCTCAAGAAATAGAGTGGACTAATTTCAGGGCCTACAACAGAAAATGTGGGAGTTGCTTTCAGAATTCTAGAATTGGCCCTAAAATCTAGTCCCAAATTATACTCTCAACTTAATCAACAACATAATAAGTAAATTTAAGCCAAAAATCAATTTAAATGGGAACATTACCAAAATCTTAAAATTTATCTATAAAGTAAAGATATAACAAAAGGTATAAGGGTAAATTTACAAAAAAACAAATATGGTTCCAAAATGTGAATAAACCATTCCCCAATGATGATTGTGGAATTCCACCAAAAATAGACATAACAATCACTGTAAATGGACATCCACAAATCAAGATATCATCACTTAAAGTTATCAAAAATTTCACTTAGAAAAGGCATGAAATAATAGCTATAACCACAAAATTTAACTGAAATGAAGCCTCAACTTTTCTTTCCAATGTTGCCAATGCGTTCCCCCCAAAATTTCCTTAAATTTAGGCCTCTAGACCTCCACATTTGAGCATGGAATGCTCAAGAAATCACCCTTAGAAGTTATAACTTAGAAGTTATAACCAAATGTTGAATTCAAACAAGGACATAAAATATAAAGGCCCACGGGTATCGCTACAGCCACCCTAGTGTTTACTATAGCAACCCCTCCTCGGAAGGGTGGGCCTTGCTAGTTTAAGCCATAGGTCGCTTGTCACGACCCTAACCTAGGGCCTAGCCATGATATGGTAAATGTGACCCTCGAAGGCGCCGCATCCAAGCCTCTTGTTCATATCATAAGCATACATTGGTAAAGTAAGTAATTCATAAGAGAGTAAGCTAGCAAAACACAGCAACATTAAAGTCATAGTTTCCCTTAGGGGGGTTTACAATATCATAATTTCCAAAACAAGCGTCTACATCATAGATCTTGGTGGTGTCTAGAACATACTATTAGCACATTCTCAAGACGAAATAGCAATGACATTATAAAGTCTCAACATATAAAGGTATAACATGAACAAGGCTTGCCCTCAAAGCATGGTAACTCACCAATGATCTTCAATGCACAATCCAACTCTAGCCACAAAATAGAGGAATTGTCTTGTTGTCGCCTTTCCCTACATGGTTAGATCATATAGACAAAGAAGTATGCATTAGTACGTGGAATATACCAAGTACATAGGTATGCATACATTAAAGAACATCAAAACATAGTGACAATATGCGTAATTATAATAATAGAATAAGGACAAGATATGTATGAAAAATACATATTTCAAACCATGAATATAAGCTTCATGAAAACCTTTCATAACCTGGCATACATATGTAGATCATAACCAACAATAAGACCATGCTGACTATTGCATGGAATCTCAATATTCCCTCTGCATAGAATGAAAGAGCAGTCGACTTTGCCAAGATAGACTTCATTGCACCTGATTGATGATGATCACGCTCCAATAAGAAACTAGTCGCTATCAGTAATTAACCTAATCGAGGTTAGGGTTGAATCCACAGGGAATACAAGCTTGACTATATGATTTCACTACTAATCATTCCTAGTATCTATAACTACAATCTCTAAAAAGGGAGGGGGGGTTTGTGATTCAAAAAACAACATGAAATAAATGCTAACTAGATTACGAAAAAATGCTTAATTTTTGGAACAACTTGGGAATTGTGTTCCCCATGGTTCGTTGACTCAATTACCCTAGATAACATTACTATGGTTAGTGAATTTCATGCATAATGATAACTTAGGTTCTTCCATCCCTCTTGTGATGGTGAAGGTCGAATTTCATCATGGCGCTTGGTCGACTACCATGGTGTGCCAACTAACTATTACCTATTGTCCCAATTAACCTCCCCTTGGTCAGGCTTGGTTGATTAGATGGGAAAAGATCAATCAAATCCTGTCATCTACTTTCCTTTTCCTATTCGTCACTACCTTGGTCGAGACCATGAAAGTAGTCAAGGTTAGGTGTTGGCCTCTACAAAACAACATTAATCATGAATGGAAATAGGCGATACATGCAAAACCCTAATCATAAATATGCATAAAACCTAGGTCATTTCAAGTCAACTACCCATGGTACCCATAACCTCAAGTTGTGGGTGCTTAGCTACTCATGGCTAAAGCAAAACACAAAAATGTAAATAAGAGACATAGTTGAGAGTTTCACTAATAACAATGAAGGAAATAAACACCGTAAGTTGCAAACCCATAAGCTTGATTGATCCACAATGTATACAAAGCAAGGTTTGCAATTTCCCAAAATGAATCTTTCAAGAAAGAACAAATAATCTACTCTAAAACCTAACAGAAGCTTAAAAAAATATCCTTGAGTAATGTCTCTGGTCGAACTCTCTCAAAATAATCTAACTTAAACTATTTATAGTGTGTACAAAATAACCCTAAATTTTATGCAAAAAAGTCAGCTGGCATCTATTAAATTTTGCAGTTATGACTCGTAGGATGGTCTACGAGTCATAGTCGGGGTCTCATATCAGGATCTTGGCATCTTGGACTGAATTGGTATGACCCATATGTACGAGTCATTGCTTGTGCTATGACTCGCATGTTGATCTCGTATTCTTGGTCTTTAAGTTATGCCCAAATATTTATGCTCTCTGATTCTCGCTACGAGTCCACCTGTACGAGTCATAGAGTGTCTTACGACTCATGGGTTGGGCTCGTAGGAGTGACCTATACTTGGAAGATTTCTTATTTTTGGTCTCTGATTCCTACTACGACACAACCTATGACTTGTAGTGTGAACTAGGACTCATAGGTGGGCTCGTATGGCCTATGCTTTAGCAAAATCTGCAACTTTTCTTCAAAATCATGCCAACCTAACTTTTCTGCAAGATTAACACAAAAACACATCAAAACACTAAAAAGTCACTTTAAAAATCCACAAACTCCTTTGTTTCAGGTACCAAATGTGTTGTATTTTGACAACACATCAACACCCTCAACTTAGAATTGTTGCCTGTCCTCAAGCGACGACTCAATCTACATAGACAAAGAGAAATAAATAGCAACTAGACTAATGGCATACATATCAACTTCTCTGATTCAGGTACCCAACTACTATATTCAAAACTAGATTGTAAAACTATTTAGCAAATAGGAACATAATGTGATACTTGCCAATCCAACCATGATAAGCTAAGGAGCATCAACCTTCCACAATCACCGGCAAAGTCATATGCTAATCAAGTAGTGCAAATGCCCTCACTAGAAAGAAGTTCCTTATACTCAAGAACATTAAGAAATTAGGGATTGAGAAAGCATTCTCAATCTCATAATTGAAATTCATGCACAAAGACTAACACCATAAGCTTGCCCCCATACTCATTTTTTGGTTTAGTTCAAAAGTGGATTGGGATCACTTTAGGACTTGTTGGCTTGTAACATGGGCTTAGTGGCTTGGGTATGGTATTTTGGGCAAATTATAACTAAAAGCTATTCTTGAACCATGTTTAGCAACACATTTTTCTTTCATACTCCAACCCTTTCACCGACTTCTCCCTTATTTCCCCCTTTTAAAAACTTTTCCCAGGATTATTCTTTCACTTTTCAGTTGTACCTTCATTTTGAGCTCATTTCAGCTAATCTTTTCAACTCAAGGAACTTTTTTCTTTCTTTTTCTTCAGTTGGCTCATGATTATTCATTTTCTTTCTTTTCACTCCAACTAACTACCTTTTTTTTTGTTACTTTACCACAATAAGGGCCACCCTCAACTTACGCTTTTAGCCTAAAGTGAAGTACACAATATCTATGCCTCAAACCAGGGCTACCAATGCAACCACCCTCAACTTAGGCTTTTAGCCTCAATCAAGGTTCACATATTCAAGGATAGATCAAGGCCAACATAAAGGTATTTAATCAAAGAAGGTGAGGTTAGCAAGGTGTCAAGAAAAAATATGAGTACATGAGAAGCTCAAACATTTGGAACAAGGGATTCACTTGTTCATTTGGTAGGTCATTTAGGCAAAAGTGGGCTTACTATCAGAGCAAAGGCCTAAGATCACTTCCAAATCAACCAATTCACCAAACAAATCTTAGAGTGCTAGGGCAAGTTCTGAGTCCATATAATGGTACATGAATGTATCAAAATAAGCTCACAACACACATGGCATTTGTATCCACAATAAAGTATAGACTTATAGGTCATGCTTTCAGCCTAGCTTACCTTCACAATATCATAACAAACATTGCCATATACCCCAAAAATGTATGAATGTATTAATAATCACAATCTCAAAAATTTTTAGGGTACCTAATTTTGCATCAAAAGTTTAAAGAAAATTTAAGAGCTATATATATTCCATAAGATAACATTACTATGCATTTACAAATTATCTACACTTCCTAAAACATGCTGGTTCGACAAGAAATTAAACATGCACAAGGAAAAACAAAACATGGCAAGAAAACCTTAGGATCAAAAATATGGGAAATTATGGACTTGAGGCTACTCAGACTTCAACTTAATTCATAACTTCCACCACCCCACCAAAAGATGATACTTTGTTCTCAAAGTAAAGAAAAAACAAGAACAAAACATTATAACATATATATATACACATACATTCATTAAAAACCAAAAATAAACATTCAAAGTAAAAGTAAAAATAACATCTGACATAAATATAATTAAAACACAACCAAAAACCACATAAAAACAAGATTGTCTAAAAAGGAAAACAAAGTATCCAAAATGTCAAGATAAAAGTGGGGTCAAAAGAAGTCAAACATATTGGTGCTCATGCAGCAGTCTTGGTCCGATCAGTAGGATCCTGAGGCTGTCTCTCCTCCTCTACTATAGTGTCGGAAGTAAACTCTACAGGCAGATTGTTTGTGCTCTCTCTCTGCATAGCTGCCAACATAATCGACTCTTGCACTACCTTAGCAGGTATGGTATCTTCCTCCTGTTTGGACTTCTTCAGGGCCGGTTTGAATGGGGGCTGCCAACAGCTGCAATAAATCATCCTTAAACTTGGCCAACTCATCAGTCACCGCACTCCTATCCATGGGCATACCAATATCGAGCCTCTTTTGTACTTTAACCTCGAACGCATTGACCCGTGCATCAACTGCTCGAACTCTATCATTAACTAAATCTTGGGAAAACACCTTCATCCTTTCCTCGGTGTCCTAAACAGACTGATTAATTAATGTCCAGACCCATGCTGATAACTCTCGTAGCCTCCCTTCTACTACAGTAACCCTATGCAATAAAGCTTGAAATGCAACAACAAAGAAAAGTGGGTCAACCTGTAAAGAAGGAGCTGCTGGTGCTAGAGTGCTTGATAAAGGTGTCGACTCAATCTCAGCTATAGGTGTAGGCTCTGTAGTGGCCGGAGTAGTCCCTGTAGTAGCAAGAGATGGAGCTGGAACCTGAGGATCTACGAGAAAAGGCTCTAGAATAGGAGGAGTTGTGCGTGGAAAGGCCACTGGGTTTTCGTCGGCCTTTATCAGGATGGAATCCATAGTACGTATAGCCTTCACATGAGGGTCTCGATAAGGGTCGATGGGAACACCTGCTGCACTACATAGTTGATGACTAAGAATTCGAAATGGCAGTGAGGTATTCGTCTGAGCTGCAGCCTTGTGGATCTACTTAGTTATAATTCGAGCCCAGTCAATAGAATAACCATCTAGGATGTTGGCCAATAATATAACCCTCTCAAGGATGATCACATTATCCGCGAAAGTTGTCCTAATAAGCTAGCGGATAATGGACCACCAAAATTTGGCACGGAATGAGAGGCGTGCCTTCACAATTGAGTTCGTATGGTTTGAGAACCATGTAGGCTCCACACCCAGATCACAGACCTGACAAGCAATCCACCGACACAACTCCATCCTGACCCCAACGTCCTTCCCAGTAACCTCTCTTCTAATTTTATCGATCAAACTATCATACTCAATGGTCGATTGGGGTACTCTATAGGTGGGCCCAAACTGTACTCGGTGGATTGTCTCCTCCAAGATGTTAACCTTCCTTCCCCTGACTGTCACCACTCATAGCCTTGGCTGCTAGATTGGCTTCTTGTTCTTTGGCAGCCCCCGGCGGAGAGTAGCTAGATAAGCCACATAGAACTCACAGACTATGTAAAGGGCATACTTGCCCAGCCGCTGCATAGTCCAACGGAACCCGTGCTCATCTAGTCTCGCATCCAAGTCAGGTACTCTGTCTAACCTTGCTGTGCTCAACCTGGACTCCTCTTGAAATTGCCAGACCGGTTTGCCATGCCCCTTATCTTCTAGCCTCTGGTCATAGATCTCTTTCATGCTCGCAACACTCAATATGGGGCCGGCTAAGCTCTGAGACTAGGCCTCCTCCTGCTCAGGCTAAGAAGTGCTCTCAGACTCTGACTAAGAGTTGGAATATGTAGGAGTCATCTGCGGTGAACTACTCCCTGAGTCATTTTTCTCCCCTTCTTGTGCCTCCTCTTAAGACAAGGAGGAACTTGTAACTTCCATAGGCTCCCGAGCTGTATGGGCTCATGTTTGAGAAACAATGGCAAAAGGGTCAATCCTGGCCCTGTGGACTTCAACTGAGCCCTCAAACCTCTCAGTCTCGGAAGACTCATCCACTAGTCTCCGCCTGAATGTTTGCATAGCCCTCTTGTCTTTGGGCGGCATGATATCTGCAACACAACCAACAATACATATGAGCATTAAGACAATTTACTTACTTAACACACAACAACGAACAAAACTAAATGAATGGAAAACAAGAATTGATGCAACTGCAGATATGCAGGTACAAATGTAGTTACGACTCATAAGTTGACCTATGAGTCATATACTGGCCTCGTAGAACTAGTTGTGCCTTTAATAATACTTTCTGATCATACATATGAGACATCGTTATGACTCATAGGATGGCCTACGAGTCGTAGTCCTTATCTCATACCTAGTTCCAGAAGCATTTTCAAAACTCTGCTAAGTCTAGGAGATCCTTACTACGAGTCGTGCTAGGTACTACAAGTCGTATGTGAGTCTCGTATGAGGAATGTGAAGGAATTACAAGTGACTGATGCTTGCTACGAGGGAACATTATGACTCGTATAGGAACTTATGAGTCATAAAAGTGCCTCATAACTAAGCACAGAACTACCTGCAACGCCTACTCATTTCTCACTCAAGGCACAAATTCATAAAAAATCTCAACACATTTAAACAAGAGGGAGCAAAGCAAGAGTAAATGATACATATTCAACTCCAAACAAACATTGGCAAATTAAAAAATATTCAAAAGGAGTGTAATCACCATTCATAATGATTCAATCAGAACTCACATGTTCAAACACAACCCATACTATCGAAATTTCAACTCCGATAACCATTCCAACCCTACGTGATGAACAATAAGGCAACTCAAACAAAAAATTTATCAATTGCACACTTATAACCATCCATTCAAAACTCTTAACAAGGATCAATTCACAACTCAATGATTTTGAAAGCCAACAAACCTTAGAGTACAAACATAGCTCAACAAAGCAATGGATGTCATATTCAAACGAAACCTATACTCATGTAAGGAACAAGCTTATCAATGATAATCAAACATATGAAATCAAAAAGCTTACCAATTGATTTGAAAGGTGAACCAAAAGAAGGAGAGATGACTTTCACTTCAAGAACCTAGAATTTGGTACCCTTGCCGGAATCTTCCCTGGAAAATGATGTGGGTAGCTAGAATTTTTGGTCGAAAATGGATTGACGGGATGGGAAATGGTTTTCCATTATGTTTAGGGTTAGAAAATGGGTGAATTAGGGTGAAACATTATTTTGACATCCTTTTATAACAAACCAGGTCAGGTTTTAAAATGCCTTAGATCGAGGGTACGAGACACCGCCTACGAGTCTTAGGTCGTAATACGGCTCATAGGTCCCAGTCTCGTACCTGACCCAAAACTTAGCAAAAATTCAGAAATCATACCTGGGCCGTATTAACCCCTTTTACCACTCGTAGGACATCCTACAAATCGTAAGGTTGGCTCATAGTGTATGTGAAAACTTTAGATGCTTATAGTTTCCCCCTACGAGGCATGACTACGAGCATAGTGAAGGCTATGACTCATAGGCATGCTCGTTGGAGCTGCTCCCAGTACAATTTTTCCAAATCTTCAGCTCTTCCATTTTCTCACCTTGAAACCAAGTCTCAAAGCATAGGAATCCTTAAAATTATTGTAATTGCATCATTTTATCTAAATTTAAAATAAACCGCTACTACTCTAACTCACAAACAAACAAATAATTAGCAAAATGCTTGTGTTGCCTCCTAAGAAGTGCCTTATTTAACGTCGTGGCTCAACTTTGTCATTTTCCTCTGTTTACTATCATCGAAGGTCCACACCTCGCTTTTGCATTAATCTGGATCTTTCATGGATTGACGGATACTGAACACAACTTCTGCATCATTAACCCTGAACCGTAGCTGACCTGAATCCATATCCACTAGTGCTTTCCCACTAGCCAGAAAAGGTCTCCTAAAAATGATAGGCACCTCAAAATCAACTTCACAGTCGAGGATCAAAAAATCTGCTAGAAAGATGAACTTATCAACTTTAACAAACACATCCAAAAGGATCCCTCCATCATTTTAATGGTTCTATCTACCATGAGAAACCACATTCGTGTTTCGGTAGGAGTTCCAAGGCCAAGCTTTTGAACACGACAAGAGGCATTAAATTGATGTTTGCTCCTAAGTCACATAATGCTCTAGCAAATTCAACATCGCCTATAGTGCAAGGTATGGTAAATGCCTTGGTGTCTTCCCGCTTTTGAGCAAGACATTTGGTCATAATTGCACCACATTGTTGGAGTTCTTGTGAGAACTCTTAGCTCAAAGTGCATTTCTTGGTGACTAAATCCTTCATATATTTAGCATACCCTGACATTTTCTCCAATGCATCTACGAGAGGGATATTGATGGAGAGTTTCTTCAATATAGAGAGGAAGTGTTTGAATTTACCCTCCACTTCATTCTTCTTGAGCCTTTGAGGGAATGGAGGAGGAGGTTTTGGGATGGATTTTACTTTGTCATGCTCCCTTATCTCTTTTTGTTGCATCCTAACACCCTTTGAATCTTCTCCCTTGACTTTAACTTCACTATCAAGACCCTTCTTGATGACTTCATCCACCATAATTGGCATAACCATGCAATGCCCTTCATTTTTCGAATTCTGAACCATATTGCTTGGTAGGGTGCCCTTTTGGCATTGGTTCAATTGTGAAGACACTTGCCAAAACTATTGTTCAAGTTACTTGATTGCCATTGAATGAGAATCTATCTTTTGATTAACACCAGAGATATCTGCTTTCATTCCCCTGAGAGTCTCATCTTGATGGTTTGCTCTCTTCAACAACTTTTCAAACATATCTTCGATCTTAGAATTGCTTTATCCGACATCACAATTTTATGGTGGCACATAAGGACTGCTTCTTAGCCTTCTCTTCTCTCCCATTCTGTGTCTGACACTCTTTCTCTTTCATAGTATCCACCTCTATTATCTCTGTATGCGCCTTCTCGAGTGAAGTTTCGACCATAATTCCTAGAACCTTGACTCCAATAATCCGAGTTGGATCCTTGGGGGTTGTTCTGGAAACCTGTCACTTGGTTTCTTACATAATAGGCATCCTCATCAAAGAATTGATCATCATATACAGGAGTAATTGAGGGTTGGTGAGCTATTGCCTTCATGCTAGCTTGGTTTTTCTTCAAAAACAAATCCATGCTTGTACGGAGTTGTCCAAGTTGCTCCATAATCTCTTCATCCACTTTCACTTGCTCACTATTTGTGGTAACCGCACAAGAACTCTTTGTATTACCATGCTCACTCTGACCCCATGCTCTGTTGGTCTTCACCACTTACTCCATTCTTTCTCCCACTAACTCAAATGGTTGATCAAAAAAAACACCTCCTATGATCGTGTTGGCACATGCTTTGCTATTATCATCAAGTGCTCTGTAAAAGATCTCAAACAAAGCATCATCAACAATCTTATGATCAGGGACTATCCTCAAGCATTTGGTGAATGTCTCCTATGTAGAGCTAAGAGAGTCTCAAGGGAATTGCTCAAAGTTAATAATTTGGTCCTTAAGCTTCAGCTTCTTCGATCG
The DNA here is from genome assembly GCA_025774065.1 of Solanum ossicruentum. Classification (NCBI taxonomy): domain Eukaryota; kingdom Viridiplantae; phylum Streptophyta; class Magnoliopsida; order Solanales; family Solanaceae; genus Solanum; species Solanum ossicruentum. Next base: position 9,679,892 of record JAOTQR010000069.1, on the reverse strand, counting down.
TGGGAAATATTTTTCTAGGAACACCCTGTGCATCTCAGCCCAACTCGTGATGGTACCTTGGGGGAGTTTAGACAATCATATTGCTGCATTGACAGTCAGTGACAATAGGAACACCCTAAATCTAATAGCGTCAATAGAAATATTTTGTGTCCCCATAACACTCTTGCACAAGAAGACGATATTTTGAAGATGACGATAGGGATCCTCTAATGGCAACTCGGTGAATAGGCCACAGTTTTGGAGCATCTGGAGCAATCCACTTGATACCGCAAACATAGAATTTGCTGATAGAGGGGGCAGTACTATCGAACAGGTAGCATCCATCGCCCTGGGATTTAGTCGATATTCATTCCAGCCGTAAGCATTTGGATTGAAGTCTCTAAGCTTTGGCCGGTTAACCCTTGATAGTAGATTTCCTCTTTTCTTAAGCCTTTCTCGTTCATATGCATATCCTCCTCAACCTCAATGTCCTCATTCACTCGAGCCATCCTTCTTGGTTGTCGATGGATCTCCAAATTTAGGGGAGCTAAGGGATTGCCTTGGCTCTTTATGTTGGGCTTACAACGTAGTATACCCTGCAAAAGAAATCAAACAACAAAACAAAACAAAAGTAAAGTATAAGAGACTCTAGAAACTAACACTAGAAATAACTAATAGTGAAATCAAATCAAACCTAGTCGTATTCCCCGACAATGATGCCATAATTTTTGATTGATGATGTTTACGCTCAAACAAAAATTCGGTCACTATTAATAATTAACCTAACCAAGGTTAGGGTCAAATCCACAGGTAATACAGGGCTTGACTATAGGATTTCACTACTAACCATTCCTAGTATCTATAACTACAATCTCTAAAAAGGTGGGTTTATGATTAAAAAATAACATAAAATAAATGCTAACTAGATTACGGGAAAATGCTCGATTTTGGGAAAAACTTGGGAATTGTGTTCCCCATAATCTGTTGACTCAATTACCCTAGATAACTTAACTATGATTAGTGAATTGCATGCAAGACGGTAACTTAGGTTCTTCCATCCCTCTTGTGAAGGTGAAGGTCGAATTTCACTATGGCGCTTGGTCGGCTACCATGGAGTGCCAACAAAATGTTACCCATTGTCCCAGTCAACCTCCCCTTGGACAGGTTTTGTCGATTAGATGGGAAAACATCAATCGAATCCTATCATCTACTTACCTTTTTCTATTCGTCACTATCTTGGTCGGGATCGTGATAGTAGGCAGGGTTTGGTGTTGGCCACCACCAAAGAATATTAATCATGAAGGGAAATAAATGATACATGCAAAACCCTAATCATAAATATGCACAAAACCTAGGTCATTTCAAGTCAACTACCCATGGTTCCCACAACCCCAAGTTGTCGGTGCTTAGCTACTCATGGCTAAACCAAAACACACAAACATGGGAATAAGAGACATAGTTGAGAGTTTCACCAATAACAATGAAGGAAATAAACATCGCAAGTTGCATACCCATAAGCTTGACTGATCCACAATGCATACAATGCAAGGTTTGCCATTTCCCAAAATGTCTTTCAAGAAAGAAGAAATAATCTAATCTAAAACCTAAGAGAAGCTTCAAAAATATCCTTGAGTAATTCTCTGGTCGAACTCTCAAAATAACCTAACTTAAACTATTTATAGTGTGTACAAAACAAACCTGAAATTTATACAAAAAATACAGTTGGCATCTATTAAATTTCGCAGTTATGAATCGTAGGATGGCCTACGAGTCATATTCGGGGTCTCATATAAGGATTTTGGCATCTTGGACTGAACTGGTACGACCCATAGATATGAGTCGTTGCTTGGGCTATGACTTATATGTTGATCTCGTAGTCTTGGTCTTCAGTATTTGGTCCAACATTTTGGCTCTCTAATTTTCGCTATGAGTCCTTCTGTATGAGTCATAGAGTGTCGTACGACTCGTGGCCTGGGCTTGTAGGAGTGACTGTCACTTGGGAAGTTTATGATTTTTGGTCTCTGATTCCTGCTAAGACAAAACTTATGACTCGTAGGTGGGCTCGTATGGTCTGTCCTTCAGCAAAATCTGCAACTTTTCTTCAAAATCATGCCAACCTAACTTTTCTGCAAGATTAACACAAAAACACATTAAAACACTAAAAAGTCGCTTAAAAAACTCACAAAATCCTTTGTTATGTGTTGTATTTTGATAACACATCAGCATCTTTTAGGATTAAACCTAGCACAATGAGTGTCAGACAAACATAAGATCCTACCCTTTAGTCTTAACATTAGCATAATGAGTATCGCATGAACATAATGGTATATGGATCTAGTAGCTAACCCTATAGCAACGTAAGCATATACCTACAGCGGCACGTAGTTATAAGACTTTAGGATTTATGTAAGGTCCTTTGGGGACAGTCCACCTCACAGAAGCTCACTCGATGCTAAGTCAAATCGCATGAAATATATAATCATACATATACAAAGCTTTCAACACTTTCATACTTTATCAAAATCATACTGTCTTAGCTTGAAAAATAGGCGTCATAACTTCATGTAAACATATTATATCATAGAAATAGTCCATCTGCGTAACTTTGCATTTACTGTGGGTATACTCCTTATCTTATCATCATTTCATTGACATTTAGTGTCTTAAATCACCCTTAACGTCATGTTATCATCATCGCCATTAAAAATATACTTTTACACTTAGAATCATATTCATGAAAATCATAATTTATTATAGAATATTAGGTCCATGTGTGGGTTCATGAACTTTTGAGCTAAACTTATGAAATTAGACAAAAATCATTTAGGAATCGTGCAATTAAAATCAATTTGGATCATTAGTAAAGAAACCCACATCAATTCAACAAGCCCTAATCATTATAACTTGAAATCACTTGCATTCACTTGAAAATCATGGAAATTATATAATTCTTTATGATTCATGCATATTTAAGCATAATAATCATATAATATTTCCAGTTATTTGGAATGTCATCATGAAAACCCATAAGGAGTCATACCTAAACTTTTAGAAAAAAGGAGATTCAAGTTGCACTCTATGGAGGAATCAAATACATGAATGGAGCTCTACATAGCTTAAGTGAGAATCCAAAGAAATTGAGATGGATAAACCTTGAAATCCTCAGCAAAACCTCCAAATTCTATCTCCATTGGAGTCCTAGCTTATTGAGAGAAAATTTGAGAATGTGGGAGAGGATTTTGAGAGAATGAGTTAGAATGAATTAGGGATAGATTTTAGGGTTTGAGTCAATTAAGTTAGTTAGGAATGTCAAACTAACATAGTTTAGGTGTTAAATAGATCAGAAATGACCAAAAACTCCTTTAGTTAAAAACTGTTAGACCCATCTACGAGCCACTGTTTATAGGCCATAGAATAAAGTATGGGTGGTACTTGGCCCTCGTATAATACATGTCATAAAAAGTTAGCTACTAGAATTTAATCCCTTTAACCATGAGGTAATAGTATAGGTCAGAGTTCTATTTACAGACTGTAGATCCTATTCTTAGAAGTTTCCTAGAGTCAGAAAATTTTCCATCTCAATGTCACATCATGACTCAGCCTACGAGTCGTATTCCAAAGCACGACTAATACTGTCCTTCATAAATCACATCTAGTGAGAAAAGTTTGATCCATGAGTCATAAATTGGCTCATATAATTTGTCAAGGTCAAGAACAATTTCTGCAACTTTCCCATTTTCCTAGCTTTTCAATATGTGGTATATTACTATATTTCTCCCTTGGGGTCATTCGTCCTTGATATAAGAAAGCTTGAGTAGAGTAGAACATAACATTAACCCATTATGAATGCAAAAATTCAACATAAACATCAATTTCATAAAATAATCAAACTTATGCATCACACGTCATTCCAAAACAGGCTTATGATCAAGCATGCATACAATATGACACGAAAACACATTTTCATGAGAATTTGGAGGAATTGATCATATTTTGGTACCGTAGGCATGAATAGAAGAAAAGAAGTAAGGATACCATTTCATAATGTTCACCTCTGCTATCCAAGTAGCACTCTCAACTTGTTGGTTCCTCCATAGCACTTTCGCGGGTGCAACTTCCTTACTTATTAACTTTTCATTTGCTGGTCTAAAATCTCAACTAATACTTCTTCATAGGTCAAATCTTCATCAATAGTCACACCCTTCAATGGAACAATAGAGTTAAGATCACCCATGAATTTTCTCAACATCAACACATGAAACACCAAATAAACCTCCACGGACAAATATAGCTCATAAGACTCAATCTTCTTCACGATCTCATAAAGTGCCAAATATCTAGGATTTAATTTACCCTTCTTGCCAAAATGCATTACAACTTTCATAGGTGAAACCTTCAAGTACACCACTCAGCTTCATCAAATTCATGTTCCCTCCTAACATCTGAATATGACTTTTGAAGGCTTTGGGTAGCCTTTAACCTTTTCATTCTCCATGAGATCAACAACCAAATTTGGTCAAATAAAGGACATCTCACCACTTTGAACCATCTGACCGATTGATCACGCTCAAACAGTACCTCTCACTTTGAGGATAAAGCGATCATTGTCAAATATAAAACCTAGCCATAGGTTAGGTTCAAATTCTAAGGGAATACAGGGCTTTGCCATATTGATTCATAAACAATAAATTCAAGCATCAAATAACTCTATTCACAAGAAGGGGGGGGGGGGATTGTAATGATTGGTAGTAAATAAAATGATACTAATAAAACATAGAGACAAACAAATTGGAGAGAAACTTAGAAAATTGTGTTCCCCATGATTCACTAATCCAACACCCCGGATAACAGAACCTAACTTAGGACATTTCATGCAGAACGGTAACAAAAGTTCTTTCAATCCTTGGGCAAAGGTAAAGGTCAAATTTCAGTATGGCGCTTAGTCAGCTACCATAATATACCAACTAACCATTACCCATTGTCCCAGTCAACCTCTCCTTGGTAGGATCTGGTTTATTAGACTAGAACACATCAACCAAATTTTTATTACCCGTTTCCTTTTCCTATCCATCACTACCTTGATTGGGATCATGATACTAGGCAAGGTTTAATGTTGACCACCATTAAACAACAAGAAAAGTGAAGGAAAATGGATAATACATGAGAATACAAACTCAATAGATGAAAATAATCTGGATTATTAAGCTAGCTACTCATGGTTCCCATAACCCCAAGTTATGGGTTTAGTCACTCATGACTTGGGTACAAATCAACAATGAAATAAGAAGACATAGAAGATTTCTTACCCAAGAAAATTGAAAAGCAATGAAATCCTTTTGAAATTAGAATAACAAGATTGAATGATATGATGAATCCACAAGTGAATCTAAATCTATTTGAGTCTTAAAGTAAAACCCTAAACATTCTCTCTAAAGCTCTCTCTACAAACTACTAGGATATAAACAATAATATAAGAATAATGAAAAGATCTCCAAAAACTCCTCCTAAAACCCTAACTTATATTATTTATACTATTTTCAACAAGGTCCTTAAAATAATTAGAAAATCTGATCGGTGTTTGCTACTGCTCGTAGCTACGATTCGTAGGGTGACTGATGAGTCGTAACCGGGTGTCCATGGTTAGCACTTGGCATTTTGGACTTCATTGCTACGATCCACCTCTATGAGTTGTAGACTTGTCTACGACTCGTAGTGCACTCTTGCATTTCTTAGTCCAATTTTAATACATACTGTTAATTGCTAATAGGCCCCCTTCTACGAGTCGCAGAGAGGACTATGATTCGTACCTTGAACTCGTATAACTGAACATAAAATTCTCAAATTTTGTTTTTTAACACTGTTAATTACTATGAGCAGTCCCTTCTTCAAAATCAACAAATCTGCGACTTTTCCCAAAATCAAGACAACCTATATTTTCTGCAAAAATAAACAAAATAACACATAAAAACCATAAAAAGTCGCATTGGGAACACACAAATTCTTATGTTTTAGGCATCAAATGTGTTGTATTTTGGTAGCACATCAATGCCCTTAACTTAGAATTGTTGCTTGTCCTCAAGCGACGACTCAATCTAGTTAGATAATAAAGCAATACATAGCAATCAATCCATAGCTCAGGTACCCATAATAGCTTTTTCAAAACTTGATCATGTAGCTACTAAGCAAACCACTGCATATTGACACATTTGAAATCCAACTATGACAAGTTAAGGTGTCTTAAAAATCCACAACCACATAACAAGTCAAATGCTAACGATGCAATGCAAATGACCTCATAGGAAATAAGTCCTTTTTAAACACTCAATATGATTTCAAATATTTCTCATGGGACTGTGCAAGCATACTCACTCTCACAAATGAGATTCATAGATGATAACCAGTACCATAGCCTTTCCCATATACTCACAACCTGAATTGTTGACTAATTGGATTAGGATCACTTTAGGACTTTATAGGCTTGTAGCGTAGGCTCTTGGGGCTTTGGTGTAGCATTTTGGAAAATTAGTGATTAAGGGCAGACCTTTAATCACGCTTTTCAACACTTTCACCTTACCAACTCAATTATTCTCAACTTATTCTCCCTTTTTCTCCATTTTCAAGCTTTTTTGGGTGTTTCTCTTCATTTTTCAGCTTATGCCTTATTTTCAAACTTATACTGTTTTTTTACTCTTTATAAGTCATCTTTTTCTCTTTTTTCTCTTACCTGGTACATGAATTTGTACTCTTTCTTTTATTTCCAACTCACCATCTCATTTTTGCTATATACCACAACATAGGCCACCCTTAACTTAGACTTTTAGCCTGAGGTGAAGTACACAATATCCAATCCCCAAACCAGGGCCACTTTTGGTAGTCACTCTCAACTTAGACTTCTTGCCTCAGTCAAGGTTCACAATGTTCAAGTATAGACCAGGGCCAAGATCAAGGTATTTCACTAGATAAGGTTAGGCTATCTAGGTATTAAGAAAGAAAAGGGTACATGTAAGGCTCAAACATTAGGAACAAGAAATATACTCTTTCATTTGGTTGGTCATTTAGGCAAAAGTGGACTAAATCAAAGAACAAGGGCCTAAAATTCCTTCCTAATCCAACAATCTCCAATCAAACTTAAAGTAATAGGGTAAGTTCTAAATCAGAACACAATGCATAAATACAACAAAATTAGCTAACACACACATGACATTGTATACATAGCCAACAAAGACTCACATATTATGCTTCAAGAATCAACTTGCTTTCACTTAATTAGAATAAACATCGCCAAAACATTCAAACATGCATGATCGCAAAATAACTACTAATAAATAAAAATTTTCAAGGGTACCAAATTTTCCAAATTTTTTCATAAACCATCAAAACAATGTACATGCCAAAAGTTTAATTACTATATACTACAAAAATTGTCTATAGCATCTAAGATATGCCAGTTCAACAGAAAATAAAATATCCACGTGGCGAAAGAACACATGTAAGAAAACTCGAGATCAAAAATTGGGATAGTTATGGACTAAAAGCTACTCATACATCTCTCTAGTCCATAACGACCCACACCCTACCACAAATAAAGTACTTTGTCCTCAATGTACATGGCAAAAACAAAATAAGAACAAGGGTCAAAAATCAAACATCAAATAGTGCCTAAGCACCAGTCTCTTACAGTCTATGAGAATCTCCCTCCTATTGGGTAGTTTGTGCTATAGCCATGCTAGATGAGCCAATGTCGTGCACTCGATCAAGCTCCTGGGCTCCCCTCAACTCCTCTTCTTCTCTCGATGTCCTAATGATGAATGAATTATCTCCTCATCCAGATCCTCATCACCCTCTAAGGTCTTCTATCACTTGTGCCTTTTTTTTGTATCAGCATCCTCCATAGATCTATTTCCTGGAGCACGTGGTGGCTGATCCTCCACAAACATATCAAATAGTTGCTTATATACTGGTGTAGACTCAGGAACTGTGATCGGAGATGCTAATGATGTGATCAGTTCATCCTTGAACTTCGTCAACTCCTGACGAAAGGATGAAAGGATTGCGGGCCAAGCCTCGACAAGTCTCTTCTGCACTCTTTCCTCGAAGGCTTCGACTTAGGCATCTACCATAGAAATGCGCTGATCAACAACAGAGCTAGTAAATGCCTTACATCGACCCTTCAACTCCAAAACAATCTATCGGACCCATGGCTTGATCAGCCGCATAAGCTGAGCCAGCTGAGCCTCAACCCATGATAATCTCCACACCATAGCCTAAAAAGCAAAAGCAGACACAATGTCTGCAGAATGAACCTGAGATGTAGTTAGCTCTAGTATGGGTGCGGCTATAGTGGGACCCATCTCAATGTCAACTGTCGCAGGATGCTTTGGTCTCTCATCAGTAGTAATAGAAGCTGGTGTAGTAGTGGCGGCAGCCGTCGAACTGTTAACAAGTAGATCTAGCATAAATGTGACGGGCATAGGAGGTTGTGCCCGTTGAAGTGCCACAGGGTTCTCATCATCCTTGATCAGGTTAGGATCAATATATAGAGGGCCACGAGCATGGGATCCATGTGAAGAGATACCTCCACCTTTGCCTCCATGCATAGCCTGTGGATCAACACAGGGAATGGCATGCACTTGGACCTTCTGAGCGCCGACTCATGTATCTAATATGAGTCATGCCCAATAAATCTCATAGCCAACTAGGATGTTGTCTAATACAACAACTCGCTCCAACGTAATAACATTTTCTATGAAAGGGGGTCAGATACGAGACTTGATAATGGCCTACCAAAACATGGTGGGAAAGGAGAGGGAAGACTTCATGATTGACTCTGAATGTGTCATGACCTATGTAGGCTCTGGACCATGCTCAACTATTTGGCTACAACCCATCTCAAGAGCTCTATCCACTGGTCCACACTCTTAGAAATAATGTCCTATCTATTCTGCCTAATCCATCGATCAAACTCAGAGCAAACTTTGATGCTCTATATGTAGGACCAAACTGTATGTGGCAGAGCATCCCCTCCAAAATGTCGACTTGCCTACCTCTAACCAATACCTCTATCAATTTGGGATGATCGAGAGCCTTCTTCCCCTTAGGAAGGTCTTGTAGGATAGTCATCGCATGAGTTGCATAAAATTCTCGCACTATGAGCAAGGAGTATTTACCCAGGTTTTTTGTCAACTATCTAAGCCCATGTTATCTTATCTCGTCCTCTAGTGCTGGGAAATGGCTCAAGCCTATATCGACCAACCGATGCTTTTGTAAAATGATTGAACTGGTTTACCCTACCCCTTTGGCTCTAACCCATCATCAGAAATCTTCTTCATACTTCTTACAGCCGATCTATGATATTGTGGATCTATATGAGAAATAGATGGGATGATAGAGGCCTCTGCATCTCCTCTCTCCTGAGGTGCCTCGTTTGAATTAGACTCTGAACCAGAAGGAGTCATTTGCATTAAACTCCCGCCGGATCATTACCATATCCCTCCTCATCAAACTACGATGAAAAAACATTATGCATTTAGGCCTAGCAAGCTCGTGCAGCAGCCGCCCTCGTCTAAGGCACCTGTGCCTCGGGGTCAATCAGGACATTGTGGATCTCATTCGATCCACCTGAATGTTTATTTGCAGACTCCTTATCTATAAGTCTTGTATTAATAGCCCATTTTTCTATATATTTTGTCTTAGGGGCCAAAGTACCTATAAATGAGCGTGAACAAACCCTGATCAACCTCAAATCATTCAACAAAAACAAAATAAAAACAAATGAAAATAAAAAATGTATCAATTGCAGTTAGCAGGTGTGAGGCCCTGGTATGACTCATGGTGAAGACTACGAGTCGTACTATCGCCTTGTAGTCCACAGGTGCATAACAATTTTGAACACTGAAACTAGGTACGAGATGCAGTTACGACTCGTAGCTTTGACTACACATCATAGATAGGTCACTTACAAGGTTTCAGTTTACAAAATTTCACACAAGCTTAGGTCCATGAGACCCCACTACAGTTTGTAGAAGGGACTATGACCCGTAGGTGGGTCTCGTATGGTAAATGTTCATGATCCTTAGGTCACTGTTATTCCCTATGAGAGGCAGCTACGACTCGTAGACCCTTCTATGTGTCATAGAAGACTCTCGTAGCAGAGAATAACAGGTACTTGAAGTACCTATCATTTCACCACACAGACTTTAAACACCATTCCAACTAGAATCAAACAGTATTGAAGATAGTTTTCATCATTCAAAATATGAGCACAAAAAACCCATACCCTTATCATGACATTCGTATAAAAAATCCATCCTGTAACCAAAATCATATCAATAAATACACAGTCAACTACTATTCCCCCCAATACATTCAAGAATAAACTCATGACGTAGTTCCCCAAAATATCCAATAACAACATTCAAGTGCATACATAACAATTGAGTGAATTGATTCACAAGTATGCCAAGAATTTATCAACCCACAAATTTTATCAACATCACCCCAACCAACATACCATTATGCTATTACGAATTTGCAAAGGAATACACAATTTCCAACTGAGATTATTCAATTGATTAACAACCACCAACATAGCATGATATTAAGCATAACAACAAGAGCATGTCATTCAATCAAAATAATACATTATTCATATGGATTAAAATCCTAATTCTCTTTCAAATTGCATCAATCCCATAAATACATTGCCTTGGTCTATAATTCAATCCCAAATTCATTCATACAATTCAAGCAAATAAACTTTTGAAGATTAAAAATAGGCCAAGAAACATATCAGAGTGAATGATGAACTATGATGATCAAAACGAGAAGATAGCAACCAGTGATACTTTCCAGAACAGTGATTAGGTGGCTAGAAAAATTTATCGGAGTGGTGTCACCACTCAAGCCTAAGGCCTACACATGACACAGAGAATGGGAACCTAAGCCTCTTAGCATAACAACCACACATCTTTTGTCACAGAAGCAAAGTAAACAACACTAAGAGATAATAAAAAGGGAAATTGGGAGTAAGAGAAGTCTTTGATATCATAAAACATAGAAGAGTCAAAGCTCATAGCATAAGTAAATCATTTCTTCCAACAATACCTCTACTTATAGATTGGAGCAGCGGCCAAGACACTTTCAAGGATCACCCTCATAGTATCAAATGGTCAACATAAAGAGATAACTAAAGCAAAAGTAGCATAGCTAGTGTCCCCAAACTTGAGGACTCACCAAAAGCTTATTTTTAAGAAGCCAAAACTAGCCACGTGGAGGATGATCGTGAGAAGCTCTAGTTCCTACATGGTAACATCATGTATGCATAGAGTATGCATCAGGCCATTTCAATGTACTATGTAGGATACAATGCAACAAGAGATAGGCAACGTAGTCAAAATGCATAGTCTTAAGCAAGGGATAGGTATAATAACAACATGGCATGCATGATCAATGCTTGAAGTAAAATATGCTTGTAAAACATATAATTTAAGAATATAGATTACATGTGTTGGAATAGTCTATCATCATAGATCAAGCAGACTAGTACTTGAAATCCAAGGCATATCACCCTTTAAAGGTGATTGAGGTATCTACTTCTCAATTGGTAGATGTGCATGTCACCCCCCATCATAGTGGTCAAGGTATATACCCCTCAACATGGTAGATGAGCATAGCACCTCGCATCAAAGTGGTCAAGGTATATACCCCTCAACATAGAAGATAGAAATTGCACCCCCCTATGAAAGTCATAAAGGTATATAGCCCTCAACGTGGTAGATGGGCATAACACACCCATCAAAGTGGTTGAGGTATATAACCCTCAATATGGTAGATTGGAATAGCACCCCCCATCAAAGTGGTTAAGGCATATCACCCCCTCAAAAAGGTGTGGTCAACTTGCAACACTATAGATACTTTTCATGAATTCAACACATACTTACAATCCCTTCATCATCATAGAGTCACTTAGCTTGTAAACCATATCCTAGACCATCAATAACACAAGAATTCTTGTCAAGACATTTTATCAAATGCTTGGCGAGTATGTAATTCTAGTTCAAAATCATGTAATTCAAGATTAAAATTATGTGAGGAAACTCAATGTAAATCAACCCACCAACACATAGTAAAACCCTCGCGTAAGATAGCTCGATATCCCTTATCAAACCTCATAATAGATTATAGTTTCATAGATTAAAACATGCATAGTAACGATAGACAAAACATCTCATAGTACAATTTTGAAGTAGGAAGTCACACCACTGCTCTGCGATGGGTCTGCTCGTGGAGCCAATGTGGATGCACACTTAAAATTGCAAAGTTGGTTAAAATGAAATTTCACTAGGGTTCCTCTAAAATCGGGGTTATGCCCATTTCCCACTCAACTTTTCCCCCTGATCAAGAATATGATGTCAGATTTTTAATATTACACATGGATTTTGAGATATATGGAAGTTACAATTATGGGCATTTTCGAGGCACATTTTCAGGCATTTTAGGGGCGTTCCAATATCTCCCCCTTGGGAACATTCATCCTCGAAGGTCAAACAAGAATATATGAGAGAAGTGATTATGAGGATTTCAGCACGTCATATGAATGCAACAAATGCATTTAAACTTCATTTTCAAAAATCTTAGCATAAGTGTCAAAATCACTATAAACTTGTCAACATAAACATGAATGCATGCAAATGACATAAGGGATGAAACTTAAGACTTGAAATCGTATAGGGAATTTAAGTTAGTACCTTAGGCTTGAGTAGAGAGGAAGAGATAGGGATATCACTTTTGCATGGCTGCCTCAGGTTCGTATGTGGCATATTCAACTTGTTGGTTCCTCGAAAGGACATTAACGAAAGCTACATCCTTATCCCTCAACCTTTTCACTTGTCTATAAAAAATTTCTACTAGAACCTCTTTATAAGTCAAATTATCTTCATAATACCCACAACATCCAAGGGTACAATAGCATTTGGGTCACCCACATACTTTCTCAACATAGATACATGGAAGACAAGATGGACCACTCATAGGCCATCTTACCAATCGTCCTCAACACTCTATAAGGACCCACAAATCTTGGACTCAATTTACCCTTCTTGCGAAATCAGACCACATCCTTCATGGGTGAGACTTTCAAATAGACCCAATCACCAACTTTAAATTTAAGATCCCTTTTCCTCACATCAAAATATGATTTTTGTCTATTTTGGGTTGTTTTCAACATCACCTTTATCAACCTCACCTTCTCCAAGGCTTCTATGACTAAATCCAGACCCAATAAAGCCATCTCTCCTACCTTAAACCATCCCACCGGGGATTTATAATGTCTACCATAGCAAGACTAAAAAGAGCCACACCAATTCTTGAAAGATAAACTTTTATTGTAAGAGAACTCAATGAATGGAAGATGTTCATCCCTACTACCATTAAACTCTAAAACATAAGCTCTAAGCATATCCTCAAGATTTTGGACTGTTCTTTCGGCTTGGCCATCCGTTTGAGGGTGAAAAGTCATACTAAGCTTAACCTTTGTACCAATACCTCTTTGGAAAGACCTCCAAAAGTGAGAAGTGAATTGAGCACCACAATCCATTATGATAGACAAAGACACTCCATGCAATCTAACTAACTCATGAATGTATAATTTAGCATAATCCTCAGCACCATAAATGGTTTTGACCAGTAAGAAATGAGCCGACTTTGTCATTCTATCAAACACAACCCAAATAAAATCAGAATGCATTCTAATCTTAGGCAACACAACCACAAAATCCATGTGAATCTCTTCCCATTTCCAAGCAGGGATCTCTACATCTTGGGCTTGGCGAGCCAACCTTTGATGTTTGGCTTTTACTTGTTGGCCATTGTGACATCTGGATATGAACTTGGCAATATCTTTCTTCAACTACAAACACAGCTCTCTTAAATCTCTATACATCTTTGTAGAAATGGGATGAATAGAATAGGATGAATTAAAGCCTTATCTAAAATCAACTTCCTTAAGTCATCAATATTAGGCACACGTAATCTAATTTGGTACCTAAGGGCACCATCTCCCCCTTGAGAGAAAAGCTTCACCATACCATCTCTCACCAAGGCCTTTAATTCCAATAAGGCGGAGTCAAGATCTTGTTTTGCCTTTACCTCCTCAATCAATGAAGATTTAGAACCATCAACAACAACTACATCACCATTATCAACTTCTTCCAACCTAAACCCCAATCTAGCCAATCGATGGACCCCTCTAGCCACCTCTTTGCCACCATCATAAACATGAGCTACGCTACCCATAGACACCCTACGTAGAGCATCGACCATAACATTAGCTTTACCGAGGTGATAATGAACACTTATATTATAATGTTTAAGAAGCTCTAACCACCTTCTTTATCTCAAGTTAAGATCTTTTTTAGTAAAACCATGTTGGAGAATCTTAAGATCGGTAAACATATTAACATAAACCCCATAAAAATAATGATGCCAAATTTTCAATAAAAAACCCATGGCAGCCAATTCAAGATCATGGGTAGGATAATTCTTTTCATGCACCTTAAGTTGCCTAGGGACATAAGCTATCACCTTACAATTTTGGATCAACACACACCCCAATCAAATCCTTGAGGCATCACAATACACAACAAACACTTCCAACCTTTCTGGTAGAGACAAGATAGGAGTGGAAACAAGCTTATCTTTCAAAGTTTGGAAACTATTCACACTCATTAATCCACACAAATTTTGCCTCCTTTTGGGTTAATTTAGTCACAAGGGAACTAATAGAAAAGAAGCCATTTACAAACCTCCGGTAATAACCCGCTAAACCCAAGAATCTTCTAATATCTAATAGGGTCAAAGGTTTTGGCCAAATTCTATTTACCTCCATCTTCTTAAGATCAACCTTGATGCCATCACCCGACACCACATGACTTAGGAAAGCAACCTCTTTCAACAAAAACTTACATTTTCATACTCTACACACAACCTTTCCTCCCTCAAGATTTGCAATACCACCCTCAAATGATCCACATGCTCCTCCTCACTATGGGAATAGATCAAGGTATCGTCAATAAAAACTACCAAAAACAAATCAATGTAGGTTTTAAAGACCCTAATCATAAGATTCATAAAGATAGCCGATGCATTAGTCAACCCAAAAGACATCAACACAAACTCATAGTACCTATATCTAGTCCAAAAAGCTGCCTTGGGACGTCACACTCCCTCATTTTCACTTGGTGATACCCACACCGAAGGCCAATCTTAGAAAAGTGACTAGTGCTTTGAAGTTGGTTAAAAAGATCACCGATCCTAGGTACGGGTACTTATTCTTTATGGCGACCCTATTAAGTTGCCGGTAATCAATAAACATTCTAAGAGAACCATCCTTCTTCTTTTAGAATAACACCCGTGCACCCGAGATGATTGACTAGGCCTTATATAACCTTTCTCCAACAAATCCCACAATTGCTCTTTCAACCCCTTTTACTCCGCTGGGGCCATATGATACGGGGAATGGAGATGGGTTGAGTGTCAGGAAGACAGTCTATACCAAACTTGATTTCCCTTTCAGGAGGAACAATGGGAAGCTCGTCGGGAAAGACATCTAGGTACTCATTAACCACCGAAACAGACTCTATAGGAAGGACATTAGAGTCAACATCCCTAACCCTCACAAGATGATAGAGACAGACCTTAGAAATCAACTTTTGGGCCTTAATATAAGAAATAAATCTACCCTTGATCACCACATCATGACTCTCTCACTCAAAGATATGTTCTTTAGGGAATTGGAATTTGACCCTACGATTTCTACAATTAATAGAAGTATAATATGCATACAACCAATCCATCCCAAGAATGACATCAAAATCCACCATATCTAACTCAATAATATCACAAGGCAAGATTTTATGCAACATGAATACGGGACAATTTTTATAGACTCTTCTAGCAACAGTGGATACACCAACGGGAGTAGCCACTTCATAAGGCTCACACAACAATTCACGGCTAAGCTTTTTGGCTACAAAAGGAGTAATAAAAGAAAGAGTGTCACCCAGGTCTATCAAAGCATACACATAAAAATAAAAAATGTTTAACATACTAGTGTGGACATCGGGCACCTCATCCACCCCTTGCCTCCCTTGAAGAGCATAAAATCGATTTTGCCTTAGGCCACCTCCTTGTTGACCTCCTCTTCCCTTATGACCCGCATTTTCACCTTGGCCTTTTGAATGACCATCTCTACCTCTCTTTCAATTACGAGGACAACCATCACCTTATGACCTACTTCAGTACAACCATAGCAAGCATTAGTGTCCTTCAAGCATAGGCCATTATGGCCTCTACCACATCTTTGGCACATAGGGCTAGACACCATACCGCCATTACTTTGAACCCTTGATTTGCCATTAGAAAACCTTCTATTAGGAGCATTAGAAGACCCTTAGCCTTGATGAAACAGGCCACCCTTAGTACTTTGGAATCTACCATCAAAACGGGTCCTCTTGGTCTCACCACTTCTCCTTTTTCTAAGTTTTCCCCCTCGAATTGTTCTGCATATGTCATTAGGCAAGACAAATCCATATTACTTACCAACATGGTGGTTCGGCACTCTTCACTGACAAAGTCAGACACTCCAGACACAAAAACTTGTTCATCCTAGACCTCGGCTCGGCCACAAATTGTGGAGCATACTTGGAAAGTTGGTTGAACCCGATGGCATACTCCCTCACACTCATGGAACCTTGCTTAAGGTTCATAAAGTCCATCATTTTTTCCTCCCTTATCTCTATAAGAAAGAACTGGATGAGAAATGCATCCTTGAACCCTTCCCAAAGAATGACGTTATCATTTCCCTTCTCTATCTTCCATTGGGTGAAACAAATTTGAGCCACCCCCTTGAGTTTGTAGGCCACCAATTCCGCTTTTTCCTCCAATCTAACCCCCATAACAGATAACACTTTATAAAATTCATCAATAAATTCTTGAGGATCCTCATCCATTTTATACCCATGGAACTTCGGTGGGTTCATTTTTGTAAAATCCCTCACCCAAGATGCTGGAATAGAAGCATGGGGGGGATTGGGCCCCTTAATTTATTTGGTTGGCCATAGGATGGGCCAACATGGTAATAGCATCTCGAAACTCTTCATGAGCCACTCCTCCATCATGGGAAGCTTGAGGAGCAGGAGGAGCCAGTGATTCCTCAGGTGTACAAGCTCTTCTTGCTCTTTGGATCGACATAATCTAGAATAGCAAAGAACATTCGTTAGGGAGGAAAACTGTACTTTAATCTCTATACCATGACATAGATAATGAAGAAGGGAAACATTTCCTAAAACCCCTCATAGTCTCTTACTCATAGTTGTGGTGCACCTCACAACCATATATAAGACTCTGATCGACATGGTGTGTCGGATTTTGAGGACCATTAATAACCTAGTACTCTAATACCAAGTTTTTGATTACCCAAGCCAAGGGCCTAGACATGATATGACGAATGGGAACCCAAAGTTTCCCAAACAATCCTCTTAGAATAGTAATCACACATCCTTGGTTACAGAAGCAATGTAAACGAAAACATGAGATAATAAAAAGGGAAATTGGGACAAAGGGAAGTCTTTGATAGCATAAAACAGAGAATAGTTAAAGCTCATAGCATAAGTACATCATTTGTTCCAATAACACCTGTACTCATAGATTGGAGTAGGGGCCAAGACACTTTTCGAGCTCACCCTCATAGTATCAAATGTTCAACATAAAGAGATAACAAAAGCAACAACAGCATAGCTAGTGTCCCTAAACTTGAGGACCCACCAAAAGCTTATCTTCAAGAAGCCAAAACTAGCCACGTGGAGGATGATCGTGAGGAGCTCCGGTTCCTACATGGTAAAATCATATAGGCATAGAGAATACATTAGTATGTTTAAATGTACTAAGTATGTAGGATGCAATGCAACAAGAGATAGGCAAAATAATCAAAATGCATAGTCATAAGAAAAGGATAGTTAGAATAACAACTTTTCATGCATGATTAATGCTTGAAGTAAAACATGCTTGTAAAGCATATAATTTGAGAATATAGATTACATGTGTAGGAAGAGGCCATCATCATAGACCAAACAAACTAGTACTTGGAATCCAAAGCATATCACCCCCTTAATATCTACCTCTCAATTGGTAGATGGGCATAACATCCCTCATCATAGTGGTCAAGGTACATACCTCTCAACATAGTAGATGGGCATAACATCCCTCATCAACATATTCAAGGTATATACCCCTCAACATGGTAGATGGGCATAGCATCCCCCATCAAAGTCGTCAAGGTATAGAACCCTCCACACGGTAGATGGGCATAACATCCCCCATCAAGTTTAAGGGATACACCCCTCAACATGGTAGATAGGCATAACACCCCCCCTCCCCATCAAAGTGGTTGAGGCATATCACCCCCTCAACAAGGTGTGGTCAACTTGCAACACTATAAATACTTTTCATGAATTCAATACATAGGTATAATCCCTTCGTCATCATAGAGTCACTTAGCTTATGAACTATATCATAAACAATCAATAACCTAAGAATTCTTGTCAACACATTTTATCAAAATGTGTAATGCTAGTTCAGAATCAAAAATTCAAGAGTGAAATCATGTGAGAAAACTCAATGTAAATTAACCCACAAAAACATACTAAGACCCTCATGCAAGATATCTTGAAATACCTTATCAAACCTCATAATATATTAAAGTTCCATAGCTCAAAACATGCATAGTCACAATAAATAAAACATCTCATATTACAAGCTTGAAATATTTAGACATGTTATTTCAATCAACATTTCATAAAACCCCGACATAATATGTAATCACAATCTATAATAATTGATACCCATAAGAAACACAAGTTGGAAAAATACAAATTTCATAAAAAAGGAAGGTTGGACACCATGGGTGAAAGGACCCAATAGTTGAAACCCATATACCTCAAATTTGGGGATTTCCTTAGCATGGACTTAGATGAGAACTTGAGGTCTGGAATAAAGGTTGGGACATTTGAATTTGGATAAAATATTTTATTAAGTGTTAAAGAGGGTTTTGAGAGTGTTTTGAGTGATTTAGAGTTTAAAAATGGCTAAGGATAGGTATTTTTACGTATAAAAGGGCATGGGGTGAAGATCCCAATGTCTTAGGTTAAAATTAAAAAAATAAGGAAGTCACAACACTAGACCAGTCGCAGAGCCAACACTGACACACACTGGAAATTGCAAAGTTGGCAAAAATAAAATTTCGCAATGGGTCTTCTAAAATTGGGGTTATATACATTTCCCACTTAGTTTTACCCCCAGATCAATAATATGAAGTTAGACTTTTTATATCACACATGAATTTTGAGATAGATAGAAATTACAATTGTTGGCATTTCCGAGGCACATTTTCGGGCATTTTTGGGGCGTTACAAAGGGAGAGGGGAAAGGATTAAGGGATAATTTTTGAGATTAGTGTTAAAGATTAGGGATCAAAATTTTGACCCCTTATAAAGTTAATGGGTAATTTTTAAAATTCTAACTGTATCGGGTCTACAAGACCCCGACTACGGGTCCTAGCTATGACTACGACCCATAGGTCTTGGTCTCATAGGCAACTCCACAATTAGAAAAATTTTAAAATCATACCTTGGAACTACGAACCCATTTACAACTCATACCTTGGACTATGAGTCATAAAGTTGGCTCGTAGTGTGAGTGCCAACTTTAAATGGTCATTGTTACTCTCTAGAAAGCATGACTACGAGTCATATGGTGCACTACAGTTCATAGGCCTATTCATAGAGAGTGCTTCAAATGCATTTTTCTGCAATTTTTCCTCTTTGTTCAAAACCTGCACAAATTTTCTCAAAGTACTCCATTATACCAACATACAACCAATTCAATAACTAAAGTCAATCAAAACTCAGTAATAATACTACCTAAGAATTCACAAATTACCAATAAAGCCAAAAACAAACAAAGCATTAAAATCTCTTAGGTTGTCTCCCATGTAGTGCATGATTTAATGTCGTGACACGACTTAGTCATCTTGATTCATCAAAATTCCTCAACAACCCACACTTCACTTTTGAGTTCATCAGGGTGCTACATAGACTGGCAAATGTCAATGACCACTTCTGAATCATTTACCCTAAAGCTGAGTTGACCCAAATCCATATCAACCAGGGCTCTCCCCATGGCCAAAAATAGTCTTCCCAGAATAATAGGGACCTCAAAGTCGACCTCACAATCAAGTATCATAAAATCCATCGGGAGTATGAACTTATCCACTTTGACTAGTACATCGTAGAGAATTCCCTCTGGCTTCTTGATTGTTCTATCCGCCATTAATAACCACATTCTTGTCGGAGTAGGTGAACCCAAACCAAACTTTTTAAACACAACAAGAGACATCAAATTTACACTTTCTCCCAAATCACACAATGCTCTTGCAAACTCAATATTGCAGATGTTACAAGGGATGGTAAAAGCACCAGGATCCTCCCTTATTTGGACAAAAGATTTGGCCGTAATGGCACTACAATGTTGGAGCTCTTGCAAAAGCTCTTATCTTATCATGTGCTTTTTCATCACCAAATCCTTCATATATTTAGCATACCTAGTGTCACGACCCAAGCCTAGGGGCCTAGACGTGACCGGCGAATAGGGAACGCGAAGGAACCCTGAATAAGCCTCATAACATATCATTATAAATCCTTGGTCGTGGAATCAATTAAAAAAGCAATTAGAGATAAGCATAAACAAGAGAATTAGGACTAAGGATAAACTTCCATATCAGAATCTTAAGAAAAAAGAGAGTCAAGGCTCTTAGCATAGATACATAACATGTCCAACAACACCTCTACTACATAGATAAGAGCGGGGGCCACAAAAAACAATCGGGCTCACCCTTATAGTCAATGCATGAAAAAAATAGTCTTAATACATAGCAACAGATCATAAGTAACGTCCCTAGAATGGAGAACTCACCAACTAGATTGAGAGACAATCGTACTAGCCACATGGAGGAGGAGGATGATCAAGCGGTGCACCGGTTCCTATATTGCGACATCATGTTGGCATAGAGTATACGTTAGTATGTTTGAATGTACTAAGTATGTAGGGTACAACACAACAATAGATAGGCATCATAGGAAAAATGCATAATGCTTCTGAATAGGTAGCATAGTAGCAAGATGGCATGTATGAGCAATGCCTACGTAAAACATGCTTACATAGAACATAATACATGTGTAAGAAGAGACCACTTTTGTATTGGTAGATCGTCGCACCTTACCACCCTTGGTGATCGAGGTACAAACCCTTCGAATTGATTGGTAGATCATTGCACCATACCATTCGTAGTGACTAGAGTACAAACCCCTCGCACGGTTATCAAGGTACGAGCCCCTTGACACAGTTACCCGGCGCACAACCCCCGAGTAGGGCATGGTCACATTCCAACACTATATAGAGAATACCATAAACATGCATTCATTTCATCAACATTTAATCACTCAACTTATAAGACATTCATTGGACCTTCAATTCCTCAAGAACCCATAACGACATATTTTATAAAACACTTAGAGGGTGTAGTGCTAGCGTAAAACCATGCAATTCAAGAGTGTTATCATGCTAAAAAATTAAACATAAAACCATCAATAGATACTTGGTAACACCTTCAGGAAAAATACATCCATACTCTTCATCAAATCTCACACTAGTCTTAGATTCGTAGCCCAAAACATAGTGAAACAGTCACAATTTTATAAAACCTATCATAGTATATAGTGAATTTCATAATAAATAAGATATATGAGTAAATAAACTTTAAATCATGCAAATTAGAGTAGAAGGAAGTTTGGGTATCATGGGTGAAAGGAACCCATAAAAGAAACTCACATACCTTAGCTTTGGAGATGAACTTGTTAAAAGATTGGAGATAGAGACTTGAAACTTGAATGAGAACTTTGAAATCAGGGTGAGTTTTGAGACTTGAGTTTAGGAGTAACATATTTGGCTAAGTGTTTGAATGAGTATAGGAGAGTGTTTAGAATGTTATGAGGGTGAAAATTGCCAAGTATAGGTATTTTTACCCTCGGAAACACTTAGTCGAAAGATATTAAAGTCTTGGACCGAAGTCCAAACTGGACAAAAAATTACATAGAGGTGCGTGCTTGGTGCGTCGTGCCAGGAGCGCAAAAACCTCTGGGAATCGCATTTTGTGATTTCCAAATTTTGATATGGTTTCTCTTAAATCGGGGTTAGACCCATTTTCCACTTAACTTGACCCCCTAAAAAAGAATATGAAGTTGGATTTCTGATATCACACACAGATTTTGAGATATATGAAAATTACGATTATGTGCACTTCTGAGGAATATTTCTGGCACTTTTTGGGGTTGTTACAATATCTCCCCCTGGTCCCTGAATGTCAAAGAAAAGTATATCATAGATACAAACATGAAAATTTCGCCCCACATAAGGATGCAACAATGCACTTAACATCATCTCAAAAAATCTCATCATAAGTGTAAAATCGTCATGAACTTGTCAATTTAAACATGAATGTATGCATATGTAATGGGCTTAACTTAGACTTGAAATTACATAGCGGGCTTAGATAAATACCTTAGGCTTGAATGGAGAGGAAAAGATAAGGGTATCACTTTTTCATGTTTGCTTCGGCCTCCCAAGTAGCATTTTCAACTTGTTGATTCCTCCAAAAAGAACCTTAACGAAAGTCACATCCTTGTTCCTCAATCTCTTTCACTTGCCTATCAAAAACCTGAACTGAAACCTCTTTATAAGTCCAGTTGTCTTTAACTACCCCACAACATCAAGGGGGACGATAGCATTCAGATCACCCACACATTTCCTCAACATAGACAAATGAAACACCAGATGAACCGAATCCATTTCACTAGGCAATTCCAACTCATAAGCTACCTTGCCAACCCTTATCATCACCCTATAATTTCCCACATATATTAGGATCAAGTTGCCCTTTTAACCAAACCGGAGCACACCTTTTGTGGCTGACACCTTCAAGTAGACCCAATCATCAACTTTGAATTCGAGCTCTCGTCTCCTCACATCGGCATAAGACTTTTAACGACTTTGGGTCATCTTCAACCTTTCTCTAATCATCCTAACCTTCTCAAGAGCTTCCATAATAAGATCTGGTACTAACAAGTCACCTCACCAACCTCAAACCACCCTATCGAGGATCTACAATGCCTACCATAGAGAGCTTCAAAAGGAGCCATGCGGATGCTAGAATGGTAGCTATTATTGTAGGCAAACTCAATCAATAGGAGATGATCATCCCAACTACCTTTAAACTCCAATACACAAGCCCTAAGCGTATCCTCAAGTTTATGGATAGTTCTTTCGGCTTGGACATCCGGCCTTTGATGTTTGGCCTTGACTTATTGATAACTGATCAATAACTTCTTGAAACCAATGCCACTTTTGGTAATAGCTACCAGTAAAACCCGACAACCGAAAATGAATTTGGCAATGTCCCTTTTCATGCCTCCCCACCAATACACATCCCTCAAATCTCTATACATT
>JAOTQR010000069.1:9646178-9656200 GCA_025774065.1 Solanum ossicruentum | reverse complement strand
CCGATATGGGAGGAGTTTGCATACCCAACAAACCTCCCCTCAAACTCTGACCACATAATCTCGTGACCTCCCCTCCAACGATTATCAATTTTGGATCTACCACTATCTTGTACCGCCGCAACAACCTGCGGGACACACTGCCCGACCATCCTGTCGGGAATACTTTCAACACAAAACATTACCGCAGACCTTCACATCGCTAGGTTACACCATTTAATCAGCCAAATCATCTTGCACCGCCATTATTGTCCAATGGGACACGCCGCTTGTACCATTACATGACTGGAAGACTTTCGATACAAGGCACCCTTGCAGATCTTTGGTCCTAACTCCACACCGGTGACTCCGCACACGTCGGTCCATCACTCCTGCCTCCAAACCTAGGCTCTGATACCACTTGTTAGGAACCGCACCCACACTCCAACCCGGCATTAGTATGATATTTTCTGCTTTGGGTCAAGCCCTTATTGATTTATTTTTGGACATCTCCCAAAAGGCCTCATACTAATGGATTGGGTTGAACCTATTTAAATAGGTTTATTTTGTTCTCTTCCACCAATATAGGAGGAATTTGCATATCCAATAATCCGATGACTTGGGAAAACAACATGAGGCTTTGATTTGAAGATTTATCTTCGAGATGACTTCTTTGGGTTACCCAAACAAGAATATTTCTGTTGAAAAACTAAACTTGTTCACATTATTTAGTGTGTTCAATTATTCCACTAAAAATTCCTAATTGCACTCTATTTATATTTCAAAATTTCCCATTAAACACTTATGTCATTTCCCATGTTAGGACTACATATACTTATCAATAAATTAAATCACTGACGAATTTAATTTAATGATCAATTTCCTTTAAAGCAATACTTAACTTATTTCATGTGCTAGATTCATAAATCTACTGGCCGAGTTTGCACATGAAAACTTATAAGCTTCTCATTAAAGGTGTATCATCAATCTCTATATTGAGACATGGATTCCATCAGCGAACTAATTATTTCACCAATATATATCATTATCATCCAACTTACCAAGCATATTAACCCATCTCAGAATCTCATCTTGTAATAAATCAAAATGATAAGTAATATATACAACTCATAATCATTATATCAGGATTAAGAATATAAGTACATTTAATAGTTTAGAGAACATGTTTTTATCAGTCAGTCCAAAACATATGTCTCTACTTGGTCTCGTTCAATACATACAAATGTACTAGCACGAGAAGTAAGAACTATACCATTCTCATAATCAAGATAAATTACATATAATCTCGTGCTATAGTCTTCCCGATTGTTTGTCCAAATTTTCATCTAGATTATGAACTATAATTTTAACTTATAAAAATCGATGAGTTGATCTTCTCTGTATAAGCTCAAACTCTATATACCAAATCATCTATTATATAAGTTAAGGACATATATATATGACAAATTTAACTGTTTAATGTAACACTTTATTGAATTGAATAAATAAATAAATAATTGTTCAATAAATAATATTATATCTAAACGCATGGTTAATACTATATCCTAATACAAATAACATTTCTAAAGGCCTTCACGCTTTTAATATAGTTTAGATTAACCTTGTTTACCCATCATTTTACGTTGATTATTAATCAAATTAAAATTAAATTAATTTGGTCGATTTGGTTGTAATCAATTTTGGTTTGTTTGTGCAGGTATTGACCATACATCAAAATGAAAAAAATGAATCATTCAAAAAAAAGGACAATAATTCATTAAAAAATAAATGAATTATGTTTGTGCCATTTTATATATTATAATTTTATGTCAGAACTCTAATTATTTTAATTTATTGAGTCGTTTAATCCAGTAAAACACCATTCAAGTCGTTTAATCCAGTAAAACACCATTCATCTTGAGCAATTATTATCATTGCTTTTGTGTTTGCTAGCTTTTTTTTTATCAACAATTAGTTAATTATCTCTCTTCCCTTTTTCGTGTGTGTTTTGCTAACGTTTTATTTTAGCCTTTTTGTGATTTTGTAAATAAATTTTAATGAAAAATATACTATTTCATAGTTAAAATTGTTCAAAAAGAATAAACTATTATGTATATACAATATTTCAAAAAATATGTATATAATTTCCCAATTAGAATTTCTTAGATTTGATTATTTCTATGGTTTTACAAAAGAAAACAAAACAAAAATTAAATCATTTAATCGATTTGATTTAATTTTTTAATTTGAAAGAGCATTAAGCTTTTATTCTTAGTTAAATGAATAATTGTCGATCTAATTAAATATTAAAAATTTATTAATGCATGCTTGACATAGCACCAAAAATCAATCCATCAAAGTTTCTATTGATAGACAAAAATATAGAGATGCCCTACAAAATTCCACTTTTTAATATACACTATTCATGCAACAGTTTCCTCTATTTTAATTTATTCCTCCATAGCTACAACACATTGACTCAAAACTCCCAAAATAGAGCTACTCTCACCAACACTATACAAACCATCACCAAAAATTGAAGAACATCTTTCAAACCACCAAATTCCCAAAAGCAAAAATATCGTAGTGCTGCTTGTGTGAACCTCAAAGCAAGGACATGTCTACGAGTAATAACATAACAGCTTTCTTGAACTTCTTGGCTTTCATGTGCTCCATCCCTATAATCGCATCAGGCACCTGGCTGGCTTCAAATCCCGACAATGAATGCATCCACTGGCTTCGATGGCCAGTTGTGTCTATTGGAATCGCAATCATGCTGGTTTCTTTGACTGGCTTTATTGGAGCTTACTGGAAAAAAGAAGACCTTCTAGCTGTCTACTTGGTGTGTATGGCACTTCTTATTGTCCTTCTCCTCGTACTCCTCGTACTTGCCTTTGTGGTTACGGGCCCGACAGGAGCTTATATGGTGCCTGGAAGGGCTTATCGTGAGTACAGGCTTGAAGGGTTTTCTTACTGGTTGAGGGATCATGTTATCGGCCCTGATAATTGGGGGAATATTAGGGCATGCTTGGCTGATTCTGCTATTTGCTCTAAGCTTAACAAAGAGTATGTTACCGCGGAACAGTTCTTTGCTGCTGATCTCTCACCTATTCAGGTAATTCATTTTATATTATACTTATATGAATGATCTGCTAAAATGACAAATATTAGATATGTTATTACGGGTTGTAAGATTAGATAATGAACTGCAAGTTCTAGCAACTACGTGTTTTAACAATTTAATTACACGTTATAACAGATATATAAATTATACTCATTCCACACCAATTACATACTCAAATCTGTTAGATATATGTTTGAGTATGTAATTGGTATAGATTAGGTATGATGTATATATTTGTTATAACTTGTGATTAAATTGTTAAAATCCATCATTAATATTATGTAATGTTACAACCTGTAATAACATATTTAATATTTATCATTTTAGCAAATCTTATTACTTATATATTCTTCATTTAATTTTGTTGTTCAATGTTGCAAATAAGACACATGAACAAGGGAATGAAGACAATGGATTTTGTATTTGTAGAAAGTTTGGTAAGTACTACAAGCAATAACATACTCACTGTGATTTCAAAAGTGGGGTCTAGGGAGGGTGAAATGTATGCAAACATTATTACTACCTCACAGAGATTGATGGACTATTTCTGGAAAATCGTCGTCTCAAGAATCAAGTCCCATAAGCAGAAAATACTGGATATGAAAAAAAGTAAAGAACATAATAAAAAATACGAATGACTAATAATTAAAGCAAATGATAGTAACATTTTATTTGTAGTAACATTTTATTTGACGATCGGCTTGAGTTATTTATTAATTAATATCACTATGACTAGCATAATTTTAAGACATAAAAGTTGGATAGTTCATGTTGGCAATTTATTTCCAAAATGACTTTGGCACTTAATCAGTCTCGAATAGTAATATTGTACATTATCTTTACTCTTAAAGGTTGCAACAACAAAAGTAAAAAAGTAAGGTTTTTATATGCATAATTTGCCAGCTTTTGCCTCTGACGATGCTTGTTTTGCCCTTTCTACTAGTTTTTCACAAATTAAATAGATGCCGTCTTACCACTTTATTCTCTTCCTCCTCGACCACCTCACTAAAATTAAAAAGATGGAGGACATTTATCTGGATATTGAGTATTTAACTGTACGAACATAATTCTCTTATGTTGAGAGACATAAACTTATAAACTAATTGACATAAGCAATCAGTATAACAAAAATAATTTTTAGTGACAATTAATATACATATTACTGTAATAAAGAATGTTAAGTCTTTAAAAAAATCATTTTTGGCATAGTGAATGTTAACCTAGATTATTTTTGTTAGCTTTTCTTCATATCCTGTAACACTTGCATTTATATTTCAGTCTGGATGTTGTAAACCTCCAACGATTTGTGGATACCAGTATATAAACCCAACGTTGTGGATTAACCCCACAAACGCAATAGTAGATGTTGATTGCTCTATTTGGAACAATAACCCTAATCAGTTATGCTACAACTGTGATTCCTGCAAAGCTGGTCTACTGGGAAATCTCAGAAAAGAATGGAGGAAGTCTAATCTCATTCTCATCATAACTTTGGTGATTCTCCTATGGGTTTATCTCATTGGTTGTTACGCTTACAAGAATACTCTCACTAAACCAAATTCCAAGGGTAACAAGTAGTTTCAACTCATAAATATAAGGGGGCACTGCACTGCTTTGAATTTCAATTGTTTTCTCTTTCTGGTATTTTGTGCCATGGTGTTGGCATACATGTTTAATTTCATTATCAAGGATTGTACACATATCATTCTACTCTTTTCATAATTCGAACTAAGTGAATTTTTTAAAGTTCAAGAAAATTATTGAATTTATCTGTTTTTAACAATTTTAAAAATAATGATAAAAGTTAATAATGACAAATAAAATTTAACTTTTATCCTTAAATATTTTTTAAAAGGTGATTCATAACTTAATAATTGATTTAATATGAAGTAAAAGAGAGTATCTAACAAGGGGTTTGTGGACCTAGCTCGAAGGAAATATTTGGCAATTTTCTGCTTATTTCATTGGCCAAACTGAGAATCGAATCCAATGAGCAACTTTTTTACTTTATTCTTTCTGGCTAGTGGAGAACATGATTCCCTTCCTTCAATAGACTCTTATCAATATTATTGTTAGTAAAAGTATCATAAAACGAAAACAAATATCATAGTTAATCAGTTACGGCTAGTGGAGAAGATTCCCTTCTTTCTGGCTAGTGGAGAATAATCGAGGAGCCGCAGATGGTCCTGTCTATTTTTTCTCTTTTATTACGTGGAATTAATAAAAATATTTATGAATTTTTTAGTTTAATTTTTTAAAGATAGTGATATGTTGTTATATCTACTTTGGTTGCTTTATTATATTTCTTCAACTTCAATTATAATTTTATAATATTATCCATAATAAATCATTTTTCAGCTACTTCAACTATGATTTTACTATATCATCATAATCAATTATTTCAAATCATCTAATGTTAGAATTAAGATCAAATGAATATAAATAAAAAATTAAGTATTTTTTAAAACTGGACAAATAAAACTAAATAACTATTGTAATAATCTTTATATTTCTCTAAAAAAAGGAAATACTTTTAAAAAAATAATAGTATAAATAAACTAGTATAAGAAGTTTATGTATATTAATAAAATATACTCTCACAATTTTATATGTGCAACTAAATTAGAACAAAAGAACTAACATATATTATTTAAAATTGACATAAAATGTACTATAGGTCTTTGTAATTAACAACATAAATGTTTTTTAAATATATATTAATATCACATAAATTAAAATTAAAAAGTAATTTATACAAGCACAAGCTTTTGTAACTAGTTAAAAATGTCTAACCACATATTGGATATCAATTGCATTTAACGTTATTTTTAGGATAAAAATATCCCTTCATTAACAAAGATATTGTTATAGAATTAAAGAAACTGTTGGTATATCATTACAAGAAATTGATCTTTAACGAGGGAAAATTCAATCGCTAAAACTACAAGTTTAATCATTATTAGTCAATAACGACTGGTAAAAATTAATCTCATCATCATTGATCATTGAAGATTAACGATCGGATTAAATTCGATCATTAAAAAAACTTTAATGACGATAAAAATTCGGTCGTTACACCTCTTTTGAGCAATCAGATTTTTCCTTCACTAATTGATATTCTAGTTATTAGAAAGAAAATAGATAAGTTTGGTGCACTAAATCTCTTACTATGCGTCCAACCACAAGGGTCTATTATATGCACCTCGTCCATAAGGGTCTATTGTACGTAACCTTACTTTACATTTCTGCTAGAGGATATTACCAAGGCTTCAACCCGTGACTTTTTGGTTACATGCCAATAACTTTACCAGTTACTCCAATGCTTCCCTTCGATTCTAGTTATTAAAACCTTAATTATAACTACAAATCAAATCATTGAAAGTGCATGCACACACACACAAAAATACGTGCACATATGAAAACATACTAATTTATTATATTCATATAAAATTTCATATTTAACTATAAAGAATTATATTGCATAACATTACAAAAATATAGATATACAAATTGTATGATATTATATTTTTTTAACTCCTGGTAAAAGAAAAAACTAGAATATATTAAAATAATATTTTGAAATATTAAATACATTTTTCTTGTGCTTCAACATTTTTCGTTACTTATATTTCTTTACACTTTCTCTAAGGAAGAGTTCTTCAAACTGCATGATCTATCAAAAGACAAGTATCCAAACTTTATGTAAAAACACTCCTAATAACTATTATCTTCTTTTTTCTTTTCCGCAAAAGCAAAGATTAACAATAAAAAAATAAATATAATTTACACTAATAATATAAATAAGTTAACCCACTAAAACCCATTTTTTAAAGAAAAAACTAAATCAATATAATCAACAGAGCACGGTAAAAGAATCACCAAAAAAAAAATCAAGACTAACTATTGACAAAGCAAACATGATTACTTCAACATAGTCTGAAAAATTTCCTACCATTAACACTTCATAAATAATATGTTACCAACGTATTTTTAGGATAGAGAAGTACTCTTTATTTATGATCATGGATGAGTTTTTAAGTCAATTGTCAAACACAAGGACCTAAGCTGTATAAATGGTGAAGCAACTTAGTCGGAGTTAATATAGAAACAACCAATTGTTAATTTGTGTTTTATATCTACAATAGGATTTTGTAGATTTTAATGATCAAGTATTATCTCTTCACTAATGTGAAGCTTAAAATTAGTTTAAATGACCAGAAAAAATATCGTTAGAAATACATTTACAACATCTAGATTTATGTTCAGCATCTGAATTTGTGTCCCTTCATTAAGAAGTGATCGTTATTAAAAATCAAACTTCCTGTAGTGTATTGGAATCATGAAAATTCTCATAGTTTGAGGTGTATCTATGACACTATTCTTTACCATATTTCACCTGATATAATGTATCTCCTAAAAACAATAAAAAAAATTAGTGTAATTATAAAAGTGAGAGAAAATTGTATAGGAAAAAGAATATATTCGCTATTATGTGTCTCTCGCACAAAAGAGAGGACATAATATTATGTAGGGTAGAAGCTTTTTCTCTTTATTTTTCTACCTTTCAAGTGAAAAGGACATGGGAATTATGCAATGAAATAATATGGTTAATTCTATTTTCTATGAATTCATTATTAAAAAAATTTGAGAGAACAAAAAAAAATAATGTTGAGGTTGAAAATTTTGAATTTTATTAATTTGATTTGATTTATAAATTAAAATATAAATTATTTTAATATAATATTTCAAAAATTCAAATCAACTAGATCCATGCAGATTAAAACGTTAAAAATATTATAATTATTTGTAACATTAAAGAAAAGAAAAATGCAACACTATAACCTTATTCAATAATGAATTTTTCATGACTAGGACGTAGGGTCTAGAAGTGATACAGCGAATGGGAACCCGAGGGTCCCCAAATAAGTCTCAAAGCACCAAAATCCACACCATCGGTTCGGAAGCACATTCAAAAGTAACACATAATTCTAAGGGACGAAAAGCATGACTCACGCTACGGGGGTATCTTAGGGAAAGAGATTAGCATGAACTCACATAACACATAGCACATAATGACTAAGGGGCGGGTATGTAGGACTCACGCTATAGAGGCAATTCGGGATTTAGGATCTTTCCACAACATAACATAAGATCATCTTATAACAACATATTCCATAAGTAACCATGATCAAGAATCTCATACAACACTTAGCATAGAACGAAAAGAGTACACAAGATGTTTAACAATGTCTCTACATAAGATAGGTCAGGGGCCAAGATATACCCCGGGCTCACCCTCAAAGTAAATAAAGTAGAAAAGAACAACATAGGTAGAAGAGGTGGTGGCTTGTCCCTGAAAGAAATGACTCACCACAACAAGTATAACTTGCAACACAAGATAGATGTCATACGGTGGATGAATGAGCTCCTCGGTCCCTACATGGTGAAATCATGTAGACAAGATATATGTTAGTACGTTTGAGTGTACTAAGTATGTAGGATGCAATGTATATAACTTACCAAACCTGCATTCATTGTAAGATGACAAGCGCACATAATATAGAAAAGACCATATATCAAGAGAGTAGTATATAATATATTATGAAACCAATGATGCATGAAATGCAAGGCTCATACACATATTGGGGATGTGACCTCAATAGACATAAGTAAGACCAAGTGAGCTATTACTTGGAATCCCGACGAATTCCCTTCATTGGTAAAGAGGTAGTCTACTTGCCAAAGGTAAACTGTACTTCACCTTACGAGCACCCCCATTTCATATGAAGCAACCATCCTTATGGGCACCCCTATCATAATGTTTCACATATATCGTACCATATCATAATATTTCTTCTCCTTACGGGTAACCCCATTTCAGATGCAACTTTTCTTACGGGTACTCCCAATTCAAAAAGGAATCTATGCTAGGGACATAGTTCGAGAAAAGAGAGGGAACCCACCTTCCATCGGTGCTAAGTCGTCATCCCACAAGAATACTTACAATATAAGTAGTTATACATGCTTTTAAAGAGAACAAGTTTTGCCAAAATATTTCAATGCACAATTGAGCTTAAATGTCAAACACCATTCATAATGATTCATACTTAGGCTCAAATGCCAAAATCATACTTTCTTAATCATAATACTCATGCATAAGAATAACTCATTCATATACAAAATTATGCAAACACCCAAAATGCTCGAGGAAGCCATGATCATAGATATATATGTGATCACATTCTTGTCATAACTAAAATCTTGTCATAACTAAAATCTTGTCAAAATGTCATGACCCAAACCTAGGGTCTAGACGTGACACGGCGAATAGAAAGCCAAAGGGACCCCAAACAAGCCTCTTAGCATATCACACAAACATCCTTGATCGTGGAAGAATAAGTAAACAATAAGAAGAGATAATGAAAAGGAGAAAGCGGGACTAAGGGGAGTCTTTGATAGCATAAAACGTAGAAGAGTGAAAACTCAAGGTATAATTACATCATTAGTTCCAACAACACCTCTAAACATAGATTTGAGCAGGGGCTAAGATACTTTTCGGACTCATCCTAATAGAAAGAATGGCATAGCTTCTCCAAACTTGAGGACTCACCAAAGCTTATCTTCAAGATGTCAAACTAGCCATGGAAGGATGATCTTCAAATGGAGCTCTGGTTCCTATA
The DNA here is from genome assembly GCA_025774065.1 of Solanum ossicruentum. Classification (NCBI taxonomy): domain Eukaryota; kingdom Viridiplantae; phylum Streptophyta; class Magnoliopsida; order Solanales; family Solanaceae; genus Solanum; species Solanum ossicruentum. Next base: position 9,646,420 of record JAOTQR010000069.1, on the reverse strand, counting down.
TGGTAACATCATGTAGGTATCGAGTATGTGTTAGTACGTTTGAATGTACTGAGTATGTGTAACACCCCACATTTTATGTGTACTAATGCTATTTAAATAAATCATGTTATGGTTTCGTCAAATTTGCATCAATTCTTGAATGTGCTTGGATCTCGTGTTAGTGGGCAATATGTGAGTCTAAATGCTTAAGAGGGTTGATGGTGTATATGTGTTGGAGTTAAATTGAGGATATACCATCTCTA
>JAOTQR010000069.1:9631728-9646078 GCA_025774065.1 Solanum ossicruentum | reverse complement strand
GGATCCTCAAGGACAAATGATTGATTTACCTATTCAAAGCAATTTACGCGAAGGACTCTCTTTAACAGAATACATCACTTCTTGCTACGGAGCCGATATCCAGTAGCTCTAGTAGCAGCAGAGGAGAAGATCAGAGAGGGGACAAAAGCAAAAGTTTCGAGTTAGATTCTGCTTTCAGAGTACTTGGAGAAGGCAGAGTAGGTGTTCTGGACAGAGACAAGCCGATGAAAAAATGGGATCACTTCTTATGGACTCGTTGAGAATTCGCCTGTATCCGCAGATCAAGTTGAGGATTTAGCTTCTTCGGGAGATTATGGAACAAGGGATTCTTATTCTTTTGATGGTGGGTGAAAGAGTGGGTTAATTAGTAGGTATGAGAAGATCAATGTCAGATCCTCAAGGACAAATGATTGATTTACCTATTCAAAGCAATTTACGCGAAGGACTCTCTTTAAATATGTAGCCAAAGCCATTGGAATTTTGATTTTATACACTGGAAAAATCTTTTTTGTTATTAATAGACTAGGAAGGGGAAAATAATAACTGAAAGAAAGGCAATCATGAGTAGTATTGATTCCTACATACCCCAACGTCTATTAATCATCCATTGCGCTGGTCATTGAGAGCTTCAATTAAGTCATTTCTTCGCGTCTGCTCTAATTTAGCTAAACTAGAATCTTTAGAGAAGATCACCAAGATTTCGTGATCCGCTGCCGAATTTATTCCAATTCCAAGAGCTCAGGTCGAATCGGACTAATGGGCGGGACCAACCACATATAAGAAATTGGATACAAAATTATCTATTTTTGAAACAGCAAATCAAATCAAATCCCTCGAATCCAAGCAAAAAGCAAGGGGCCTTAGCGATGTTATACACAGCTATTTTCAACTATTTAGTGGATTTCAATATTATTCATTTTAGGTAATACTACTCTCAAACAATTCAATTCGTTTCTACCGATAAGCCCCAATTGCATCATAGGAATTCGAAAAAAAAGGGTTCTTTCATATACTTATAGCTTATGCTTTTGGACAACTAAAGGTACATGAAAGGAATTACCCTACCCATGATCTAGAGTTTGTTATTGTTGTGCTTGCATTAAATATTTGGAGTCACTACTTGTATGGGGTGTATGTTGATGTGTTCACCGATCATAAAAGCCTCCAATATGTGTTCACTCAAAAAGATCACAACTTGAGGCAAACAAGATGGTTAGAACTTCTTAAAGACTATGATATGAGTATGCACTATTACAAGGTAAGGCAAATATGGTGGCAGATGCTTTGAGTAGACTATCTATGGGTAGCCTAGCTCATGTTGATAGCAGTAATAAACAAATAGCTAAGGTGGTGCAGTAATTGGCTATATTGGGGGTTAGGATTGAAGAGGTTAGTGATGATGGTGTTGTTGTTGATAGGTCGACGTCTTTATTTGTTGATGAGATGATAGCAAAACAAGATCTTGGCTCCTCTTTATTTGAATTGAAGGCCTTGGTGAAAGAGGGCAACGTAGAGGTTTTCTCCCAAGGGGGAGATGGTGCCCTTAGGTACCAAGGTAGGTTGTGTGTGCCTTGTGTTGATGGTTTGAGGGAGAAAATCCTTGATGAGGCCCATAATTCTTCTTATTCTATCCACCCTAGTTCCATCAAAATATATAAAGACTTGAGGATGTGTATTGGTGGGGAGGCATGGAGAGGGACATTGCCAAAATCATTTTTGGTTGCCACAGTTATTAACAAGTCAAAGTCGAACATCAAAGGTCGGGTGGCCTAACCCAAGACATAGAGATTCCTACTTTGAAGTGGAAGGTGATTAATATGGATTTTATGGTTGGGTTTCCCAAGACTAGAAAAGGTTTTGATTCCATTTGGGTTGTGGTTTATAGGATGACGAAATTGGCTCATTTTCTACTAGTTAAGACCACATATTGGGCTGAAAAGTATGTAAGGTTGTACATCCATGAGTTAGTGAGGTTATATGGTGTTCCTTTTTCCATCATATCAGATCATGGTACATAATTCACTTTACACTTTTGAAGGACTTTTCATTGAGGTCTTGGTACAAAAGTTCACCTTAATACGACCTTTCACCTCCAAACGGATGGCCAATCTAAAAGAACCATTCAGATACTTGAGGATATGCTTATGTCATGTGTCTTAGAGCTTAAGGGTGGTTGGGATGATCACCTTCCATTAATTGAGTTTGCTTACAACAATAGCTATAAATCTAGCATCGGTATGACTCCTTTTGAGGCTCTTTGTGGGAGACATTGTAGATTACTGGTTGGTTGGTTAGAGGTCGGAGAGAAGGCTTTATTGGGACCATATATAGTTATGGAGGCTCTTGAGAATGTTAGGATGATTTGGGAACGGTTGAAAACAGTCCAAAGTCGTCAAAAATTCTATGCCGACATGAGAAGTAGAGACCTTGAATTCAAAGTGGGTGATTGGGTCTATTTGGAAGTTTCCCCAATGAAAATTGTCATCCGTTTTGGTAAAAAGGGAAATTTGAGTGAAAGATATGTTGGTTCTTCTGAGGTAATAAAGAGGGTTGACAAGGTAGCTTATGAGTTGAAGTTTCCTAGTGAAATGAATTTGTTTCATCCAGTGTTCCATGTCTCTATGTTGATAAAATGTGTTGGTGTGCCTCTTGATGCTGTGGGTGTTATTGAGGATAACTTGACTTATGAGGAGACTCCGGTTTAGATTTTTGATAGGAAAGTGAAGAGATTGAGGAACAAGGAGGTGACATCCGTTAATGCCCTTTGGAGGAATTAATAAGTCGAAAGCGCTAAATGGGAGGCCAAAGCGGACATGCAAAAATGGTATCCTTATCTTTTCCCCTCCACTAAAGCCTAAGGTACTAATTTTATGTCCCCTATGTGATTTCAAGTCTTATATTTCAGCCCCCATGTCATTCATATGCATTCATGTTCAAGTTGACAAATTTGTGATGATTTTACACTTTTGATGAGATTTTGAAAATGGTGTTTTAAATGTAATGTTGCATTTTGGGGCTGATTTGAATGATTACTCTTTTCATATATGTTTCTTTTACATTCGCAGATGAATGTTCCCAAAGGAGAGATACTAAAACGACCCCAAAAAGTGCCCGAAAATGTGCCTCAAAATGCCCAAAATTTTAAATTCCATATATCTCAAAGTCCACGCACGATATTGAAAATCCGACTTCATATTCTTGTTCAGAGGGTCAGAATTAGGGTAGAAAGGGTCTAACCCCGATTTTAAAGCAAACGAATAGCAATTTTAATTTTCTAAAAAAACACTTATCTAGTGTTTGCTCGTGATGGTACTGTGACGCACCTCCATCGCAGACATTTTTTAATTTAGTCTCTGTAATAGGTCCACAACAAGGACATGCATAGTTTTTGCCCAGTTATTTTTCTGTGCAGTCCAAGACATTTGGGTCTTGGGCCTCAGAGTTCCCGTATGTATTTTTACCTATACATAGCCATATTTCATCCTCAATAGATCAGGAGATGAACGGATGCCATGAAACCATGCAAGTTAACTAATGGTAGAATGCCACTTCTGTACACATGCCTAGAGAACAGGATAAACTGAGCATCCTGTACAACACCACATTTATCGTCCAAATCACATTTAAAAACGTTTTTGATAACAGGAAATCCTTGAGGGCCAGCTGGAATGATTTCAGTCTCTTCATCTACCATTCTCCACTTCAATGCCAAGCTTTTGTATGAACACATGCTCCGGATCAGACTAACACATCACACTGCGGGGTTTTACCACTAAACTGGTGCCTTCAGGGGTCGTCTATGTTCATCAAACAATTTGTCTGGATGTAAGTTGCACAACGCATGATCCAAGGTCAGCTAGAAGGTTCAGGCCCATCATGTAGAGCACAACATACTGTTGCTTTATGATGCCCTTGGTATACTTTGATATCTTTGCCTGTAGATGTGGACCATAATCTTGCTGTTGTATCAGAAGATGCTGCAAGGGAAGTGTTTTGCTTCATGTTAAGAGCAAAATTGAAAAGGTAAATACTTCAGAGACCAACTACTCAAACTTCCATGCTGAAATGGACAGCAAAAGCCTAAAGCCTCATTTTCTTGCACTTGATGAAGGTCCTAATTTTTAATCAATCAATTCATTATGTTTGTTTTTAGGTCTGAATCTTAGTTCAAAGCTGATGCAATAAGTGCGCCTTGGGGATTGGTTCATAGGTACACAGGTACAACCTTTGTAACAAAGTGATATACCCATGGATTGGCCGGTTCTTATTTGGAAGGCTGCCTTTTTTTTTACACAACCACTTAATGGGTCTAAATAGATCTGAATGATTAACATGTATAACAAAGTCTTAGTATCACTGAGATGCTTATTTTAAGGATTTCCATTAAAAAGACAATTCACCAGTTTCATCTATTCACAGCTACCGTTGTTGCCTACCATTATAAACTATTGTTGCCACCCACCATTACTAACTACCACCACTCAGCGCCCCAACCACCATCAGTGTCAATCACTAAAATCTATTGCCACCAAGGTCCAACTACTATTACTATCGTCAGCCTCCATCACCATTAGTTACTAACCACAACATCATCATTAGCCAACTTCATCCCCAGTCGACCCCCACAACCACCACCTCGAGTTAACCGCCATATAATGTTCTAAGAATATTTTGTTGATATTATATTAGACTAGTTTGGTATTTTATTGAATTTTATATTTATTAATTTTCAAATAAAGTTAAGTCTTATGTATTCAGTTGTGGGAAAAACAAACAGTCTTAATTATTCAGATTTTAATACATCTAAATATTGAGATGTCTATTCAAATTCAAACATCTAAAACTTTATGTACATCTTGATATGCAGATGTCTATTTGAATTCACAGATCTTAGTCATAATAAAAACAAATTAGGCATAAAGCACCTAAGAAGGCTTTTGACTTGGAAATTCTTTTGGCAACATTGAAAAGCACAGAAGCATCTGTGTTCGGTCTGTAAAGGTCTTTGGGCATATAACAGATCTTAAAGTTCTAAATCATTGAATCCTCCAACTTCATATGTCAGACATAAAACCAACCCAAATCTATTCCCAGACAATTATGATCTTTTCCTAAATAAATACTATATTAGAGTCACTCTGCCATCCGATACAATATTTATTGTTTTCAAGCTTCAAACTTTGAATCAGCCCCTAGTCCACCATGCAATTCACCTGGCATACAGAAGGAAAAATATCCCTGACCAGCTCCATAGCATTTTACTCCCTCTAATGAAAACCTCATTTGTGTTCCTTCACTTGGAGAATGTTAATGAACAGTTAAGCTCTCTTCAACACCTATTTCTACCCAAGGGGAAAAACCGAAACTAGCACCAATGCTGCTCATGAATTATAGCTAGGAAAATATATCAGAAATATTCTAAAAGTTCACAAAAATTTCAGTATGTACCTGTGATGAGGAAAGCACCATCTACAGAGAATACACAGTCCCAAACCCAGCGTTCATGACCTGGAAAATACACCAAAATTTAATGAATATTACATGTGATGAAGTTTTTGAAAGAAGCTGTCTTGAAAGGGGGAGAGATAAGTAAAATGATAACTGGCAATTATTTTGAAATTTGATACCTATCAAAGTTTTCTCCAAGGTAAAGCCATCAACATTCCAAATCTTGACAGTACGATCAGAAGATGCAGTTGCCAGATACCTATAAATTACAGTTTTGAAAGGAACTAAGAATTTTTAAACCATATTAAAATGGAAAGTGTCCCAAGCAGATTAGGTAGCAAAATAGTATTTATTGGAGCAAGGAACTAACAGCTTAGAGACTAGAAACTTAGAAGCAAAACACAAGGAATCATGAAAACCTCTCACCTGTGAGGTTCACATAATTCAGGCGAAAGAAGACATTTGAGGATATAACCATCATGAGCCTGTAACTTATGCAGAGGCTCAAAGTTTGTCATTGTCTGCATTTTATGTGAAGTCAGTTTTAGTAATATTCAGTCACAGCTGTAGCAAAATGCTAGCAGAAACAATCCAAATTCATGAGGATGTTGGCATGTGACGTGTCAATCTCTCTCTCTCTCTCTCTCTCTCTCTCTCCCCCACCCCCCACCCCCCCACAATTAGTGAAGGAATATGGAGCTCAGGGAAAAGATCATGTGCAGTTCTTCTTTTTTGATAAATTCACATGCACAATTAGAATTTTAGAATTGGACCACTGGTTACCTCGGTGCCACGTAGTAAACGCCAAACATAACATGTTCCACGATTGTTTGCGGCAACAATTAAGCTTCCATCCCACATTACAGTCAAAGACCGAACAGCTGTGTCCACCTCCGGTACCTAAGTTTTCAAATATACTGATAAATACCAACTTGTATACTTCACACTAAACATCCACAGGCCAAGAGATAGTGACCGCTAAATACCCTTTGTTGTGCCCTATGTATTACATTACAAAAGGAAAAGTATTTCCTTTCAAAAGAAATTGATAATCAACACCAACAGATATTATGAGGCATGATCAGTTTATGTTTAACAAGCTCACCATCTAATTGAAATGATTGAATCATTAAAAGAATTCATTTCTCTCATAATGCTAATGGTGTAGCTCTCAGAATTACCCTGAAATTCACATGAATGACTGCTCCAACCATCATTTCAGTTCCTAGCAACCATAATCCAAAAGACCACAAGATATACGAATTAATGAAAACTAAATTACATACCAACTCACAGCTACATGAATTTGCTCTCAAATCCCACACACGAATATTGCCATTTTGGTCTCCAGATATCAATTCAGTCTGCAAAACACATAGAAGAATGAGATTCATGAAATACAACACAAAGGAAAGCTCAAGCCCATCTCATTGAAAGGATAGCATGGATCAATCAAAAGTGTATTCTGGTGAGGCATATACACATAAATTGAAAATATTGAAGCCAAGAAAGAAAAGGTGTTCTTTACTTTTGTATGGAGATTTTGAAGAATTATGTCTGGTGAAATAAAGAATGCCAAAAGAAATCAGGAAATTACACCCAATGATCATGGACATGGGCAGTCTTGAACTTTTGACCCCGCTTGCCCCATGGGCAAATCATCAAGATCAAAAGTCAACACCTGTTAGAACTTGAAGTTTTGCCTATGGGATGAGAGGGGTCAAAAGTTCAAGACCAACCATTACTAGGCCAGTCTTGTAGATCACCCCATAAATATATGAGGCTTATAAGAATGTGTGAAAAACATTGAAGAAAAATATTATTGAATTGTGTATCCACACTATTACACTAAGACCCTATTTACAAACACTATACTGCAATTCTTTTTCAAGTAAGATTCTATATACTATTCCTATTACTATTCCAATTCTAGCACTCCCCCTCAAGCGAGTACAAGTCATATGTACCGAGCTTGTTACATATGTAATTGATACGAGGATCGATGAGGGACTTGGTGAAGAAATCTGCCAATTGATCACTCGACTTCACAAATTTTGTAACATTATCTCCTTAGAGTATCTTTACCCTACCAAAGTGACAGTCAATCTCGACTTGCTTAGTCCTCTCATGAAATACCAGATTTGATACAATGTGAAGTATCTTTTAATTATCACATACAAGTTCTACCCAACAAATTTCTCCAATTTTTACTCTTACCAATTGTTTGATCCAAACTAGCTCACAAGTTGCTACTACCATTGCTCGATATTCTGCTTCTGCACTAGATCAAGCAACCACACTCAGTTTCTTACTCTTCAAGGACACCAAATTACCTCCTAATAAAACACAATATCTGAATGGAGAACATCTATCGTAAGGTGATCAATCAACATCTGTATATCCAATGATATGCTCATGGCCTCAATCCTCAAAGAGAAGTCCTTTACCCAGAGCTAACTTTATATACTGTAGAATATGAACAACTGCATCCCAATGAATATCACAAGGGAAAGACATAAACTGACCGACAACACTTACAAGAAAAAACATGTCAGATTCAGTCACCATAAGATGATACAACTTTCCAAACGCCTATACCTTCCAGAATCACTGAGCCCTATCCTGGCAATTTACTGTACGAATCTATAGAAGTGTCGTCAATGGGTCTACATCCCATCATTCGTATCGAGAATGTCTTAACGCATAATTGCATTGAGAAATAACAATACCTGAATAAGACTTAGCAACCTCAATACCTAGAAAATACTTCAAAAAATCTCATGAATACAGACAAATACGACTTGTGAAATCCTCTCAATCTATATTTACATAATAAAGGAGAAACATAATCATTGTAATGTGGCACCTCTCAATGAACTCCATTTGCGTATATCTTTTTTCTCCTTTTTTGGTCATTTTATTATTTAAATTAATAATTTAATTGTAAAAATAAATTACTTATAGATAAATATTTTATTAATGAAGGAGCATTTACAACAAAGACTCTTCACTTGCCAATTTACGAGGAATAACTATCCATAACTCACACTTGTCCAATATCTACTCCTAGTAGATTTATTTTCTTTTTTCTCTTTATTTGACTCTTCTAATAATAAAATGATAATATTTTAAGAATTTCTCTCTTCATTATTTAATTTATTGACAAGGAGTAATTACTCATAACTTACACCTCTTTAATTTTCACTTTTAATAATATTCATAACTCCCATAACTTTGTGTGTCACATCATCATTGATCTCCTCGTTCCTAGGATAATAGACCAAGATACTTGAAACATCACCTCTTGGCAACGACGTGTCAATCAAGACTCACTTCCACGCCAACCACTAGCATTACAACACCAAAGCTTGCACTCCAAGTGTTTGGCTTTGGTCTTGTTCAACCTAAACCCATTAAACTACCGTGTCTCTCTCGAAACCAACAACCTAGTGTTTACTATTTCGCGAGTCTCATCAATCAAAACTATATCATCTACAAATAACATAGATCATGGCACCTCCTCTTGAATATGGTGCATCAATTCATCCATCAACAATGTAAACAGAAATGAACTAAGAGTTGATCCCTGGTGCATCATCACCACTAGGAACTGCTTTGATTCACCTCCTACTACTCTCATCTGAATCTTGGCTCATTGAACAAGTCTTTAATCGATCATCGTATGTCAGTGATACACCTCTAGCCTCCAGGCATCTTCATAGAATCACCTTTAGGACTCTTTCTACACCTTTACTAGGTCAACAAACACCATATACAAGTCCCCGTTCCACTTATTATACTACTCTACCAATCTCCTCACAAGATGAATGGCTTCTATAGTTAGTCTTCCAATATAACCCAAACTAGTTCTCATAAATAGACACACTCCTCACCCTCATCTCTATCGCTCTCTCTCAAACTTTCACATTGTAACTTAACAACCTGATCCCTCTATAATTTTTATAGCTTTGAATGTCACTCTTGTTCCTGTACAACGAAATCATTGTGCTCCACCTTCATTCTCCGGGCATTTTTCTTGCCTTAAAAATGACATTAAACAACACAGTCAGCCACTCCAAACCCGGTCTTCCTGAGTTCTTCCGAAGTTCCATTGATATTTCATTTGGCCTGGTTGATTCCCCTTCTTATCCTACGTCTACCAACAATAACCTCCTCAACATTTACAAACTTTAAAATATACAAAATCCCGTCAAGTTTCGGAAGCTCTAAATAACCCAGCACAATAACTATTTTAGCACCTACTAGGAAAGTGGGGTAGACTGGATAGGGAATAAGCTCAAAATCGCACAATCAATTGAACTAAACGCATCATCCAAGATTTTCTTACTAATTATAAGCAGTTGAGGGTTGACCATGCATTATAATAGTTAATAATCACAGTCTGAGTCATGCGATGAAAATTTAGAAATAAAAAGAGAGTATAAATCAACCCACATTACAAGGGTAACAGATAACCAATATGCATTTATGCTTGGTGATCCACTGGGTATGCTGTTGTTGCTGTTGCTGTATTTATGCTTGGTGGAATTATAATAAATTTTTTATTATTGTTAAGAGACCTTGTGGTCCTAAAAGATTATGGATGCTGTTCTAAAACGTCTGTGCAATGGTGATTCCCAATAGCGCGAAGCATTTGGTGCTGTGCGTGCTTGGACAGAGAATTGAAAATGAGCTGAAGCAGAAGTGGGAGACTGTTCATCTTTGCATCATGTGGGCTATTTGCTTGAAAGGAATAGGAGATATTTTGTGGATAAGAAACAGCACTCATCTGATTGTAAAATGAACCTTGATACTTGTCATTTTCCATGATGTAACACTTGTTGAAAAGATTGGGCAAACACAATTAGCTTATTAAATTCTGAAAGGAGCGCTTTTCAAATGAATTGGCCAAACACAAAAATGCTTCACTTGAAAAGTACTTTTTTGAAAAGTTGTTTTGACAAAAATGCTTTTCAAAATAAGCAGTTTTAAGAAGCTTGGCCAAATAGGCTCATAATACTTATCGTTGTAGAAACTTGTATGTCAGTATATGAAAAAGGGAAAATTTCAAAGGCAGCTAGTTCTAGAGAACTCTAATTTTTCATAAAAGATAAATTAATTACTATTGGATTAAACTGGACCTTTAGAGAGGAACAGATATTGATGATCCATATAGCAGACCCAACTATGTTTAGATTGAGATGTAGTTGATTGATTGTCGATAGAGCTTCTAAGACTAACAGTATATTCTTAATTAGACAAACCAAAAGTCAAAACTGTAACTCTTCTTGGAATTTGCAAAATAATCAATGGAAGCATAGCTGAGAAACCTGATGTATACAATTATCAGAATATGTGGTACTCAAAGATGTAGCAGCAGTAAAAATGTAAAATAATCCCTATTTATGCCAATGCTATCTCTACTTCTTTAGTGCTGTTCCATCCTTTGTGATGGAGCCCGGTCTGAATAGCTCATTCAAATATTTTCTTCTTCAGTTAAAATCTCATAGATTTGGTATGGATATTCATTCAACGAAGAAATTGAAAAAAGCCTTAAAATTTGCTGAGAAAAACACAGGATAAAAGTGAGTAAAAACACTGGTCTTAATGAGGTTCTCAGAGATTTCAACAATTCAGTCAAAAAGTTAAATATATACTGATTGACCATCACACAATTCAGAGATCAAAGTATAAAACCTGATTAGGGTGCAAAACTACAGAGTTCACAGCTGCCCGGCTTTCATATTCCCTCTGACAACCTGGTGCCCTATTCATTCAAAAGATTTAAAGATACAGTTGACTTAAAGGAAAAATGAGAAGTTGGAAAGATCGTAACACATCCAATTTTGACATCTACAATACCTCAAATCCCAAATCTTTACAGTGCCATCTTCAGATCCAGAATACATCCAGTTTCCATCACACTGAAATCCTACTGCCATCACATTATTAGTGTGTGAATCAAAGCTCCTCAGCTGCCAAAAAGTATTACAAAACTTTTTTAAGTTGGAGAACCAAAATGAATACAAACTAATATGTCAATGCCACAACAGAGAAAAATACCATGTAACAAGAAAGAAACGGAATAAAGAAAAGAAATGAATAAAGAAGGAAAATCTGAAGACCTACCGGCTGAGGACTGTTAGAGTTGATGTCGAATAATCGAATGTGAGGATTTCCAGCAGCAGCCAGAAAGTGTTTATCCGGAGTGATTTCAAGACGATTAACTTGCTGTATAGAGTTCAAGAAAGGGAAAGAAGGTAACGCCAGATGTATCAGATACGTGTTCCAACAAAAATAAGGTGATTTAAAATGCAAACATTTCTCGATATGTTTTGAATGTCTATCATACACAAAATAGTTTGTTTTGACAAATGAATAGCATCTCAACGAGTCGGTGAAAGAAAGATCAAATACTTAACATAATGCATAGAATAAGGCCAATCAGAGTCCATTTCCAATTTGCAGTCTTGGCATCAAATTTATCCCATAATGACATTAGTGACATTTATGCAAGAATGCAGTTTGGCAGAAACACTTCATTCAACTTAATTTTTTCTCTGAACGATGGAGTTCTAAACCTCTACTTTAACAAAATACAACATACTTATTCAAGGCATCCACCTCCAAAGATGATATAAATGTGAGGGTTTGCGGAAAACATCCAAGAACAGTGCCGAGCTGAAGCATTATACTTCAGATATAAAACTGTCCTAATACTGCCTTTTAAAGGGAAAAAACTCTTAATACAAACATATCGAGATTATAAGATGACAAAAGAGGGGACTACACAATTAATAAAATGAAGCAAGCATTCCTGAAAGGAAACATTAATAAACTGCATCTACGCTTGTGTTGTAGCAGGAACTCCGTGGATGGAAAAATAAAAAAAGAAAGGAAGCATAAAGTGAAAAGCAAATAATTTACAGAGAGAAATGGAATTTAGGGGAACTTACTGATTCAGGGTATTGGATAGTTCGATAGCAGCGAGCACTCTTCGCCTCCCAAAACTTTATAGTGTGATCATAGCTAGCCGTCGCTAGCACCACCGATGGTTGACTCATTTCTATACCCTTCTTCCAATTATTGTCAGATACAACCACTGCCCGCCCCGCTCTTTCTTATATTAAAATGAATCAAATTCAAATAAATTAGAGAAAAGTTATTACATACCTCTGGATTTATCCACCAACTGATGTAGCTTGAGAAAATTGGGTGGAGGTAGACAAAAATATTTCTAATTAGAAAAGAAAGGTGAATTTGATTAACCTAACTCAAACTTTTTACTAATTGGGAAATTAAGTTAAATGGAGTGAATTGTAATTTTCAAAACTTGTTAAACTTTAAAAAAATACAAAACATTGTAATATGGTAAATGATTGTTTTTTCTAATAAATTTAAAATTTCTTCACCTATTTCCTTGTCATATTTAACCTTTCAACTTCTGCTCTCTCTATAAAAAAAAAAAACTCCTAAGAAATTTTGCAGTAACTCAATAACAATTCACAATAATTTTTAAAATTCTTCTATGTTCATCTCTATCATCGTAACTGTTAAAATCCCGATGGATATTGGTAATTTTTTCTCTTTTCTATTTGAATTTTGTGATTTTGAAATGAAAATGATGATTAAGGTTTAAAAAAAAAAAAAGAAGAACATGGATTAGGGCTTGATGATTTTGTTATAGTGATTTAGGTTAAAAAATAATAAGAAGAACATGGATTTAATATATTTCATTTTTGATGTCCTAATAAACAGTGTACTTGGTGTTATTGTTGTGGATTTTACGTATTTCGTTATTGTTTCATATGTGTGTAAATTCGTAAATAAATATAAATAGTAATCTCTTCTGGTTGTTTGATGATTGGGTTGTATTTAAAAAATATGTTCTTGTTACAAAATTTAAAAACTTGTGTGATTGAATCGCATAGTTTTTGAGATTGTTGTAATACGGATCATAAGAATAGCTAAAGTTTTTCTAAAGCGATAAATCACACAATTGTTTAAGTTGTTGCAATAAGGGTCACAAGAACAGTCCGGGGCAGATCTACGTGGTCCATGCCGGGTGCTCGAGCACCCATTGACCCAAAAAACATTTTGTATATTTATAGAAAATAGTCAAAAATTCTCCAATATTCACATGGACATTTCTCTCAAATGGGATGGTAGAATGATCTAATTTTTGACTATGTCATAGATCCACAGTAGATCTAACATCTCCAATTGGTAAAACACCCAAATAACTCACAGATTTTGATTGGGGAATATTTTCCATCACTGATAGTGTTTGCAAAACGTTCGTATCGTCAAGCTCTACGACTTGGATCTCAAGATCGGCCTATTGTTCAACTGGGTTCTTGAAGTCAATCTCTTTCATTTTTCAACTGGGTTCATGAAGTGATCAATCTCTTCAATTGTCCAACTGGGTTCTTGAAGTCAACCTAGACTTTACTCCGTGATCATCAGGTAAGTCCGCAATTGGAACACTTCGGCTATAGACCAGAGGAGTATTTCCAACCTCTCTAACGCTCTTCTCCGGCGACTTACCCAATTGGATTCTGGCGAGAATCTTCCCTCTCCCAGCGGCCATTCTCTCTCTTACGGATACTTTAACTTTATTTCTCGTGAAGAAAAAATCCCGGCGACCATCAGAGTTTTCCGGCGAGTTCCAGTCAGAATTTCGGACATCTCCCAGCATGAGTTTCTGCGAGAAACAGTTTTTGGCGCAAGTTCCATTCACATTCTCCAACGGCTTCCAAGTGATATCCTTCCAAACTCTTCTTTGTTCACTACTTTCTTGACCATAATAAACTTGGACTACATACTGATCTTGTTTTGAGTTTTGAGTATACTGTTGATTATTGAATATTGTATAATTCTTGCAGTTGAAATTCTTGCTTTC
>JAOTQR010000069.1:9581327-9617675 GCA_025774065.1 Solanum ossicruentum | reverse complement strand
TGTGGGTTTCTTTCATGGGTTCCTTTCATCCATGATACCCAAACCTCCTTTTACTCAAATTGCATCATTTAAAGTTGATTTACAAATAGGTCTTGACTATTATGAAATTTACTGTACACTATGTTAAAGCTATGTAAAATTATGACTGTTTTGCGTTGTTTTGAGCTCTAAATCTTTGATCAATATAAGATGTGATAAGGGGTTTTGATGTATATTTCTAGAGGTGTTGGAAGGTGTTGATTGACGGTTTTACAATGGATTTTTTTACATGATTTCATCTCCATATTTCATAGTTTTATACTAGAATTATGCACCCTCTAAGTGTTTGATAAAATATCCGGATGTGTTTTCTTGAGGAGTTAAAGGTCCAAAGCATAAGACATATATGATTGACTATATGATGATGAAATGAACTTATGTATACGATATATTAAAGTATTGTATTAGACCATATCCGATCTGGGTGACCTAGTTAAGGGATCAACATCTCAACCACTAGGGTGATGGCTGCTATCATCACTAACCTTGATGAGGGGTTTGTACCTCACAGACTAGGGTGATGGCTGTTATCATCACTAACCTTGATGAGGGGTTTGTACGTCAAGCACTAGGGTGATGGGTGCTATCATCACTAACCTTGACGAGGGGTTTGTACCTTACACACTAGGTTGATGGTTGCTTCATCACTAACCTACCAAGGGGTTTGTACTTTAGAAATTTAGCTTGAACTCTTCTATACATATGATATTCTATATGAGCATTAATTACTTAAGCATGTCTTACTTATGCATTGATCATAAATGTCATATTGTTATAAGTATGCTTATTGCCTATTGTTATGTATTTTGATTATGATGCTCAATTCTTGTTTACATTTCATCCTACATACTTAGTACATTCAAACATACTAACGAATACTCTATGCCTACATGATGTCACCATGTAGGAATCGGTGACCAAGTTGATCGTCCTCCTCCTCCACGTGACTAGTTCAGTGCTATTCAGGCTAATTGGTGAGTCCTCCACTCCAAGGACCTTAGTCTATGATTCTCCTATTATGTATTGAGACATTGTTCTTTATTGTCTATTTGACCATGAGGGTGAGCCCGATTACATTGTCTTGGGGCCCGTTCTTATCTATGTATAGAGGTGTTTGTTGGACATGTTATGTATCTATGCTAAGAGCCTTGACACTATTGTTCTTGATGTCTATGATACGAGATTGTCTCTTATTTCTTGATTATGATGTTGTGCAAGCTTTCCCATAGTATCGTTGTCCCTATTCTTGTTCTTTTATGTTGTATCTATTGCTTCCATGACCAAGGATGTGTAATGATGTTCTAAGAGGCTTGCTTAGGTCCCTTTAGGTTTCCTCTTGCGTCATGTCACGTCTAAGCCCTAATCTTGGGTTGTGACAGGTTCCTTTATACATCATATCGGATCGTGGTGCTTAATTTACTTCACATTTTTGGAGATCTTTGAAAAGGGGACTTGGTACAAGAGTTAAACTTAGTTCGGCCTTCCACCCTCAAATGGATGGCCAAGCCGAAAGAACTATACAAACTCCTAAAGATATGCTTAGGTCTTATACTTTGGAGTTTAAGGGTAATTGGGGTGATCATCTTCCATCGGTAGAGTTTGCTTATAATAATAGCTATCATTCTAGCATTGGTATGGCTCCTTTTGAGGCCCTTTATGGTAGGCATTATAGATCACTGGTTGGGTAGTTTGAAGTTGGATAAATGGCTTTGTTGGGGCCATGTATAGTTATGAATACTATGGAGAAGGTAAGAATGATTATTGAAAGGCTGACAATAACCTAAAGTCGCCAAAAGTCTTATGTTGATGTGAGAAGGAGGGAGCTTGAGTTTGAAGTGGGTGATTGGGTCAATTTGAGAGGGTAACTCATGAAGGGTGCGATTCATTTTGGTAAGAAGGGTAAGTTAAGCCCTAGATATGTGGGTCTTTTTAGGGTGATGAGGAGGATTGGTAAGGTGGCCTATGAGTTAGATTTGCTTAGTGAAATGGAATTGGTTCATCCGGTCTTTCATGTGTATGCTGTGGAAGTGTGTAGGTGACCCTAATTCTATTATGCCTCTTGGTGTAGCGGGGGTAGTTGAAGAAAAATTTACATATGAATTCCATTAGAGATTTTGGATAGATAAGTGAAGAGGTTGAGGAGCAACGATGTCGCTTCTGTTAAGGTCCTTTGGAGGAATCAACAAGTCGAAAGTGCTACATAGGAGGCTGAAGCAGATATGCAAAAGTGATACACATATCTCTTCCATCCTACTCAAGCCTAAGGTACTAATTCTAAGACTTGTATATGATTTCATGTCTCATGTAACAACCCCTAATTCATTTTCATGCATTCATATTTATATTGACAAAGTTCATGGTGATTTTACACTTATGATGAGATTTTGAGAATGATGTTTTGAGTGTGTTAATGCATTCTAGTTGGGGCTGATGTCTTTATGATTAATCTTCTCATATATGTTTCTTTGACATTTGGGAACGAATGTTCCCATGGGCGAGATATTGAAACGACCCCAAAAAGTGATCAAAAATGTGCCTCGGAAGTGCTCGGAATCGTAATTTAAATATATCTCAAAATTCATGTGTGATATCGAAAATCCAACTTCATATTCTTTATCAGTGAGTGAAGTTGAGTGGGGAATTTGTCTAACCTAGATTTAAGAGTAACCAAAACAAAATTTGAAAATCACAAAAATGCGATTTCCAGTGCGCATCGGCGCCCCTAGCGCGCTATTGTGTATTTTTATGCGCTTTTTTTCTATATCGGTCCAAGACTTTTAGGTCTCGGTCCTAAGTGTTCTCATTTGTAAAAATACCTATACTTAGCCTTATTTCACCCTCATATCATTCAAGATATTTTCCAGTACTCTTTCAAACACTTAGACACATATTTCACCCCAAATTTCAAGTCCCTAAACTTATCTGAATCTGAAGATTTCACTCAAGCTTCAAGTCTCCATCTCTAATCTTCATCAAGGTATTCTCCAAAGTTAAGGTATGTGGATTTCAACCATTAGGTCCTTTCACCCCATGGTTCCTAAGCTTCCATTTCATCTAATATACATGTTTTTAAGTTGATATTACATGTGGGTCAATTATTACAAATTTGACTATGAACTTAGTTGGGGTTTTGTAAATGTGTGACTATTTTAGTGTATTTTGAGCTATGAATCTTGGATCTAACTTGAGATTTGATGAAGGATTTTGATGTATATTGTATGATGGTATTACCAAGTATTGGTTGGATGATTTACTTCAAGATTTCTTGCATGATTTCACTCTTCAATTGCATGGTTTTACACTAATATTACTACCCCACGAAGTATTTGATAAAATGTCCCAATTATGATGATTGAGTTGTTGAAGCTTAATGCTTGGCATATGGGATACATGACTTTACGATGATGAAAGTATGTTGCATATATGTTAATTTCATGATGAACTTCATTAGTGTTATAAGATGACCGAGCCTAACTCGGGGGGTTGTAGGCCCGGGTAACCATATCGAGGGGTTGGCACCTTGGTTGCCTAGTACGGTGGGTAGTAGGCCATATATCAATATTGAGGGGTTGGTACCTTAGTTGCCTAGTATAGGGAGTAGTAGGCCCGTATATCCATATTGAGGGGTTGGTACCTCATCAACCACATTGAAGGGTTTGTACCTTGGTTTCCTAGTATGGGGGGTAGTAGGCCCATATAACCATATTGAGGGGCTGGTATCTCATTCGCCTCTCCAAGGGGGTGGTAGGCCTTGGACATTCTATCTTGATGGTCACTTGAGTCACATGTATTTTGCTCTATATAAGTGTCACTTACTTTAAGCATCCTTCATTCATGTCATATTATTACTATGCTATCTATTTCCTATAATATTGCATTTTGCTTATGTTGCCTATCTATTGTGGCATTGCATCCTACGTACTTAGTACTTTCAAATGTACTTACGCATACTCTATGCGTACATGATGTTACCATGTAGGAACCGGAGCCCTGCTTGATCATACTCCTCCATATGGCTAGTACGATTGCCTCTCAAGCTAGTTGGTGAGTCCTCCACTTCGGGAACATTTTCTTTGATCTTATGCTATGTGTAAATACTCCCTTTCTTTTATTATGCATTTGATTATGAGGGTGAACTCGGTTGCTTGTCTTTTCCCCCGCTAAGTTCTATGGTTAGAGATGTTGTTGGACATGTTATGTGTAATGCTTTGAGCCTTGACTCTTGATGTCTATGATATGAAAGTTGTCCCTTAGCCCCGTTTATCCCTATTTACTTACTATCTATTGTTGTATTTTACTGCTTCCGTGACCAAGGATGTGTAATGATATGTTAAGAGGCTTGCTTGGGGTCCCTTTGCGTTCCCCATGAGCCGTGTCATGACTAGGCCCTAGGCTTGAGTCGTGACAGTTATGGTCGAATCTTCAAGGAATATAGGGTTTGACCAAATTGACTTACCAATAATCATCTCAAGTACCAATCAACTATATTCTTTAGAATGTGGGGGTGGGGGTTGCAAATTGGAATGAAATAACCACAAAAACTATACTAATAATCATGAAGATACAATTAGTTCGAAGAGCAACTTGGGAATTATTTTCCCTATGATTCGCTAACTCAAATACCCCGAATAACATAACCCTAATTGAGACTTTTTTGATAGATGGTAACGTAGGTTCTTCAATCCTTCTTGTAAAGGGGAAGGTCAAATTTCACCATGGCGCTTGGTCAGCAACCATGGTGAGCCAATTGATCATTACCCATTGTCCCAATCAACATCCCCTTGGTCGGGGTTGGTTGATTAGACGAGAACACTTCAACTGAATTTTGTCATCCATTTCCTTTTCCTATTCATCACTAACTTGGTCGGGATCATGACACTAGGCGGGGTTTAGTGTTGGTCACCACCAAAGAACAAGCATTACAAAGGAAAAGGGACAATACATGCAAATGCCAAATCAAAGAAATGCAAATAATTTGGGTTATTAGAAGCTAGCTACTCATGATTCCCACAAACCTAAATTATGGGGGTTTAGCTACTCACAACAAGGGAAAAGTCACAAAAAATGAATAGAATAAACATGGTTGAGAAATTACCTAAAGAAATGAAGAATAAAAACCATCTTGATGTTGAAATTACAAACTTGAATAATGGAGTTGAATTACAATTGATTTAAAGTCCCCAAATTGAATCTTCAAAAGTAAAACCCTAAGTATCTACACTAAACCCTAGAAAAAGCTCTCTACAATATTCTTTGAATAGTCTCTTCTCCTTTAAAAACCCTAACTTAAACTACTTATACTAGTTACAAAAAGGACCTTAAAATAAATATGAAAAGATTGGTTGGCAGCAATTACAGTTCGTAGGTAAGACTCATAGGGTGACCTACTAGGTATAATCGGGCTTTCATAGTCAGCATTTGGTATTTTGGATTTAATTGGTATGATCCAAACTACGAGTCATTATCTAGTCTACGACTCATAGTGCCTTCTCGTGTTCCAACCTTGCAATTCTTGGTCCAAATTAATTCAACACTATTAATCACTACGAGGCCCTTTTTTATGAGTCATAGTCAAGACTACGACCCATAACTTGGGCTTGTATAACTAACTTCAATATCTCAGAATATGATTTTTTGAAGCTGTTAATTACTATGGTTGTCCCCTAGACTCGTAGCTTGGTCTATGAATCGTAGTGGGTCTCATAGGTCCTCAAATTTAATCAAAATAACACATAAAAACCATATAAAGTGCCATTGAGAACATGCAAAATCCCTTGTTTTAGGCACCAAATGTATTGTATTTTGACGGCATATCAACACCCTCAACTTAGAACTGTTGATTCTCCTAAAGTAGCGACTCATCCTAAATAAACAATTAGTAGTACATAACAATCATTCTAATGGCATATACTTCTCTCAATTTCAGTACAGGTACCCAACCATCATTTTCAAAACTTGATTGTATAGCTACTAAGCAAACCAAGGCACATTGATGTATCAGATAATCCAACTATGAAAATCTAAGGAGTATCAATAATTTGCAATCACTATACAAGTCATATGATAACCATGTAGTGTAAATGCTCTAACAGAAAAGAAGGCCCTGTATTTCACTTAATAAGCAATCAAAGAAGACTGAGAGACTGTGTAAGTATACTGACTCTCACAAATGAGATTCATGCATGATAATCAATACTATAGGCTTGCCCATATACTCACACTTCGGACTGTTGACTAGTTGGATCAGGATCACTTTAGGACTTCTTAGGCTTGTAACGTAGGATCATAGGGCTTTGGTAAGGTATTTTTGGGTAAGTAGTGAATAATAGCCATCCTTGAACCATGTTTTTCAATACTTTCACCTGAATAACTCAGGCATTTTCACTTTGTCCTCCCCTATTCTTCATTTTCAAGTTTTTTTCGGGTACTTTCTTTTCATTTTTCAGCTTGTGCGTCATTTTTGAATTTATTTTGCTATTCTTCTCATTCTAAGACAACTTTTCTTCTTTTTCTTTCACCCAGTACATGAATTTCTATTCTCTCTTTTATTCCCAACCAATCACCTCATTTTTGCTACTATACCACAACATTAGCCACACTCAACTTAGGGTTTTTACATCAATCAAGGTTCACATGTTCAAGGATAGATCAAGGTTAATATCAAAGTATTTCACTAGACAAGGTTATGCTAGCTAGGTGTGAAAAAAAGAAACGGTACATGTAAGGCTCAAACATTTGGGACAAGGGATAAACTCTTTCATTTGGTGAATCATTTAGGAAAAAGTGGACTAATTTACAGAACAACGGCCTAAGATCCCTTCCTAATCAACTAAATCTCCAGTCCAACATAGAGTAGCAAGGCAAGTTTTGAATCAGTATATAATGTATGAATATGACAAAATTAGTTCACACACACATGGTATTACATACATTATCAACATAGACTCACAGGTCATGCTTCAAGCATCAACTTACCTTCGCTTCATCAGAACAAACATTGCCAAACCAATCACATGCAAGGTTGCAATAATAATCAACAATCCCAAAAACCATTTTTAATTTCAACAGATTTAATAAAACAATTCAAGACTATATACATGGAAAAAGTATTAATCGCTATATATCTATAAATTATCTACATCACTAAACATGCCGGTTCAACATAAAAGTAAAATCATCCACAAGGAAAAGGAAACATGACAAGAAAACCTTCGGACATCAAAAATAGGATAGTTATGGACTAAAAGCTACTCAAACTTTGCCCATGTCTATAACTTCCCATACCCCACCAAAAACGACACGTTGTCCTCAAAGCAGATATATATAATAAAACCAAATGAAAACATATCATGGGGGTCAATAAAATAGATTATCCAAAAATAGTAGCAAGAATAAAGTATCCAAAAGTAGTAAGCATAGGGGTCAAAAGTAGCAAACACATGGTGCTCAAGCATCGACATCAATCTGGTCTTGTTGCTCTCTCCCCTCCTGGGTGGACTTGGCTACAACAGAACTCGAGGTACTAGATCAATGTAATCTTGGTGCTCCCCAACCAGCCTCTGTTGCTCCGTCCTTATATACTCTCTCATCACCAGGTCAGTAATTAGTTCCTCTAGCTCCACCTCCTCCTTAGCAGTCCTCTATCTCTTCTAGGATACCTCTACATCATCACCCTCCAGAGGCCTCTTCCTAAGAGCACGTGGGCGATCTTCGAATAGATCAAACAAGTCATCACCCACAAGTGCCTCCTCCAATGCTACTATTGGGGCTGCTAATAATGTCATCAAGTTGACCTGGACCATGGCCAAATCCTATTGTACGATAGTCAAATCTGCAGCACGAGCTCCCTCAAGCCTCTTCTGGACCCTAGCCTCGAAAGCATTGACTCTAGCATCTACTGCAACAACTCTTTGGTCCAACTCAGATAGGGTGAATGTGTTGGCCCTCTCCTCTGATGCTTGGATAGTTTGACGAAACCAAGGCTTAATCTAGTCCATAAACTTGCCTAGAAAGGCCTCTGTCTTAGTCAACTTGCACACCAAATCCTGAAATACAAAAAGCAGGCATAATAAGTAAGTCTATAAAAGTAACTTGAGAAGTAGATGGCTTTGGTCCAGGTGTATCTGTAGAAGGCATCGCCTCAGTATCAATTGTTTGAGGTTGCTATGGTGCAGCTAGAGTAGAGGTAGTAGGAATTGGAGTCGACTCCTCAGTAGCTGGCTTGAGAAGAAATGTCTAGGGCATGGAGGGAGGAACTGCTCTCTACAGGGCCACCGGATTCTCATCGACGTGTGGGTTGTCACGACCCGTACTTAAGGCCTAGACGTGACACGACAAATGGGGAACTGAAAGAGACCCTAAACAAGCCTTTTAGCATATCATTACACATCCTTGGTCGAGAAAACAAATATACAACAACAATAGAGTAATACAGGGATAAAGGGGGCTAAGGGAATTATTTGATATCATAAATCATAGGGAGTCAAGCTCATAGCATAGATACATCATAATGTTCCAACAACTCCTCTAAACTTAGATAGGAGCGGGGGCCACAACATTTTTTGGGCTCATCCTCACAATATCAAATATCAACATAAAGAAATTTTAGAAATAACAAGAGAAAGTAGATAGTGTCCTTGAACTTGAGGACTCACCAAGCTTATCTTCAAGACGTCAAACTAGCCACATGGAGGAGAATAGTCAGATAGAGCTCCGAACCCTATATGGTAACATCATGTAGGCATAGAATATGTGTTAGTATGTTTGAATGTACTAAGTATGTAGTATGCAATTCAACAAGAAACAAGCAGCATAGTCAAAATGCACAATGATAAGCAGTAAACAACATAATAATAATATGACATGTATGATCAATGCTTAAGTAAATCATACTTTGCAAATCATTCATCTTACATAGAACATAATATATAAGAGTGGGAAGAAACCTCAACCAACATAAAATAAGACCAAGCAAGCTACAACTTGGAATCTCGATGTCAACCCTACACCGGAAGAAAGGGGAAAGTTACTTGCTAAGGTGAACCTCCTAATGATTAAGTAGATCCGCTAATCCTTATGTGAACCGGGTACTTGCCTCTCGTTTTTGGACTTGGGTACTCACCTCAAGCCCGGACTCAGGTACTCGCCTCAAGCCCACATATTTAGGGTATTCACCTCTTGGGGAATTGGGGACTCGCCTCAATCTTTTCACCTACAGTGGCACATAGTTTTGGACTTGGGGACTCGTCTCTAATCCACTCGGTGCTAAGTGTAATCCCATGGAAATTATAAGATAATCATACTTTAGTAACTTAAAACAAACATAGAGACATCGCACAAGTAGCTCTTAACATCATCAACCTCAAATGGTTAGCCTAATCATAATATGAATGGGTCATCATCAACATTACCCTTATATTAGCATTAACATCAAAGGATCACAAAAGGTAAAATCTTTGGAAAAAGGTCTTGATCTGGCCCTATAACATCATAAACATTTTAATGAATTAAACACATCTTTACAAATTCCAAAATCATCATAAAGTCTCTTGATTCATAAATCAACCAATAGTTCATCAAAACTTTAAGAATCCTAAAAAAACATTTCATCAAACACTTGGCAGGTGTGCAATGCTAGTACAAAACCATGCAATTTAAGAGTGAAATCATGCAAGTGACTTCAATGTTAAACCACCCACCAACACCTTGTAATACCATCATGAAATTTAAATCAAAATCCTTCATCAAATCTCAAAGTGGACCAGAGATTCGTAGCACAAAATATGCTCAAACAGTCACACTTTTTATGAAACCCCAATATAGTTCATAGGAAAATTCTTAATAAGTAAGACCCATGAGTAAATGAACTTAGAAAGATGTAATTTATGTAAAAAGGAGGATTCGGCACCATGGGTGAAAGGACCCAATGGTTGAAACCCACATACCTTGACATTGAAGATTTCCTCGATGAAGATTTGAATGGAGACTTGAAGCTTGAATGAATTCCTTAAGATCCGAAAAGAGATTTGGCAGTTGAATTTTAAGGAGGACTAGGGCTTGACTTGGTTTCCTTATATTCCAACAAGACTTCTTGAAAACCTTGAGAATAGATGGACAATTTGATGAAGATTAGAGAGGAATTTGAGAGGTTTTTGGTTAGTTGTTAGGGCTCAAAATGGCTCAACAATGAGGGATTTCATGTATACAGGCATTGGGTTATTACCCAATTGCCCTAGAGTAAAAATAGAAATTTTGGAATTTTTTGAAGTGGTCCGCATTGCGAATTGGTCGTGAACAACTACTGTTTTTGTGAAGTTTCACCAAAAAATTATTTTCTTGGCATGGATGAAGTATACCTTTTAGGTACTTAATTTTCCACAGAAGTTTACCCTCTAAAGAAGAATATGAAGTCAGATTTGTAAAATTCTGCATGGATTTTGAGATATTGAAAAAACATGCATCGTAGGGTCTTTCTGAGCTACTAGGAGGGGTGTTTAGATATCCCAGCAATTTGAAATATAAGAAAACTACGATTATGAGGCATCCCTAAGCAAACGAGGGGCATTTCAGTATGTCCCTCTTGGGAACATTCATTCCTGAATGTCAAAGAAACGTACATAAGAAGAGTAATTATGAAGAAATCAACCCCAAGAAGAATGGAACAATACACTTAAACACCATTTTCAAAATCTCAACACAAGTGTTAAAATCATCATGAACTTGTCAACACAAACATGAATTCATGCAAATGACATAGCGGCTGAAACATGAGACTTGGAATCATAGGTAGGACTTGACGTGTTTTCATAAGTTGGAATAGAATGAAAGACATTCGGATATTGCTCCTCCATGCCCGCTCTGCTTACTGAGGGATACTTTTGACTTCATAATTTTTTGAAAGGGCCTTGACGAAAACCACATCCTTACTAATCAACTTTTCTACCCTTACATCCAATACCTCCACCGGGACCCTTTCCTAAGTCAACTTATCCTCCACAACACCCACAACCTCAAAGATTTCTATAGCAGTAGAGTCACCAACACATCACCTCAATCTAGAAGCATTAAGAACTGACGAACCATACTCATACCCATAGACGACTCCAATCCATATGCAACCTTATCAATTTCTTCCCCAACCCTATAAGAACCTACAAACCTTAACGCAATTGTCAACCTTATACACCAATAGTCCACATTGGCACCACAAACCACCATCTCCCCCTTGGGAGAAAACCTCCACCTTGTCATCCTTCACAAAAAGCCTCAAACTCTATTAAGGTGGACTCAATGCCTTGCCTAAACTAGACCCCACTTCAACCCATAGAGGTTGGGAACCATCAAAGACACTACATCACCATCCTCAATTTCATCCAATTTCATAAGTATCAACATTCACAACATCACCCTCAAATGATTCGCAAGCTCTTCCTCACTTCTGAAAACAAACCAACACATCATCCAAACCATAATGAGACCACCCCAAATTCAAAATATCAGACAGGATATTCAATAACTCATTGATCACTGGAACAACTCAATAGAAATAACTTAAGTTCAACACCCCTAACTCTTACATATGATAAAGGCAACCCTTAGGGGTCAATTTTACCTTAAGACAAAAGATGGACTTACCAGATCACAACCACCTTAAAAGCCCCTAATCAAGGAGGGTCTGTTACGGAATTAGAACTTAAGATTATGGGCCCTACAATCAATGCATACACAACATATGTACAACTAACCCATCCCAAGTATAACATCAAAATCCACCACATCAAATCCAACAAGTCACAAGGTAAGACCTAATGCAAGTGAGCATGGAACAATACCTATGAACTTTCTAACGACAATAGACTCAACAAGGGGTAGACACCAAAGGTTCAAATAACAATTCTAGACACATAAGAAGGCCACTAGCCAATAAAAAAAATAATGAAAGGAATAGTGGAACCTGGATCCATAAAAATCAAAACCTTCCACCATACCTGCGAAGTACCATGCCAAGCCTAGTGACTCCTAAAGGGGTATGGTTGAGAATGCCAATGACCATCCTTATGGTTTTTAGGGACCCACAAACAATGTCTTATCTTATGATCCATTCCACCACATACAAAATACGCACCCAAATTAGCTAAGCAATCTCCCAGGTGGTACCTTCCACACTTGTTGCGTATAGGAGGAGCTTGTCTACCAACACCTTCACCTTGATTCTTAGGGCTCCCCACTTAACCTTGGCAACCCTCTCATTTGGAGCATGGTCGAACTCATGATCTTGGAATTTACCCTCAAATCGAGCCCTTTTAGATCTCTCTCTTCTCCTCTTCCTAAGATACTCCCCCTTAAGTTGTTCGGCGTAAGTCATGAGGGAGACAAATCCATATCATTTATTAACATAGCGTCATGACATTCCTCATTCACAAATTGGATA
This sequence comes from Solanum ossicruentum, assembly GCA_025774065.1. Taxonomy (NCBI): domain Eukaryota; kingdom Viridiplantae; phylum Streptophyta; class Magnoliopsida; order Solanales; family Solanaceae; genus Solanum; species Solanum ossicruentum. The sequence goes on along the minus strand of JAOTQR010000069.1, from coordinate 9,605,206 downwards.
CACCCATCACAAACTTATTCGTCCTTGACCGTGGATCGGCAATCAATTGTGGAGCGTACTTAGAGAGTTGGTTGAACTTGAGGGAATACTCCCTCACACTCATGGACCTTTGTTGTAAATTCATAAATTCCATCATTTTGGCCTCCCTTAGCTCAATAGGGAAGAACTAGTTGAGAAAAGCCACCTCATTGATGATCTCTAAGGGATCCTCATCCACCTTAGACCCATAGAACTCTGGTGGATTCATTCTAGCAAAGTCCCTTACTCTCGAGGCTGGAGTATTAGCACAAGGAGCTTGGGCCCCTTGGTTTATTTGGTGGGTCATAGCATATACCGACAAGGTAATAGCATTCCAGAACTCAACTTGGTAGCCCTTCCACCATGAGGAGCTTGAGGAGTGGAGTAAGTCGGTTGTGCCATAGGAGTACGACCCCTCCTTGACCTTCTTCTTTGAAGCGGCATGATCAACTAGAAGAGAAAAAACATTTGTTAGAGGGAACAACTCTATCTCACTTCTAAAGCACAACATAGACCATGAAAAGGGGAAACATTTCCTAAAACGCCTCAAAGCCTCCTATTCATAGTTGTGGCATGTTTCAAAACCATGAATAAGACTCTAATCGACGCAGTGTGTTGGATGCCGAAGACCGTTAAAAACTAATGCTATGATACTAGGTTTTTCATGACCTGGACCTAGGGCCTAGACATGACACGTCAAATGGGGAATGCAATGGGACCCCAAACAAGCCTCTTAGTATATCATTACACATTATTGGTCGCAAAAATAATTATATAACAACAATAGAGTAAAATAGGGATAAACGGGGCTAAGGGAATTCTTTGATATCACAAATCATAGGGAGTCAAGCTCATAGCATAGATACATCATAATATTCCAATAACACCTCTAAACTTAGATAGGAGCGCGGGCCACGACATTTTTTGGGCTCATTCTCATAATGTCAAATATCAACATAAAGAAACTTTAGAAATAACAAGAGAAAGTAGATAGTGTCCTCGAACTTGAGGAATCACCAAACTTATCTTCAAGATATCAAACTATCCATATGGAGGAGAATAGTCAAAAAGAGCTCCGGACCCTACATGGTAACATCACGTAGGCATGGAATATGTGTTAATACATTTGAATGTACTAAGTATACAGGATGCAATGCAACAAGAGATATACAACATAGTTAAAATACATAATGATAAGCAATGGATATCATAATAATAATATGGCATGTATGATCAATGCTTAAGTAAAATATGCTTTGCAAATCATTCCTATTACATAGAACATAATATATAGGTGTGGGAAGAAACCTCAACCGATATAATATAAGACCAAGAGAGCTACAACTTGGAATTCCGATGTCAACCCTACACCAGAATAAAGAGGTTACTTACTAACATGAACCTCCTAATGACAAAGTGGATCCACTAAGCCTTATGTAAAAAGGGTACTTGCCTCTACTTCTTGGACTCGGGTACTCACCTAAAGCCCGGACTTGGTTACTCGCCTCAAGACCTCATATTTAGGCTACTCGCCTCTTAGGGATTTGCGGACTCGCCTATGATCTCTTCACCAATGGTGGCATATAGTTTTAGGACTTGGGCACTCACCTTTAGTTCACTCAGTGCTAAGTCTAATCCCAAGGACTATATAAGATAATCATACTTTAATAACTTGTAACAAATATAGATATATGGCATGAGTAGCTCTTAACATCATTGACCTCAAATAGTGAGACTAACCATCATACATAAGAATGGGTCATTGTCAAGCATCAATATCAAAGGCTTACAAGAGGTAAAATCTTTGGAAAAAGACTTCATACGGCCCTACAATGTCATCAACATATTCATGACTTAAACACATTTTTAGAAAGCCCAAAATCATCATAAAGTCTATTGACACACATAAATCAACCAATAGTTTACCAAAACTTTAAGAATCCTAAAAAAAATTTATCAAACACTTGGCGAGTGTGCAATACGAGTACAAAACCATGCAATTCAAGTGAAATCATGCAAGTAAATTCAATGTAAAACTACCCACCAACACTTGGTAATACTATTATTAAATATACATCAAAACTCTTCATTAAATCTCAAAGAAGATCAAAGATTTGTAGCTCAAAATATGCTCAAATAGTCACACTTTTATGAAACTCCAAAATAGTTCTTTGGAAAGTTCTTACTAAGTAAGACCCATGAGTAAATCGACTTCGAAACATTGAATTTATGTAAAAAGAAGGATTGCGAACCATGGGTGAGAGGACCAAATGGTTGAAATCCACATACCTTGACTCTGGAGATTTCCTTGATGAAGATTTGAGTGGAGACTTGAAGCTTGAATGAATTCCTTAATATTCAAAAAGAGATTTGGCAGTTGAATTTTGAGGAGGACTGGGGCTTGACTTGGTTTCCTTGAATTCCAACAAGACTTCTTGAAAACGTTGAGAATGGATGGACAATTTGATGAAGATAAGAGAGGAATTTGAGAGGTTTTTAGTTAGTTTTAAGAGATCAAAATGGCTCAATAATGAGGGATATTCGTGTATATAGTCATTGGGTTATTACCCAATTGGCTTGGAGTAAAAAAAGAGAAATTTCAAAATTTTTTGAGCTGGTCCGCTCCAGGTCCGCATCGTGGACTGGTCGTAGAGAGCTATTATTTTTGCGAAGTTTTGATTAAAATATTATTTACTTGGCATTGTAGGTCCCTTTGAACAAAAATATAAAGTTAGATTTGTAAAATTTTACACAGATTTTGAGATATTGAAAAAAATGCATCATAGAGTCTTTCTAAGCTACGAAAAGGGGTGTTTAAATATCCTCAATTTTAAAATATAAGGAAACTACGATTATAGAGCATCCCTAAGCGAACGTAAGGGCATTTCATGAGTCTATGGAGAGAGATATGCACTCCGATCTTATTGCATAGTCTATGTATCAAGATAAGGAATAGCAATTAGGTATTCATCTGAAGTGCAGACTCATGAATCTACATAGCCTTGATGAACATCCAGTCGATCTCATAGCCAGCTAAGATGCTGTCTAGTAACACGGACCACTCCAGAGTGACGACATTATCCATGAATGTAGGTTGTATGTAGGATCGGATAATGGCCCACCAGAATTTGGCTGGAAAGGAAAGGTGGGACTTCATTGTAGGCTCAGTGTACTTGGTGACCCATACAGGCTTGCATCACCCTCTATTATCTTGCTCGCCACCCATCTGAAGAGCTCATTCTTTAAATCAATATTCTTCCCGTATCACAGCATGCCTTATCTTATCTATCTTGATGTTATACTTGGCTATGTGTTGTGGCGCCCTATAGTTAGGCCCAAACTGAACCTGGTGAATGGTTTCTTTGGAGAAATCTACTCTCTGACCATGAACCAAGACCCTGTGCAACCTGGGCTTCTCCATCGCCTTCTTCCCCTTGGGCAGATCTCAGAGGACGATAACGACCTATGCAGCATAGAACTCTTTGGCCATAAGTGGGGCATACTTTCCCAACCACTCTGATAACCACCAAAGCCCATGTTTATCTATATCAGCCTTCAAAGCAAGAACTTGACTCAACCCTGAGTCGTTTAACCGGGACTCCTCATGAAACTATCTGTTAGGTTTTCCCCTTCCCTTTAGCTCTAATCCCTTGTTATAGATTTCCTGTATCCCCTTGATCCCCCATTGGTGATGATGAGGATAAATAGCTGAGATAGATGGGGCAACCAAAGACTGGGTCTCCTGCTGGGTCTGTGGTGCCTTCTTAGAATCTGACTTCGTATATGTGGGAGTCATCTGTGGTGAACCGCTCCAGGACTCATCTCCAACTCCCTCCTCTTCAGATTGGGAGGTGCTCTAAACTACCATGGCAGTCAGGGTAGCCCTAGCCCTCGTCAGAGGCACCTGTGTATCAAGGTCAATCCGGACCCTGTGGACCTCCTCCGATCCCTCAGTTTGCTTAGTGTCTGAAGCCTCATCTATGAGCTTCCTGTGAAAAGCTCGGACAGTATTTTTGTCTTTTGGAGGCATTGCACCTGAAATTCATACCACAAACCACCGATGAGTACCAAAGTGTCAACACAATCAACATATATACAGAAAAAAAGAGAGAACAAAAAAAAACAACAAGCATCAACATTGCACTAGCTGTAGGTTACAGGTATGAGGCATAGGTATGACTCGTAGGGTGACCTACAAGTTGTACTGTGGCCTCGTGGTCCCAAGGTACCTGAGAAAAAATCAAACTTGAAATAGGTACGAGGCATAGGTACGACTTGTAGTGGAGACTACGAGTCATAGGCTAGCTCATACAAATTTCCAGTAACATTTTTAAATACAAAGGCATGTTCACGAGACACCTACTGCGGTTCGTAGTGGGCGCTACGACCCGTAGATGGGTCTAGTATGGCAAGTGTTAAGGGATCACATGTAATTATTATTCCCTATGAGGGGCCACTACGACTCATAGGTCCTACGAGTCATAGGTAGCCCTCATAACAGGGAATATCAAACACCTGTGGTGTCTTCAACACAAACACACAAGCCACAATCAATAACAAAAGATTTCAAACAACAATCGAAGAAATTTTTTTTAATCTATATAACAGGCACAACAATATCCCACAGCCCCTGATCATGATAATTCAATCTAAAACCCAATCAAGCAACCATCAATTTCCCAACACATTCAAGAATTTCCAAAAATCATCAATCCAGAACTCAAAATAATCGCAAAAACAAACAAACATGGAATTCAAAGGGATTAGATGCACAATCATGGAAAGAATTTCTCAAATGACCATATTCAACCCAAAAGCCATACACACAACAAAATTTCTATCCCACCATGAATTTACCAGTTAATCAACCATCACAAATTCATTTTACACACGTGATTAATACTAAATATTGCAAGATATCATCATCATAACGAACCAACCAGAGTGATCTCATAAGTAGGAAAAATCGTAGGGAATTCTAATCGTCACAACCTAATTCTCTTTTCAATGCATCAACTTTCTTAGGAGTACTCTTAATACTAGTTTCAAACACACAATGATGTGAGAATTCCAAAAGACACTAAAGTATGTGTGTGAAATTTAACCAAGAAACATACCTTTTGATAAGATGATGAACCATTAAATGCAATGAGAAGAAAAATAGGCGGGAACCCTAGGTATTGGATGCCTTTCAGGAAGATTCACCATAAAATGACATAGATACATAGGAAAAGGAGATCGAAACAGTTGGGAAATGTTTTGGGAGAAAAATTGGGGATTAGGTTTGTGTTTTGTGTTCAAATTTTGACCCCTTTTTATAGCAAACTGAGCCAACTTTTAAAATCACTGAGTCACGTCTATGAGACCCCGACTATGTGTCGTAGGGCTTCTGATGACCCATAGGTCCTGGTCTCATAGCAGACCCTAACACTTAGAAAAATTCAGTAATCATACTTGGGAACTATGAACCCCACTTACGACTTATAGCATGGATTACAAATCATAAGTTTGGATTGTAGTATATGTGCCAACATTAATCAAACACGGTTAACCTCTACGAGGCATGACTACGAGTCATAGTGTAAGCTACGGCTCATAGACCTGGTCATAGAGGCTACTTCTAATGCCATTTTCTTCCAATATTCAGCCCCTGTTTAACACATGCAAACTAACATCTTAAAATACACGAATATTCAAACAAAACAACTAATTCAATGTCTTTGAAATTAAAACAAAAATCAATCAACTACCTAGAAATTTAAACAATCAAAATGAACTCAAAACAATACAAAAATATGAAAAGTACTTGGGTTGCCTCCCAAGAAATGCCTTGTTTAATGTCGTGGCTTGACTTAGTCATTCATGAGTATTTAGACTTTCTCATGGTTTAATGTTACCTTATCACAATTTCTTGCATTTCTCCTTCAATCACCTTGCATATGTTCGAATTGCGTGGAAACAAGATCAAACTTTTCATCGAGTCGTTGAATTACCAATGCTTATTGGTCCACTTTATAATTCACCCTGATGATGTATAACTTGATTTCCCACATCATGTCCTCTTATGTGTCCATTCTCTTGATCAGGTTTTAAAACATGCCCTCGATCTTGGAAGATTCACCCACAGTACATTGTTGGTGTGGTAGATTGAACCAAGGGTTTTCTCTATTCATTCCGTCTTGGAAAGAATGGTCCTGAGCATATTAGTTTAGGCAGCTGGGTGCTCATGAAGTGGTTTATACATCTGATAAATGGCCGAAAACTTATCCATGTATTCAATGACTTTAGTAAATGATTTCTTCAAAAATGACCAACAATCTACTCCAAATAGAGCATCCACTTGAGCTTGCTAATTAGAGTTTACTGCTCGATAGAAGCTCGCCACAACCTCATTATCTGGTAGACCATGATTTTGTTCCTCCTCCACCAACCCTTTATCGCTTTCCCAAGTTATACTTAACGAATCATCAGGGACTTGTCGAAAGTTTACGGTTTGATCTTGCTGTTGGGACTTGTCAGGTTTATCATAGAAACCTTCTATGAACACTCTTTGCACCTCTCCCTAGTTAGTGCACACATCTTTAGGAAGCATAAACCACCACTTTGTTGCATCACATCAGAGAGTTATTAGAAAGACCTGGAGGGCTATCGTTTCCAAAGTTGGATATTGTTCTCTCATAACTTCTCTACATATCTAAGAAAACCTTTGTAGATGGGAGCGAGGGTCTTCAGATGGCTAACCATGCAACAGAACACTTCATTGTAGTGATTGAAGTAGATCACTTGTGGTGAAAATTTGTTCCCTAGCCATTGCTTGGTATCCTGCTGAATATTTGAATTTGGTTGGAATAAAAATGAGACCTAGGCAATGTTTCTGTACAAAAAAAGCTAAAGAAATAAAAGAAAAAAAATGAAATACAAGAGAATCTAGAAATTAAAACTTGAATTAACCACTAGTGAAATCATGTCAAAAACCTAGCCGCATTCCCCGGCAATGGCACCATAAGTACAAAAGTTATACTAATAATCATGAAGAGACAATCAATTTGAGGAGCAAATTAGAAATTGTGTTCCCCATGATTTGCTAACTCAAATACCCCTGATAACATAACCCTAATTAAGACATTGCATGCAGGATGGTAACTTAGGTTCTTCCAGCCGTCTTGTAAAGATGAAGGTTGAAATTCACCATGGCGCTTAGTCGGCAACCATGGTGTGCAAGCTAACTGTTACCTATTGTCCTAATCAATTTCTCCTTGGTCAGGTTTGGTTGATTAGATGAGAACACATCAATCAAATCATATCATCTATTTCCTTTTCCTATTCATCACTACCTTAGTCGAGATCATGAACTAGGCGAGGTTTGGTATTGGCCACCACTGAACAACAAGCATTCCGAAGGAAATGGACAATACATTCAAATGCCTAATAAAATAAATGCAAATAATCTGGGTTATTAGAAGCTAGATACTCATGGTTCCCCTAGCCCCAAGTTGTGGGGGTTTAGCTACTCATAACTAGTGCAAAATCACAAACAATGAATAGAATAAACATGGTTGAGAAATTACCCAAAGAAAATGAAGAACAAAAAACACCTTGATGTTGAAATCAAAAGCTTGAATAATAGAGTCGAATCAGAAGTGATTTCAAATCCCCAAATTGGGTGTTCAAAGTAAAACTCTAAGTATCTACACTAAACCCTAGAAAAACCTCTCTACAATAGTCTTAGAATAATCTCTACAATCTGACTCTCCTTTAAAAATCCTAACTTAAACTATTTATACTATTTACAAAAAGGACCTTAAAATAAATAATAATAGTTTGGTTGGTATCAATTACGGTTCACAGGTGCGACTCATAGGATGGCCTACAAGGCATAATCAGGCTTTCAGAGTCAATACTTGGCATTTTGAATTTAACTGGCATGATCCATACTATGAGTTATCTGGTCTATGACTCGTAGTGTCTTATTGTAGTCCAACCTTTCATTTCATTGTCCAAATCAATTCAACACTGTTAATCACTACAAGGCCCTTATCTATGAGTCGTAATAAGGACTATGACCAGTACCCTGGGCTCATATGGCTGACTTCAACTTTTCAGATTTTGATTTTTGTAAGCTGTTAATCACTACGGTCATCCTCTACGACTTGTAGCTTGATCTATGACTCGTAGTGGGTCTCGTAGATCCTTAAATTTAATCAAAATCTGCTACTTTTCACCAAAATCAGGCCAACATGTATTTCCTATAAAGATAAACATAAAACACATAAAAATCATAAAAAGTCACATTGAGAACATGCAAAATCCCTTGTTTTAGGCACCAAGTGTGCTGTATTTTGACGGCACATCAACAGTCGAGGTCAAGGATACTGATACATGTGATGATTATGTCAAGGATGGGGTGAGTGATGTTGTAGAGGTTTCACAAAAGATAATTCCCATTCCTAGACCTTCTTCCCCCTTCCCTTAAATAATTAAAAAGAAGGAGGAGGAGGGAAAGTTCAAGAACTTTCTCTCCATGCTAAAACAACTCTCCATTAACATCCCTTTTATTGAGGCTTTGGAAAATATGTCATGGTATGAGAAGTTTATGAAGGACTTGGTTACAAAGAAGTGCACTGTGAGTCAGAAGCTCTCCCAAGAGCTTCAACATTACAGTGCAATTGCTATAAGGTCCTGGGTGCAAAAGCAAGAAGATCCCAGTGCTTCCACCTTATCCTGCACTATTAGAGATATGGAGTTCAAGGGCATTGTGTGATCTTAGTGTTAGCATAAATCTAGTGCCTCATGCGATCTTTAAAAAGTTATGATTGGGAGCCCCCACGTCGACAAACACTTGGTTGTTGAAGGTTGGTCGTACAGTGAAGAAGCCTGTGGGGATAGACATACTTGTCAAAGTTGAGAAATTCTTATTCCTCACAGACTTTGTGATCTCAGATTGCAAAGTTGACTTTGAAATCCTAATCATCTTAGGAAGGAGGTTCCTCACCACTAGTCAAGTATTAATGGATATAGAAGATGGCCAACTCAGGTTTAGATTGAACAACGAAGAAGTTCTCTTCAACATCTTTTAATCAATGAAGAGGCCAACCTGAAGAAGGATGTTTAGGCACTTAGTGAAGTCTGAGTAACCAAAGTGTCAAATCATGCCTCGATAATAAATCAGGCGCTAATTGGGAGGCAACCTAAGATATTTGATGTAACAGTTGTAGTTATTTTTTGGTTTTACCTTTTGGACTTGTAGGTAGTTCAAGCATTTTGGTTGTAATGTTTGGACATTGAACTAGTTGCATATAGGATGATAGTGTGTTCTGAGAAGTATATGTTGGTACACGAATGAGTCAACTATCCTTGGATGAACAGGTATCAAGAAGTGCTTATACGACTGGTTCAGCGGGTCGTATGTAAAACTACGACCTAAACAATATCTCGTAGAACACTTCCAGTAAGCAAAAAGTTGTATATTCCAGTCCACAAGCTAACTTTATGGACCGTAGATAAAACAACATGTCGTGAAAGGGGCTCGTGGACCCCAGGTAAGTTTTTCTATATATTAGCTAATTGTGAAGGTTTTTACGACTAACTCTATGAGTGGCACTCAATTCTATGGTTCATAGACTAGTCTGTGAAACCCAATCCCCAAACTTAGAGTTTGGGCATTCAATAAAACTAGGATCTACAGGCTATAAAATCCTCTACGGCTCATGATTTAGGTTTGGTAAAGTCTGGGCATATTAGCTCTGGACCGACCCCATCAACCTATAAATAGAGGGGTCAAATTACTTTTACCCCATTTTCCCCCAAAATTGCAAATTAAACTCAGCTACCCCTTCCCTTGTTCCTCCGACCAACGATGACTGGCCACACACCTTTTTCAGGTCAACTTTTCGATAGATTACTAGAAACCCTAGCATTCTACCTCCTTCGATTCCTCCTTCAATTCTTGCATCTTGGTCACTAGATTTGGTAAGATTTTGGCCCTAAAAATCCTTTCAAATACCTAATCTGTTATGATTATGTTGAAATTACATGATGGGTATGGTAATCCGATGAATATGAATATGAATCTATGTGTTCCATTATTTATGCTTAAAATTGAATTGTGAATAATAAGTTCCAATGTTAGAATAAGAGTAAAAAGGCAAAAAATTTGTGCACATGGCCTTGTCTATGTGTTTGAATGATGACATGTGTGTAATTTGATTCTAAGTCATTCAAATGGGATCAATTAACTTCGGAAAACATGTAAAATGTGCAAAATGATATTCGATGTGATATATGAAAAGAACTACATGTGGAGTGTTGGGTGTCTGCTTTACACCGTGATTTGCTTCAATGCTGAAATAATTGTTTAAAAAAGTCATTTGGGGTCCATGTTTATAGACTTTGAAACTCAGGTTTTTGGTTTTTGTACTCTACGAGGGTCTTCTACGACCAGTGGAAATCTTCATGAGTCATAGTTTCCCATCGTATGAAACACTTGATATATCTGAGAACCTATCAGAAAAGACCTTCTATGAGCTATAAAAATATTCTATGACTCATAAACAGGTCTCCTAGATCCTTGCTTGTAAAAGTATAAACAATGGAACACATTTGCAACTCAGTCTACGTCCCATAGATTCTTTTATGAGTCATACCTAGCCTTGTACATGCAATTCCAGTAAGAAAAATTAGTGAACACTATTTCTACGAGGGCCTTCAATGGGTTGTAGTATTTACTATGACCTATAGAAGTGCCTTTGTAGTTCTTTCTACGACCAAGTCTAATTTGATCTTGCTTTTCATTTCTCGACTTATGGGGCTAACCATTCTTGCCAAATGTCTATGTTTCATGTACTATGGCCCAATCAAAGATGTAATGCCATCTGACCCATAAAGAGGAGACTCAGGGATGACACCTCAAGGGAGCAGGATGCCCCCGAGGCTAGTAAATCACTTGAGGAGCACAATGTTTAACCTGACCAGGATGCTGAGAGATCACAGATACGGGCAACCGCCCTACTTGTGTTGACCTAGACCCAAGCTATTATTATTTGCGCTACCATCTGGAGAGTAGGCAAAAACAATAGAAGCTTCATTCAAATGACTCCCTCTGGAGAAGAGTCAGAGTTAGAGTCAGGATATGATAATGAGTTAGAGACAAAGTCCTCTTCCATACCACCTCAGGCATCACCATCACCTTAGGACGCTCTCTTTAGCTAGTTGTGTGTTAAGGGATGTAGCAGAATGAGGGGAGAAAACCATCCCATTCTATTTTTTAGGATCCCTGGATCATCACTTTTAGTCTAGACAGTATACCTAATCTTCAGGGCACTATCAGTAGATATGGGCTCCAATGGCTAGCCATAACACCATAGAAGTACTCTCTGACCATTGTTTGATAGTTTTACGCCTCCTACATTACCAGAGTACTCAGTATTCTTCCCAATAGGAAGAAGCCCCTTGCTCTACCCAAACTAACACACTAGAGTGAGGGGCTGATAGGTGGATATGTTTTAGATGACCATCCACCATATGTTGTTCGGGCCTGAGTTCCTAGCCCCCAGATCCACCACAGAATATAACCACAGGTTGGGGTAAACTAGTGATAAGTCCCTGATGAGACACCAGAGCTGCAGAGCTGGTTTGATGAGATGGGTGGCAGCACAGATTGCAGAGTAAGGCCCAAACCCTACATGGATAGCCACTTCTTCTGAGGACATTGTGAAGACCTCCCTTAGTTTCCCTACCAAATTTTTGTGGGCCTTTGTAAGGCCACGGATTTGGTCGATGCTTGTAGATAATATCTTTATGCTGAACCATGTTATTCTTGTTGCCAACATCTTTGCTGGCTATGAAATCGATTGGGCTAGCCTCATTGCAGAGCAGATTCATGAGGCAGCCTTGAAGAGGTCTACCTCCTTTCCCAACCTTGCTTGATTTTCAGACTCTATATAGAGTTTGGGGTGGGGAGCCTACATCATTTGGACTCATTAATTGAGGTCCAGTATACTCTGGGTGCTAGCTCGATTAGGGCTGAGGATAATGTAGTGGCACTATGGCGAGCACTACACCAACCAACTCAGATGCCTGAGATATTTGCGATAGAGCCACCTTCTGTGACTCCACGTACCACCACCACTGTTACTACTACTAAGGAAAGGCCCCCATAAACTAAGACTAATGTGGAAAGGGGGTCCACCACTACTACTTCTACCCCATATGTTGTTTCTACAATGATAGCACCCTTTAGCATTATCTATGAGTCTGTGGCACCAATTCAGGACATGGCGAAATGATTGGCCTACACTGAGTCCCAATTGACTCAATTACTTTACCAGATAAGTCCTTGGGTCAGCCAGGCTATTACCAAGTCCGAGGAATGCATGTGGATATTCACAGTCGCTACTATTCAAGACTGACTTACAGTTGTGGATGCCCGCATAGATGCTTTTGAGTGAGGGTCTAGTAGAGCTTGAGTACTGCACGACCAGCAGATATGATGGCCCTCCAAATGGAGATCCAGTAGCTTTGGGCTGACATGACAATATCTTTAGCCGCACCGATACCATTACCATAACGACGCCTCTAGTACCATCGGGGGACTTGTTTGCTCCTACGGAGCTATCACATACTTCCCTTCGGAAAAGGCCCCACATCGATGATGATCCAGATATAATGAGGCTACATGCGGGGCTGACAAAGGAGCAGGGACTTAAGATTGCCATTATGCACTCGAGACAGGATGAGGAGCTGCAGCAGGCTCTTGAACTTGAAAGGGTGAGGTGTGTTGGCCCCTCTGGTCATGCTCCTACCACTACAGAGGCCACCTGGTAGGTTGAGGATCCCCAGACTCTGCCAGAGACTGGCGCTTAGGTGCCCAGGTATGTTCTTTTTTAAGTTTTGCACTTTATTTTGCCTTTTTTGTGTGCATTGAGGATAATACAACTCTTTTTTGATGGGGTGTGGGTAGGTATATGCCTCAGTGATGTCAAATACCTTGTATATAACATTCCAAATTTTGAATTCTAAGGATTCTTTTGCCTGTTTCTTTTTCTCGATGGATATTTAATTCCTATTGAACCGGTATGTTTAAGATGTGTAAGAAGTATCTGTAGCATATAGTACTAATATCTATGACATATGTTTTTTTGAGCTTTTATGTGAAAAATAATACCCACCAAAATTTTGTTAGTCAGGCTTGATAGCAACCATGCATGTATGATTAATAACAGTGTTTTTTCTGATAAGTGAGGATAAATTTGAGACAAAAAGCATGATTGGAGAGTCTTTGTTGATAGTATAATCAATGCTATGTGAGTGTAAGCTTTCTTTACTAAATTCATGTGCTGCATTTCAATTCAGAACTTGTGTTGTTACTCTAACTTAAAACTGTAGGTTTGTTGGTTAGGAAAGGATCTTAGGTAGTTGTTCATAATAGTCCACTTAGCTTAAATGACCAACTAAATGTGTGAAACATCCCTTGATCCTAATGTTTAAGCCTTACATGTACCCTTTCTTTGTAAAAATCTAAGTTACCTAGCCCTATTAGATATAAAATCCTAAAATTGCCTCAATCCATCCATGAACATTATGCACCTTGACTAATGCAAAAAGCCTAAGTTGAAGGTGGCTACTAAAAGTGGCCTTAGTTCCTAGGTTGGATATTGTGCACCTCGACTCAGGGGAAAAGCCTAAGTTGAGGGTGGCTCGTGTAAGGGTAAGCACAAGATAAGGGGGAAACTAGTGATACAGGGAAAAGGAGATAACAACATATACTCAATGCAAGAAATATGAGTGATGCCTAATCAATTAGTTGAAAAAAATGATGTGAAAATAAAAAGCAAAAGTTGAAAAATGAGAATAAGGCACCGAGAGAAGCTTGAAATAGGAGAAAGAGAGAATGAAGTGAAAAATAGCAATGCTGGTAGGAAAAAGTGTAGAAAAACATAGTGTCAAGGAGGGCCTTTAGTCAGTATGTTCCCAAAACAACATACCAAAGCCCATAAGCCTGCGTTACAAGCCAATAAATTCCTAAGTGATCGTATTCCAAGTAGTCAAAGGTCATAGTCATGAGTATAGGGGAAAGTATATAGTATTGAGCATGGCATTTGAATATCTATTATGAGAGTGACTGATTTTTCATAGTCCCAACCATTACATCTAAAAATATCATCATAAGTGAGACATGGGACTTCTTTCTATGAGGGCACTTGCATTGCATTTTTGTCATTGAACTAACTCAGTAATTGTTGTTTGTTAATAATTGCAATGATTGTCATAGTTGCACTATCATATATGTTGATCTCGATTTGCTTGATAGCTATCTATTATGTTTTTAAAGTGGTGTGGGTATCTGTGCTTGAGTTTGATGTGACGTATGCCAATAGATTGAGATTTATGTGTTACTATGATGCGTATGTAGGTTGAATTTGTCACTTGAGGACAAGCAATAATTTTAAGTTGAGAGTGTTAATGTGTTGTCAAAATATAGAACTTTTGATACTTAAAACTTGGAATTTTATGTGTTCTCGAAGCGATGTTAGTAGATTTGATGAGTTTTTATATTTGTTTTATAGGATTACAGGGTTGACACTATTTTTGGACTAAGTTTGCAAATTTTACTGAAGTAGAGGTTTCACGAGACATTTTATGGGTCGTAGAGAATTCTACGGGCCATATATCAAGTTTCATACACAATTAAAATGAAGGTGATTTTCTAAAGTTAAGTCTACAAACATGAAGATGAGCAATAGAAGATTTTACGAGACATAGACTTTGTGTCGTTCCCTGAGGATTGGAAAGTGGGCAGTTATAAAGTCATCAGATGAAACCCCCTGTAGGCCATAAAGTATTATACTGGTCATAGAAGGGTGTCATAGAAGGCAGCCCCAAAACTAAAGAAACAATCCATGAAAGCCCGACTACGGGTCGTAAAACATTATACGACCCGTAGAGTCTGCCAAGCCAGTTATCCTATTCCACTTTGATTTTGTATTTTAAATACTATAAATAGTTTTTTAAGGTTATTTTTCATTAGAAATAGGAGAGGAACGCCATAGAATAGTATAGAATAGTAGAGAGATTTAGAGAAAAACTTGTAAAACTTTATTGTGTGCTTTGGATTCAATCATGTGATTATTGGTGAAGAATTTGGATTTGTAGTGCTTAATTCTCTTTTGAAAGTTCTCAATTATGTTGTGCAAATTCATAAATCCTGCATCTACACTGATCATGAGTAGTTAAATACGCAACTAGGGTTATGGGAACCATGAAGAATAACAAGGTAAAACTGAACATTTCATAACTCTTTAAAAGTGTGCATGCACATATTAATTAAGTCTCTTCGTATTGAAGGTTTTTAACCAGTGGCCAACGAATCCTCACCTAGTGTTGCTAACTAGATCAAGGTAGTAATGAATAGGAAAATAGATTAATTAATAGGATTCAATTGATATTTCTCATCTAACCCACCAAACTAGGCCAAAGGGAGGTTGTGCTAGATCAATAGGTAAGGGTAAGTAGTGTCACACTGCAGGGATGGACCAAATTACATAGTGAAATTTGCCTCTCATCTGGATCAAAGGATTTGGTGAACTTTACTTACATTCTATATGCTACACACTAGAAAAGAGTTTGATTATTTGGTAATACCATGTTAGGGAATCATGGGAAACACAATACCCTAGTTACTCTTTATACTGACATCACTCTTATATGAGTTTAGGATTACTTTTCATAATTGTTATAGAGCCCCCGTTCTTTTGGGGAGATAAGGGTTAATCCACCCGAATTGCCTTGAATTCTTTTAAGTCTACCATATTCCTTGTGTGATTGACCCTAACCTCGATTAGGTTATATATCTTGAAAATAACCATTTTTTCCTCAAAAAGGAGTTGTAGCTTGGGCGACATCATACTACAATGATGAAGCTCTTGGGAGAGCTCCAAGCTTATAGTCCGCTTCTTCGTAACCAAGTCCTTCATGAACATTACATACCCAGGCATCTTCTCCAATGCCTCAATGAGAGGGATATTTATGGAGAGTTGCTTCAATATGGAGATGAAGTGCTTGAATTTACCTTTTTCCTCCTTCTTTTTGATTCTCTGAGGGAAAGGAAGAGGAAGCCTAGGAATGGGCTTCAACTTCTATGGCATCTCTATAGTATCCGTCACCCCATCCTTAGCATGATCCTCTCTGGTCTTTGCATCTTTGATCTCAACTTTCTTCTCACAACTATCATCATCAACTATCTTCTCACAAACATCATCATCAACTGGCATCACCGTTATACACTACACCTCATTCTTTGTATTTTTTGAACTATATTGTTGGGCAATGTACCTTTCTACCGCTGGTTTAGTTGAGTTGACATTTAGCCAAACTGCTACTCAAGCTTCTTGATAGCAATAGAATGAGACTTGATTTTCTTTTTAATGGTGGAGACGTCCGACTTCATCCCCTTCATTGTCTCATCTTGATAATTAGCTTTCTTCAATAGGCGATCAAACTTCTCCTCAACTCTAGAGCTGCCAGCACTCGAACTCTATTATGTGGTAGTACATATGTATTATTCCTATAAGCATCATTGTATCCCCAATCATCATCTCTGTCTTAGCCCTAGTTTTTGTCATAGTAACCTCCTAGATTATTATCTTTGAGGGCACCATCCCTATTATAGTTTTGACCTTAGTTTCCTTGACCTTGGCGTCAATAGCCCCTTGAACCCTTGGGCGTTAGTCCAGAAACAACATATTTGATTAGTGAGAAAGTAAGTGTCCTCCTCATAGTATGGCTCCTCATACAAGGGTGCTCATAAAGGCTGATGAGCTACTGCATGGACACATTCTTGGCTCTGATTTACCAAAAATCCCATATTAGTACTAATCTGGGCAAGCTCTTACATCATATCCTTGTTTATTTTTCCTTGCACTGAATTATTACAAACTGTACACGAGCTCTTTATTGTTAACTTATCCCTCATTCCCCACTCATGGTTCATCTTGACCACCTTTTCTATCCTCTCAACAATTATAAAAAATGGATGATCTAAAAATAAGCAACCCATGATGGTACCAGCACATGCTTGGCTATTCTCGTCCTGGGCTTGATAAAAGATCTCTACTGAGGCACCATCCGCAATCTTCTAGTCAGGGACACTCCTCAGAAACTTTATGAACCTCTCCTACGTGGTGCTGATCAAATTACTAGGAAGTTGCTCAAAGTTATTTGTTTGGTCTTTCAACTTTAGCTTCTTCAATCTCAAGAAGAACCTCTCCAAAAAGGCTTTTTGCCATTCATCCGAGCTGGTGATTGAACTCTATGGGAGATTGGATAATCATACCATTGCATTTCCTATAAGAGACAATGGGAAGAGAGGGAGCCCAATGGCATCCATAAATAGATTTTGGCTTTCTATCATGCTCTTATAAATGAATACAACATTGTGTAGATGGTTATGCGGATCCTCTGATAGTAGGCCGGTGAATAACCAACAATTCTGCAGCATTTGAAGTAACCTGCTCGAAATAACAAACCTTTTCATCTGGTAGTGGTGGTAAAGCAATAGCTCCAGTAGTATCCATCTCCACAGGATTAAGTCGATATTGATTCCATGTATGATCTTTGGCATTGAGATCCTGTAGTGGTAAGTCAATGTCTTCAAGAGAATGTGGGTTATTGTTTTCATTCTAGTTCTAGTTCAATGTTGTATTTACTACATTATTTACAAATGTTATTCGCATTGTCTTAGGCCATTCTTCTCGGCGACCTTTGGATCTCAAGGTCAAACAGAGTCAAGGGAATGCGTCGACTTTGAATGTTGTGCATACACTACACGTGGATGCTGAAATAAAATGGTAACAACAAAAATACAAAATAAGGGCAATAAGGATTAGGTATCGAATTACTCGAATTAAACAGTTCTAGTTGTATCCAGCAATGGCACCAAAATCTTTATGTAGCCCAAGCTACACATCCTTTTAGAAGGTTAGAGCGGTAATTATCAAGTTATAGAACCTAACCGAGGTTAGGGTCAATCCTATAGGGAATATGGTAGATTTGGAGTACTTTCAAGCAATCCAAGTTAATTAACCTACTTATCTCTCCAAGGGTGGAGGAGTAGTTTGTAAAATTACAGAAAGAAATCCTCAACTACCAAGTGTGTGAAACCAGTAAGAAGAGTAACTAAGGTATTGTGTTCCCCATGATTCCCTAATTTGGTATTACAAGACAATCATATTCTTTTCTAGTGTGCTGCATGCAGAACAATAAATTAAGTTTACCAAAACCTTTGGTCCAAGTAAGAGGTAAATTATACTAAGTGATTTGATCCATCCCTGCAGCGTGACATTACTAACCCTTACTTACTGTTCTAGTTCAACCTCCCCTTGATCCAGTTCGGTTGTTTAGATGAGAAAAAATCAATCGAACCTTGTTAATTAATCTCTTTTCCTATTCATTACTACCTTGATCTAGTTAGTAACACTATGCGATTTCTAACATTAGCCACCGTTGAAAAGCAATCAAAACAAAGAGAATTAATTTATAAATGCATGCATGCTTTCCAAGAATTACAAATTATCTGATGTTACCTTGTTAGTTCTTCATGGTTCCCACAACACTAATTGTTGATTTAGCTACTTATTATCATTGTAAATACAAGAATCATGATATAGAATCGCATAATTAAGCACTAACAGGAATGAAATAAAGAACAAGAAATCCAAGCTCTTCACTGGAAATCGCAAAGTATGAATTAAGATCATAAAATATTTTTTCCAAGTGTTTCTCAATGTTTCTCGTGTGCTTTCTCCATTTTTTACTGGTTCTCTACCGCTTTCTAGAAATAACCTAAAAACCTATTTATAGTGTTTAAAATGCAAAAGAAAATCAAAATAGTAGAACTGAATTTGGGAGGCACTACAAGCATCTCTATGGGTCATGCTAAGTTCTACAACCAATAATCGGAGCTTTGTGGACTTCATCTTCAATTCTGGGTTGCACTTCTATGAGACTATTCTATGGGTTGTATTCAGACTTACGACCCATATAGGGTTACGTCTAATGACTTTTACTTCCCATTTTTTGATCCTTGAGGTACGAAACCTCATCTATGACTCGTGTTTCATTCTTTGGCTCGTCTGATAGTTCATAGATTCAACTTCAAAAAATCACCACTTCAGTGGATTTTGCTTCGAAACTAACTCTATGGCTCGTAGAAACTTCCTTCGCTCATAGAAGGTGTCATAGAATAGTAAAAACTTTGGTATCTGCACACGTAGCCCAAAATCATGTCAAATCCTGTAATCCTAAACAAATATAAAAACACACCAAACCCACGAACATCGCTTTGAGAATACACAAAGTTTCAAGTTTTAAGTATCAAAAGTGATATGTTTTGATAGAAAATCTGTGAGCTACTACATGGAATTCAACATAATCCCCCTATGTGGGCACAGGGAGACCACTTGCCGGGTGGAACTCCATCAACTTCGCATGCATTTGAATAACATAAATGGCTTATGTGGATCCACTAGCCTAGCCATCAAGGGCTCCTATGGTGTCACATAGTTAGGGACTTTGAGATATATCTTTAATGGACCATGCCTCAACTAAAGGAATGAATCATAATCTCAAGTCCACTCAGTGCTAAGTCATCCCATGGAATCTTAAAACACAACTTCGAATCATAAGTAGCAATCATAGAAGTATGTCGAACTTAGGGACCACCAAGTAAGTATTATCCTTTTATCTGGGGACCTTTCTTAAACATCTTTAGGGCAATTATGAACATATGTATATCTTTGAAAAATTATTACTTTAAAGCTTAACTTTGATGCCCTAATTATAAATCATACAGGACTTTATTTAAAAACTAGGTGGACTAGGCTTTTATAATGGAACTATCATAAATCACATCAACCATGAAAATATTCTACTTTAAAGACATGTAAAATAAATGACATCTCAACATTAAAAAAAACCAATCATTGGGGTAATCATCAACAACTCAAAATCATGCACATACTTGGTAAAATATCATAAGACATCATTATAACCATTTAACAACATAATGTAATATGATATCATCACAAGTATGCATGTTAACTTCAAGAACTTAAAGAAAAGGTAAAATTCTTTAAAGAGGACTTTATGGGTGAAAGGGTACCATAAATAAAACTCACATACCATAGAAGACTTGGGAAGAACAAACTTGGAACCTTTGTGAAGAGTTTGAAACCCTAGCCTTGCCTTGCATCTTTCTTGAGGTATTCCCTTAGGAAAATTTGGAATTAAACGAATGAAGGAAAGACTAAGGTCATAGGGCTTCAAGGGCTAGTTTAGACCCCTTTTGATCCCAAAAATGACATGATTTATGAATAGATCTCATTAAAACTATAGGATAGACCCTACAAAATCTAGTTTACGGTCCATGGAATGAACCACGGACCCTAGGTCCTGCTTTTCCGGTTAACTTTTCTAAAATCCCTGAAACTAGTTTGCTGAACCTGAAACCATAAAATAATCTTACTAGGCATATAATGTCTCATGAGTTATGGTTGGACGTGTAGAGTCCTTCCACACAACCATTTTTTCCATCTCCCTAGACCCTATCCATGAAGGGATTATATGGGTCGTAGATTATTCTATGGGTCATGTTGGAAACTTGCAGTCTACTTTCCAGCAAACTCCAAATTTCCTTCTTGTCTAATAGTCTCACTCACGACCCTATTTATGGACTGTCGTTCTTCTGTGAGATGTCAATGGGTCTATGGGTTACCCAATACTTTGGAAAGTTTTTCTGTTTCTTGAAATTTATGTTTAAGGACAAAACCTATGGGTAGTATCTTCACCTACAGGTCGTAAGTCACCCTCATGAACTTGATTTTAGGTTATTTTTCTGTCTAACTTTTCTGGACTCTAGACTCCTAAATTGGTGCTCGTAACAACATCCACACATTTCAGCTCAAACATTGATGTGTTGTCAAAATACAGAACTATTGATGCTCAAAACTTGAAATTGCATGTATTCTCATGTGATATTAGAGGGTTTGATGTGTTTTTGTGTTTGTTTTGCAGGATTTCAGGGTTGGCATTGATTTTGGGAAGAACATCCAGAAGTTACTAATTTTGAGGATCCATGAGACCCTTTAAGGCCCGTGAAGCAGGTTTTGTATTCAATTCCTATGAGAGATAGATTTCTAAAGTTTGGTCTACAAACATGCAGATAGGTCATGAAACATTTCACAAGTTATATATCAAGTCTCATACCCTGAGGATCAGAGAAGGACAACAAACTACGAAATCTCGACTACGACCCATAAAATACTATATGGCTCATAGTGCATCTCGTGAAACATGCCAACCCAGTTATCCTATTTTGTTTTGGACTTATATTTTAAATATTATAAATAGGTTACTAGGTTATGTTTCTTAGAGAGTCTGAAGAATCAACAAGTTGACAGTGAGATACAATAGAAAACAACATTGGAGAGTTGAGAATCAATTGTACACTTTAATTTCATCTTCTAATTAAAATCTTATGATTCTCATTGACGCTTGAAATTTCTATTATGTTATTCAAATTCATATGTATTGCATCTAGAAAAACCATGAGTAGCTAAATCCACAACTAGGCTTGTGGGAACCATGAAGAACTAACAATGTAAAACCAAATAATTCATAATTCTTGAAAAGTGTGCATGCATGTATTAATTAATTCTCATCATTTTGAATGTTTTATAGTGGTGGAAAACATTAGAACCCACCTAGTGTTGCTGATTGGACAAAGGTAGTAATGAATAGGAAAAGAGATTAATTAATAGGATTCGATCAATGTTTATCGTCTAATCAATCGAACTGCGCAGGGGAGGTTGTGCTGGGAAAATAGATAAGGGTTAGTAATGTCACACTGCTTGGATAGACCAAATCACATAGTGAAATTTGCCTCTCAACTAGGCCAAAGGGTTTGGTAAACTTAACTTACCGTTTTACATGCTACATGCTAGAAAAGAAATACGTTATTCGATGACACTAAGTTAGGGAATCATAGGGAAAACAATACCCTAGTTTCTCTACATACTGATTAAAATTTTGTGTTAGTTAGGATTAATTTTACTTGTTATTACAACCCTCGCCCCTTTAGGGGGTTAAGCTGGTTAATAACAAAAATTGCATAATTGAATTATTCTAAGTCTACCATATTCCCTTGGGTTTGACCCTAACCTTGGTTAGGTTCTATATCTTTACAACGACCACTTTAGCCGTAAAAAGGAGGTGCAGCTTAGGCGACATCAAGATTTTGGTGTCGTTTTCGAGGAATACGGCTAGATTTGTCCAATTCAATTAATTTGGGCATTAATCCTTATTTTATGTTTTTTGTTGTTTTGGTTTCCTTTCATGGTGTAAGTGTAGTGTATGCCCAACACACGAAGTCGAGGCAGACCCTTGACTCTATTTTACCTTGAGATCCAGAGAACGCTGAGAGGAATGGCCTATGATAGCACCAATAATGTGGTAACTGCAGCTTTGAACCTGAATAAGAATTGAAATACCAACAATGAAAACCCACCTCCTCTTAATGATATTGCTCCACAGTCATAGGACTCAAATGCCAATGCTTATTAGTGGAATCAACACTGGTTGAACCCTATGTCTATGGAGGTGACTGGATTTATTGTGTTGCCACCACTACAGGCTAACACAAAGTTCGTGGTTCGAGTGGGTTGCTTCAGATACTACAAAACTATGGGTTGTTTAGGGGCCTACCATCAGAGAATCCGCATAGCCATCTATACAACGTTGCTTTTGTCTACAAAAGTGTGATGAGAACCCAGAATTTTGTCTATCAATATTATGGGACTTCGTGTCTTCCTATTATATTTGATAGAAAATACAGCACTATGGCTATCCTAGCTCCTGCAGAGTTTGATCTCCAGTTGGGCTGAGTTATAAAGGGCCTTTTTGGAGAGGTACTTCCTGCGTTCGAGGTTGTTCTAGTGGGGAGACCAAATCAACAACTTTGAGAAACTTCCTTGTGACTCGATCAGTGCTACATGGGAGTGGTTCACTAAATGCTTAAAGAGTGTACCAGACCACAAAATTGTTGATAATGCCTTAGTGGAGATCTTCTATTGTGCCCTTAATGAAAATAGTCAAGCTTGTGTAGGTACCATTGTGGGGGGCATGTTCTTAGGTCAACCATTTGCAAGGATTGCTGAAAGGATAGAGGGAGTGGTCAAGGCCAATCATGCATGGGAGTAAAGATACTGATCATCGATCTACCAAAAGCTCCTACGTTGCCATTATTAGTTCAAAGCAAGCTAAAATAAATAAAGAGATTATGCAAGAGCTTGCCCAAATCCGTGTAGGCATGGAGATGATGATGAAGCAGAATCAAGGACAAGGCAATGTAGTTGTTCATCAGCCTCCTCACGCACCTATGTATGATGATCCCCGCAATGAGGAAGAAACTTGTTTTTTTACTGAACAAATGGGGGGTTTTGGACCAACGCCTAAGGGTCCAACCAGGACTATTGGCGCCAAGGCCAATGAAACCAAGGTCGAAACTTTAATTGAGATGGATCTTTCATAGACAGGAATCTGGGCAAAAGATAGAGATGCAGAGTGAGCCCGCAGATATGGTTACAGAGCTGGTCCTCATGTGCTACCACACAACCGCAATACAGGTGCGAGTAGATCAATAATTGAGGAGATGTTCGACCGCCTATTGAAAGAAAGCTAAGACATAGGATGAGACTTTAAGGGGGATGAAATCCAAGATCTCTTGTACAAATCAGAAAATTGAGTCTCACTCTATTGCCATCAAATAGCTTGAAACAATAGTTTGGCCAAGTGTCAACTTAACTCAATCA
>JAOTQR010000069.1:9522054-9581227 GCA_025774065.1 Solanum ossicruentum | reverse complement strand
AGAAAATTGAGTCTCACTCTATTGCCATCAAATAGCTTGAAACAATAGTTTGGCCAAGTGTCAACTTAACTCAATCACACTACCTAGCAACATAGTTCAAAATCCCAAGAATGAATGGCAGTGCATGGCAGTTACTACTCGTCGTGGCAAGAGTACCATTGATCCTTCCATGCCAATTGATGAGGTTGATGTTCGAGAGAAGACAGTTGATGTGAAGGATGCGAATATCAAAGATGATCTTGGCAAGGATGAGGTGAGTAATACTACAGATACAATACGAAAGCTGAAACCCATTCCCCAGCCTCCTCCTTCTCTTTTCCCTCAAAGAATCAAAAAGAAGGAGGAGGAGGGCAAGTTCAACCGCTTTCTCTCCATGTTGAAATAACTACCCATAAACATCTCTCTCATTGGAGAATATGCCAGGGTATACAAAGTACATGAAAGTCTAGGTTACAAAAAAGCGCATTGTGAGTCAGGTGCTTTCCCAAGAGCTTCAAAATTATAGTGCAATTGTTATAAGGTCCTTGGTTCAAAAGCAAGTAGATCCCAATGCTTTTACCATACCTTGCACCATGGACATGTAGAGTTCGCAAGGGCATTATGTGATCTTTGTGCCAGTATTATTCTAATGCCCCTTGTAGTCTTCAACAAGCTAGTGCTGGGAGTCCCTACTCCGATGAGCATGAGATTATTAATGGTTGATAGCATGGTGAAGAAGCCTATGGGGATACATTATCATGTTCTTTTCACGGTGGATAAATTCATATTCCTCACAGACTTTGTGATCCTAGATTGTGAGGTTGACTTTGAAGTCCCTATCATCTTGGCGAGACCCTTCCTTGCCACTGGACGCACTATGGTGAACATGGATAAGGGCCAACTCAAGTCAAGTTGGGAAAAGATGAGGTCATGTTCAATATTTTCCAACATGCAAAAAAATTGGATGAGTTGAGGGTGATTATTATTATGGATAGTATTGATGATGCTGAGCTAGAGATATCCTTTGAGGTTAGACTCGGTGTTGACATTTTGGAAGTTATGCTGATGGACTTTAATAGTGATGGCATACCATATTATGAGGAAACAGTGAATGCATTGTGGGTATACTATGCTCTGGGATGCAAAACTAAGTTGGAGATAGACTTGCATAATTGCGAGTCACCACCCACCAAGCCATCCAATGATGAACCACCGGTGCTAGAGTTACAGGTGTTTCCCGTACATTTGAGATATGCATTTTGGGTGCCAACAACACCTTGCCAGTCATAGTCGTCGTGCACCTAAATGATAAGCAAGTGAATGCCTTTTCATGGTACTTAAAAAGTTCAAGAAGGCTATTAGAGGGACGATTGTAGATATCATTGGTATCCCTCCTGATATATGTACATGTAAAATTCAGTTGGTCAAGGAATACAAGCTGAGTATTAAGCATCAAAGGCATCTCAACCCAACTATACAAGAGACCGTATGTAAAGAAATCATCAAGTGGTCAAATGTAGGAGTGATTTATTTAATCATCGACGGTGAATGGGTAAGCCCAGTTCAATGTGTTCCAAATAAAGGGGGTATCACTATGGTCCCAAATGACAACAACGAGTTGATCCCTATGGGGCCAATCAGTAGATGGAGAGTTGCATGGACTACAGGAAGCTCAATGCCTTGATGGAGAAAGACCACTTCCTCGTGCCATACATGGATTAGATGCTAGACCGATTGGCTGGAAAGGGATGGTACTGCTTTCTTGATGGTTATTTGATGTCACCCAAGTTACAACTCTTTTTTAGAGGATAAAGCGGTCGTTGTCAAGATATAGAACCTAACCAAGGTTAGGGTCAATCCCACAGAAAATACATAGACTCAAGTAAACTCACCAATATGTAATCCGAGTAGTTAACCAACTCAATTTCCCAAAAAGGGGGGATTGCAATAATCAATGAGAAAATAAACTTAATAACTATCACAATAGAAAATCAATAATAGAGAGCAACTAGGATATTGTGTTCCCCATGATTCCCCAACTTAGTATCACCGAATAAGCTAATTCTTGTCTAGTTTATAGTAAGCCAAACTGGTAATTTAAGTTCACCAAGACCTTTGGTCAAAGGTGAAAGGTGAATTTCACTATGCGACTTGGCCCATCTCCATAGTGTGCATTACTAACCATTACCCATTAGTATAACCTCCCCTTGGCTCAGTTTAGTTGATTAGACGAGAACACATCAATTGAATCCTATTAATTAATTTTTTTCCTATTCATTACTACCTTGGTCCAGTCAGTAACAATAAGCAAGTCCTATTGTTGGACACCATCAGAAAACATGCAAAATGAAGAGAGTTAATTAACACATTCATATACACCTTCCAAGAATTGTGAATCATCCTGTTTTACTTTGTTAGTTCTTCATGGTTCCCACCACCCTAGTTGTGGATTTAGCTACTCATACTTTGTGTAGATGAAGAGATTATGAATCGAGAAAACATAATTAAACACTTAATTGAATTAAGATTAACAACATCCAAACTCAATGAAAATCACAAGCTTGAATATCAAATTACACCACAAGTGTTCACAAAGACTCTATTACAATTTTCTCTCTAAAAGTATTGAGTACTCTAAGCATATAAGCTAAAGCTAATGAAACTGATGAGAGCTAGCGAGAACTTGTGAAAAATAACCTAATAACCCAATTTAGAATAATAAAAAACAAGTCCTAAACAAATTATAAAAACTGGTTGGCAAATTCCACGAAAGCACTTTACTATGTGTCTTGTCTTTTGTGGCTCATAGTCAGGTCACGTAATCAAGTGCTAGAATTTTGGACTTCACTTCTACAACACCCCTTTAAGACTCATAGTATGATTTAAGACCCATAAAGGGAGTTTCATCTGATAACTTTCCTATAAGTCCACTTCTCTGATCCTCAGGGCACAAAAGGTATTCTACGACTCATAAACTGCTCTATGACTCGTCTGCATATTCGTAGACTTCAACTTCAGCAAATAGCCCATTACTGAAAATCCTCACAAACCTGTCTAAGACTCATAAAATGCTCTATGACTCGTAGACTGTCTCATGTAATAGCAAAATCCAGCAACTTTCACAGTTTTATCCCAAATCATGGTCAACCTATAATTCTACAAATTTAAACACAAAAACGCATAAAACCCACATATACCGCATTGAGCACACATAAAATCTTAAGTTTTAAACATCAATGATGTTGTATTTTGGCATCACATCAACACCCTCAACTTAAAATTATTATTTGTCCTTAAGCAATAAACTCAATCTATATAGAAAATACAACAACACATAGACCTCAACTCTAATGGCAGACATCTCAAACTCAGATACGTACACCAACTTTTCAAACTAGGATCAGTTAGTTATTTAGCAAACCAATACAACGGGTGCATCTGACAACACAACTATGATAAGCAAGGTATTATCAACAGTCCACAATCTCTGAACAAGTCAAATGCTAACAATGCAATACAAGTGCCCTCACAAAAAAAGTCCCATTCTTGACACTTAATGATGTTTTCATTTTCAACCTTGGGACTATGCAAAAACACTCACTCTCGCAAAAGATATTCATGCATAATGACTAATATCACAGGCTTGCCCCTATACTCATGACTCAGACCTTCAACTAATTTTGACTAGGTTCACTTTGGGACTTTCTTGGCTAGTAACATAGGCTCAGGGGGCTTTGGTATGGTACTTGGGAAAATAGTGACTAATGGCCCTCCTTGAAACTGTGTTTTTCTACACTTTTGTCCCACAAACTTTATTACTTTAACCTTATTTTCCGTTTTTTCTATTTCAAGCTTTTCTAGGGGTTGTCGTATCATTTTTCAACTTTTTGCCTTATTTTCATACTTCATTTTGCTTTTTAGCTGACAATTAAGGCATCTTTCATTTTTCTTGTACCTAGTACATGATTTTCTCTTTTTTTCTCTGTATTGCTAACTCACTCCCTTATTTTTGTGTTTAACCGTACACCAGTCACCCTCAACTTAGGTCTTTTAGCTTGGTTGAGGTACACAATATCTCTCCTCTGAACCAGGGCCTCTTTTGGTATCCACCCTCAACTTAGGTTTTTTGCCTCAGTCAAGGTACACAATGTTCAAGAAAAGACCGAGCCAATTTCAGGATTTTCACTGCATAAGGATAGGTTAATTAGATGTTTTCAAGGAATAGGTACATGTCAGGCTCAATCATTTGGAACAAGGGATATATTATCAATTTGGTTGATATTTTTAGGCTAAAGTGGACTATTTAAGAACAATAGCCTAAGATCATTTCCTAATCCAATCAATCTACAATCTAACCAAGAGTAACAGGGCAAGTTCTAAATTAGCACAAAATACATCAATCTAGCAAAATAAGCTCACAACTCTCACGAAACATCATACATTATCAACAAAAGACTCATAGATCATGTATCTTATCTCAATTTATCATTACTTATTAGAACACACATTGTTAGACACCTAAACATGCATGGTTGTTATCTAACTACTTAATCAAAAATTTTGGTGGGTATCATTTTCAAAACAAATTAAAAAAACATTCCATATACCACAAGTATTGGCACTATATGCTAGAAATATTATCTCAACATCCTAAATGTGTCGGTTCAACAGAAAATTAATATCTATAGGGAAAACGAACACAGGTAAGAAAACCCTGGGATCAAAATTTTGGGTAGTTATTGACCCAAGTTACTCAGACTTCACTGAGTCCCATAACTACCCACACCCTCTCAAAAAAGATATGTATTGTCTACTATGCACAAAATAAAAATTAGAACATAAGGCGGTCAAAAATTATACCTAGGCACCTAAGCGCCAGTCTGTGGTAGACTCTGGCCACCCTACTCTTATGGGGTGGTCTGCTCAGTAGTGGTACCCTGTCTGGAAGGGCCAACACCACTGACCTACTCCATCTCTTGAGCTCATCTCATCTCCTCATCGTGCCTCGAGCTTCTCCTCCACTGACATCCTCGCACATATATGTCTTTCCCCTAGATCCTTACCCGTGCGAGGTCTTTCCCCAAGGAAAGACTGTGTAGGCTCGTTAAGAGAAAATGAATAAAAAATTAGCATAGAGATATCGTCTCTAGTAGTGTGATTGGTGTTGCAAGTGATGCTTTCATGTCAATGCAGAGCTTCTGGATCTCCTTTTGTATGGCTGACATGTCTGAAGGCTGAGCCTCAGCTAATCCCTTCTACACCCTCTCCTTGAAGGAATCGATGCAGGCATCCATGGTAAAATTATATCCTAAATTACAATGACAATGAATGCCTATGAT
This sequence comes from Solanum ossicruentum, assembly GCA_025774065.1. Taxonomy (NCBI): domain Eukaryota; kingdom Viridiplantae; phylum Streptophyta; class Magnoliopsida; order Solanales; family Solanaceae; genus Solanum; species Solanum ossicruentum. Next base: position 9,575,909 of record JAOTQR010000069.1, on the reverse strand, counting down.
CAAACCTCTGTGTCTGCAATAGCTTGCCAGACCCTTGGCCTGATCTGATGAATGAGCTGAGCCAACTGGGACTCAGCATGTAATAACCTCTGCACCAAGGCCTGGATAGAAGTGGTGGACACGTAGATCATGCCCATGGTAGAAGGTTGTGAGGTAGTGGCCTCTAGTACAGGAGCAGCAATAGTGAGCCCCTTCTCATCAACTACCTCAGGCAACGGGGGCTTATCCTAAGTAGCAGTAGCAGCAGCAGTAGGGACAGTCTCAGAACCCATAGGTAGTGACACTAGGATGAACATCTCTGGCATAGGTGGAGGTTGTGCTCACCTGAGTGTCATAGGGTTCTATACAATCTTGATTAGACTAGGCTCCAGTGTATGATGGACCTTAACCACTCAGTCCAGCTGGTATAGAATCTCCACCCTAGACTCTAAACAAAGTCTGTAGATCAAACACGGGAATGGGATTGAAGTGAACCTCCTCACCACAGCCTCATATATCTGCTCAGCAATATGGTGGGCCTAGTCAATATCATAGCCATCTAAGATGCTGGTAACTGAAACCACATGCTCTGGCATTAAGTATTATTAGCCAAGGTCAGCTGGATGTGTGTTCAAACAATAGCCCCACAAAATTTAGTGGGAAAGCTGAGCGAAGCCTTGATAATAGGATCCATATGAGTGCCGACCCAAGCAGGTTCTGAGCCCTGCTCTATAATATACCCAGCCACCCATCTTATCAATGTGGCTCGTTGGTTAGGATTCTTTATAATAAGCGAGTTTCTCGTCTTCCCCACCCGATAGTCAAACTCTATGGTGGATCTGGGGGTACGAAACTTCGGACCAAATAGCTTATGATAGATGGTCTTCTCTAATACAACAATCCTCTGGCCCCTCACTCTCATCTCTATCAATCTAGGCTGAGCGAGGGGCTTCTTCTTCTTTGGAAAAGCAAGCTAGATCGTGGTTGTATAGGAGCATAAAACTCCCTCACCATGGTCGGGGTGCATCATCAAAGGGCCTTGATGATATTCACTCTCCAATAAGAAGACGATTGTTGTCAGCAATTAACCTAGTAGAAGGTTAGGGACGAATCCAGAGGGAATACGGGGCTTGACTACAAGAATCAACTACTAATCATTTCAAGCAGAAATAACTAAAATCTCTAATTGGGGGGAGGGGGGTTGTGATTCAAAAACAAAGTAAAATAAACATTAAGCTATGATGCGAGGAAACACTTAATTTTAGGAACAACTTGGGAAATGTGTTCACCATGGTTCGTTGACTCGATTACCCTAGGTAACATAGCTACAATTGGAAATTCGCATGAAGGATGGTAACTCAGGTTCTTCCAACCCTCTTTTGAAGGTAAAGGTCGAATTTCACCATGTTGCCAACTAACCGTTACCAATTGTCCCAGTCAACCTCCCTTTTTAGTCAAGTTTGTTCAACAGACGAGAACACATCAATCATATCCTGTCATCTACTTCCCTTTTCCTATTCGTCACTACCTTGGTCGGGCTATGATAGTAGGTGGGATTTGGTGTTGGCCACCACCAAACGACAATCATAATGAAGGGAAATAGACAATACATGCAAACCCCAATCGTAGAAATGCAATAAACCTAGGTTATTTTAAATCAACTACCTATGATCCCACAACCCCAAGTTGTGGGTGCTTAGCTACTCATGGCTGAGGCAAAACAAGCAAAAATGCAAATAAATGACATAGTTGAGAGTTTCACCAAAAATAGTAAAGATTGTAGACACCACAAGTTGCAAACCCAAAAGGTTGATTGATCAACAATGAGTACAAAGCAAGATTTGCAATCCCCAAAATGGGTTTTCCAAGAGAAAATAATAAACTAATCTAAAATCCTAAAATATTCTTGAGAGAATATTCAAAGGCAAGTTCTATCTTCTAAAATCTGGAATCTCCCTATAAAAGCTAAACTAAATGTATCTATAGTGTTTACAAATATACCCTAAAAATAACATAGAAAAGATAGCTGGCAGTTGGTAGGCCTTACAGGTACGACTCATAGGATGAACTATAAGTCGTAGTCGAGGTCTCATATGAGGCTCTTGGTATCTTGGACCAAACTGGTACAACCTAAAGGTATGATTCATTGCTTGAGCTACAACTCGTACGTTCCTTTCATAGTCTTGGCCTTTAATTTTTTGGTCCAACATTTTGACTCTTTGATTCTTGCTACATGTCCACCTATACAAATTGTGGTGAGAACTACGACTCATAAAATGGCCTCGTAGGGGTGACCTCCACTTAGCAGATTTTTGAATTTTTAGTCTCTGATACTTTCTACGACACACCCTACGACTTGTAGCTTGGGTTAGGACTCATAGGTGAGCTCGTACATCCTATGATTCAGCAAAATCTGTAACTTTTCTTCAAAAATTATGCCAATCTAAGTTTTCTGGAGAAACAACACAAAACACATAAAAATCAGAAAAAGTCGCATTAAGGACTCACAAACTACCTTGTTTTAGGCATCAAATGTGTTGTATTTTGATAGCACATCAACACCCTCAACTTAGAATTGTTACTTGCCCTCAAGCAACGACTCAATCTAAGCAAACAATAAGAAATCCATAGTAGCTACACTAATGGCATATACAAAAACTCCTTTGATTAGGGTACCCAACTACCATTTGCAAAACAAGATTGCAAGGTTATTAAGCAAAACCATAACATAATGAGATACCTGATAATCCAACTGTGACAATCTAAGGAGCATCAACCGTCCACAACCGCTGGTATAGTCATATGATGCTCAAATGGTGCAAATGCCCTCACCGGAAAGAAATCCCTCATACTCACATAAAAAGCATTTAGAATTTAGGGAATAAGGAACCATTCTCACTCTCACAATTGAAATTCATGCATACTGACTAACACCATAGGCTTGCCTATATACTCATCTTCTAGCTTGATGATAAAGTGGATTTGGATCACTTTAGAATTTATGGTCTAGTAACATAGGTTCTTGGGGCTTTGGTATGGTATTTTAGGCAAGTAATGACAAAACGTTATCCTTGTACTATGTTTACCAACACTTTTTGGTTTCATAATCCAATCCTTTTCAATAAATCCACCCTTATTCTCCCGTTTTGGACTTTTCTCAAATGCTTTCTTTCTATTTTCTGTTGTGCCTTATTTATGAACTCAATTCTTGCTACTTTTTCTCAATTCAAGGAACTTTTCTTTTCTTTTTCTTCACTTGGCTCATGATTTCTCATTTTTTTATTTATTTCCCAGCTAACCACCTCATTGTCATTACTTTACCACAATAAGGGTCAGTCTCAACTTAGACTTTCAGCCAGAGGTGAAGTACACAATATCTATTCCTTACACCAGCGCCACAACTTATAGCCACCCTCAACTTAGGCTTTTAGCCTCAATTAAGGTTCATATGTCCAGGGATAGACAAGGGCCTATCAAGGTACTTCATCAAACAAGATTAAGCTAACAAGGTGTCAAGAAAGAATGAGTAAATGATAAGCTCAAAAAATTTACATCAAGGGATTCTCTCACTTATTTGGTGGGTCATTTAGGCTAAAAGTGGATTCACTCAAAGAACAAAAGCCTAAGATCCTTTCCATATCAGCCATATTACCAAACCAATCTTAGAATACTAAGGAAAGTTCTGAGTCCATACAAGATACATAAATGCAGCAAAATAAGCTCACAACACACATGGCATTGCATCCACAATCAAGTATAGACTCACAGGTCATGCTTTCAGTCTCAGCTAACCTTCACAATATCATAACAAACATTGCCAGATACTCAAAAATGTATGAATGCATCAACAACCACAATCTCAAAAATTTTGAGGGTACCCATTTTTTCATGAAAACTTTAAAATGCAATTAAAGACTATTTATATGCCAACAAATAACACTACTATGAATTTATACATTATCTACACTACCTAAATATGCCATTCACCAGAAAAATAAACATCCATAAGGAAAAAAGAAGTACTCCAAGAAAACCTTAGGATCAAAAAGAGGAGAAGTTTTGGACTCGAGGTTACTCAGATTTCACCTTAATCCATAACTTCCCAGACCCCACCAAAATAGGATACTTTGTCCTCAAAGTAAAAGCAGGTACTAAGACAAACACAATAAAAATACAGACTTAGATATATATATACATTGAAAACCAACATTTAAAAACCAAAATCCAAAACCAAAAATAAAGACATTATCCAACATAAAACATTTAAAAACCAACATCAAAATAATATTGTCTAACAAGAGAACATAATATCTATAAATAAAAGTAAGAGCTGGGGTCAAAAGGGGTCAAACATCATGGTGCATCAAGCAATGGTCTCTGGCTGATCTATGGGGCCCTGGGCACCAACTCCTCCTCAGCAATCCTTGAATTACCCTCTCCATGTGGGGTATGATGCTCCTCATCTCTATGAATAACCACCAACAATAGCGACTCCTGCACCACCACCTCGGGTATGGGCTCCTCCTCCAGTCTCGGCCTCTTATGAGTCAGCTCTCAATCATCATTATGCTAAAGGGGCCTTCTCCTACAATGTCCAAACAGTCAGCTAGCAGCTTGAATGCCTTATTGTCCATCGGTGCCACCTCTAGGACTGCAATAGGAGCTACTGACGTCTGCAATAATTCAGCCTTAAACTTGGCCAACTCCTCGGTCACAATGCTCGTGTCAGTAGGACAAGCTCCCTCAAGTCTCCGCTGGACTTTTGCCTCGAAGGCAATTTGGGCATCCACCATTCTAACTCTCTCATCTACCAGATCGCGAGTGAATGCCTTCATCCTCTCCTCTGAATTTCGTATAGTCTGATCAACCTATAGCCAAACCCATGCTGATAAAGCCTAAATCCTAGACTCTGTCATAGCTACCCTACGTAGTAGTTCCTAAAAAGCAATAGCAGAAATAACAGAATCAACTTGTAAAGTAGCTGTTGCTGGTGCTGGAGTGCTGTAGGATGGCATGGAGTCAATCTCCATAGCTGGCGTAGGCTCTGTAGCAGCTGGAGTAGTGCTTGTAGCAGCTGGAGGTGTACTATGAGTTGGGAGGCTCTACTGGGATTGGCTTTGAAATAGGAAGAGGAACAGTTCTCTGTAGGGCAACAGGGTTCTCATTAGCCTTGATTAGACTGGGATTCATTATGTGCAACGACTCTATATGAGGGTCCAAGTGGAGTGAGACTGATACCCCAGCTGTCTTGCATAAATTGTGTATCAAAATGGGGAATGGAAAGGCCTGCTAAGTGCGGACTGCTAATTCATGTATCTATTCTGCCATAACCCAAGCCCAGTCAATTTTGTAACCCCCCCCTCAAGATGCTATCCAACAACACAACTCTTTCCAATGTGATCACGTTATTAGAGAAAGTAGGTCTGATGCGCCAGCGAATAATGGACCACCAAAATTTTTCCCTAAATGAGATATGTGCCTTCAAAACATGCTCTGTGTGGTTTGTAACCTATTTTGGCTCAACACCTTCCTCACAAATTTGACTCACTATCCACCTAAGGAGATTTGATCTCAGCCCGGCATTCTTCTGATTTACTGCCTTTCTCATCTCTACGATCCTATGATCATACACAGTGGAATTTGACACTCTATAGTTTGGCCCGAATTGCACTCTCCGAATGGTTTCCTCTAAGATATCAACAACCTCCCCTCTGAGTAGTACTTCACTCAATCGTGGCTATTTAATGGGATTTTTGAGCCTTGGTAGACCTCTGCAAACAGTAGCATAGCAGGAGGCGTAAAACCCCCTAACTACGTAAGGGGCATACTTCCCCAGTACCTGTGATAGACAACCTAGTCCATGCCACTCAATTTCAGCCTCTAATGCTGGAATGTTACTTAGTCATGAATATTTCAGCCTAGCTTCCTCATGGAATCTCCTCACTGGCCTCCCTTGGCTTTTCAACTTCTGACCTTTTTCATAAATTTCTTTCATCCCTGGGACACACCATCTTGTATTTTGTGGGTCTATAGAGGTGATAGTGTAAGCAGAGTCGGCTGTTTGTGGGGGAGTAGTATCCTCATGCTGAACTTGAGATACCTCAAGGGAACCAGACTCATAAAGTGAGGCATCATTATCTGACCCTTCCTCGTCACCCTCCACTTCAGACTGGGAGGGGCCATCCACTTCCATCGAAACCTATGTTTATGACCTGGGGTCAAGCTGCATGTTCATCTCCACAACGTATTGATCTTCATCTGATATTTCATCCCTCAGTTGGTGTCCTAGTGTTGGGGTAACAACTCTTCATCCCCTTGGATGCATTGCCTCTGCAAAATCATCACAAACCATAACATGAGTACCATGATGTCTTGTACCAACAAGATAACACATAAAGAAATCAAATAGCAAAAAATAAAGTTACTTTAGTAAAATACTTGAACCAGGTGCAGGGTTTCAGATACGAGGTAGAGGTATGACTCATAGGGCGACCTACGAGTCATAAAGTATCCTTGTAATACAAAGGCGGCTAAGAGAAATGCATTCCGGAATCATCTACGATAAAACTCGTAGGTTGTCCCATGAGTCATAGTCTGAGCTCTTACCTCATTTTAGAGACATTTTAAAAGTTTGTTTCAAGGTCAAGAAACAACCACTACGACTTGTAACAAGGGTTACAAGTCTTAGGTGGGTGTCGAATGGAAAATTTTTAGGTACCATAGATGATTGTTGCCTTCTACAAAGGGCCAATATGACTCGTAATTGGTCCTTGCAGCAAAAAACAAAGAGCACCCTGGGTGCCTGCACCCTTTCCACAAAGACCAACAATTAACCAGAAAGCATCAGGGGTCACAAAAACAAAAAGCAAAATCATAGGTGACACTACACCAAACCTAAACACTCTTCCTTACTAATTATCTCAAAATAAAACATGAATCCTTCCCTTTCTTCTCAGGACACTCTAATATTCGAGACAAGAAAACACATTCAAGAGATACATCAAATATATGCATGAGTAACTTGTCTTAATAGAGTTATAATCTCCCTCAACCCAATGAATTTAATCTCCATATGATTTTCACAAGATAATAACCCATATAATGTGAGACAAAAACGCATAGTCATAACAACTGACATCAAAGTCTCTTAGCAAGGATATAAATCAAGAATCGACTCTTTACAAGTATATAGACATTTATACATCACATTCTTCCTACTACCACAATCATTTTTACATGGTGTTGCTAATCATGATCATAAAACATTCATTCAAGCACCCATAAGACAAGGCTATTTCAGAAATTTACCAAACTTAACCATGAAAACTTACTAGATGAATGAACAAATGAATGATGAGAAGACGAAAAAGAAGACCAAGTTCTTGGTTCCAAATTCACTCACTAGAGAATGCTAGTAGAGGGATAATTTTAGGGGAAAATAAGGTTAGGGAGAGTTATAAGGTGAAAAGAATCGTTTCATGTAGGGACATAAAGAGCCAAAAAATGTTAGTCTTTTAATTTTCAAAATGGGTCACTTTTTAAAATTTTGCAGAATGGGTCTACGAAACCCCGACTATGAGTCATAGGGGGTCATAAAACTCATAGGTCCCGATCTCATAGCTAACCTGACACTTGGGAAAATTTTGATTTCATACCTTTGTAGTATGAACCCCTCTTATGACTTGTAGAGGACCCTACGAATCATAAGATTGGCTCGTAGTGCATGTGCCCCACTTCTGTTGCTTACTGTTTCCCTCTATGAACACGACTATGAGTTGTATTGGTGACTACAACTATAACTCATAGGCCTACTCGTATGGACAGTTTCATGCATGTGTCTCTCCACTCCTCAGTTCCTGCTTTGTTTCTGCACCCAAATACGCAAGATATACCAGAATGCAAGTTGGAGCAATTAGTTCAAAGTCTAAACAGTCTTAATAATGTATTAATTACCTCTACACTAGCTAAACAAATAAAAAGGTTTTAAGATAAATATAAACACAAAAGATTCTTGGGTTGCCTCCCAAGAAGTGTCTTATTTAACATCATGTCTTGACTATGCCATCATGGATAATCAGACTTCTCCATGAGCCCCATTACTGCTCCTTCTACTCTTCTTTTGGTTATCCTACACTACATTTCGTTGCTCAGCAAGTTGCTTCATCCTATCACCAAGACTTTGCATTGATATAGTTTGTTGTTCCACTTTGTAGTTATATTTGAGAACATTAAAGTTTATCTCCCGAACAATATCATCTTGCTCATTGACCTTGCTCAGGACTTTTTCCAGCACATGCTCAATCCTTATCAACTTATCACTGATGCAATGCTAGTGCGGTAAACTCGGCCAATTTGACACATTCTTGCTTTTGGGTTTACCTGGGGCTCGATTTAATGCATTAGTGAATAGTCCGACCTATCCTTGGAAGGGTTGGTAGATTTGGGAAACTATAGCTAGCTTGTCCATATGCTCGGTTATCTCATTAAATGGTCATCTTGGGAACTCCCAACAGTCCCCTCCAAACAATGCATCAGCAAGCCCTTGTTGCTCAGAGGTTAGAGCTCAGTAAAAACTAGTCGCCAATTAATCATCAATGAGACCATTGTTTTGATTCATTGCCAAACACTGTTTGTATCTTTCTCAAGCTTCTACCAAAGTTTCTCCTAGCACCCTTTTGAAATTGTAGATGTTGTTCTATAGATTTTGCTTGTTGGACTCTCTATAGAAGTTTATGAGGAAGACTCTCTGTACCTCTCCCCAGTTAGAACAAACATCGGGTGGGAGAATTGACTACCATTCCGCAGCTTCACTATAGAGAGTCATAGGAAAAACCTAAACAAGCATGGCCTCCCAAGAAGGATGTCTTGTCCCAAGGAACCCCCTCAATGTTTGAGTAAAATTTTGCAGATGAATGTGCGGATCTTTGAATTCTTGCCCATAAAATGGGGCTTGCCTCTGAAAGGTTTCCAACAAGTCGTTAGCAATGTAAAACTTTTGTTCAGTCATAGTACCAGCCAACCTGTACTTAGCATCAACTAATAAAAACAAAAACAAAAGTAAAATATAAAAGATTCTAGGAATTAACACTAGAACTAACTAATAGAGGATTCAAGTCAAAACCTAACCATATTCCCCGGCAACAGCACCATAATTTTTTATGATGTTCATCCTAAAATAAGAAAGCGATCACTACTAGCAATTAACCTAACAGAAGGTTAGGATTTAATCCACAAGGAATATGGGGATTGACTACAAGAATCCACTACTAATCATTTCAGCCATAAATAAATAAAATCTCTAACTGGAAGGGGGTTATGATTCAAAATCAAAGTAATAAGCTATGATGCGAGGAAACAATAAATTTTAGGGACAACTTGGGAATTGTGTTCACCATGGTCCGTTGACTCGATTACCCTTGGTAACATAACTACAATTGAAAATTCACATGCAGGAAAGTAACTTAGGTTCTTCCAGCCCTCTTTTGAAGCTGAAGGTCTAATTTCATCATGGTGCTTGGTCGGCCACCATAGATTGTCAACTAACTGTTACCAATTGTCCTAGTCAACCTCCCCTTGGTAAAGTTTGGTTGATTAGATGAGAACACATCAATCGAATCCTGTCATCTACTTATCTTTTCCTATCGTCACTACCTTGGACGGGCTAGTGATAGTAGGAAAGGTTTAGTGTTGGCCACCACCAAATGACAATCATAATTAAGGGAAATAGACAATACATGCAAACCCCATTAGTACAAATGCAATAAATGTAGGTTATTTTAAATCAACTACCCATGATTCTCACAACCCCAAGTTGTTGATGCTTGGCTACTTATGGCTAAGGGAAAAAAAGCAAAAATGCAAATAAATGACACAGTTGAGAGTTTAACAAAAAACAATGAAGATTGTAGAAACCACAATTCGCAAACCCAAAAGCTTGATTGATCAACAATGAGTACAAAGCAAGATTTGCAATCCCCAAAATGGGCTTTCCAGGAGAAAATAATAAACAAATCTAAAACCCTAAAATATTCTTGAGAGAATATTCAAAAGCAAGTTCTATGTTCTAAAATATGGAATCTCCCTATAAAAATCAAACTAAATGTATTTATAGTGTTTAAAAATAAACACTTAAAATAACACAGAAAAGACAGCTGGCAGCGGGTATATCTTGCAGATATGACTCGTAGGGTCGTAATTGGGGTCTTGAATCAGGTTCTTGGTGTCACGACCCAAGCCTAGGGCCTAGACGTGACGGGCGAATGGGGAACCCAAAAGAACTCCAAACAAGCCTCATAGCATATCATTACACATCCTTAGTACGGAAGCCTTCTCTACAACCTCAATCTGTATTTAGACTCCTATTTCTGTAATATATGCCGTGATTGTCCCCGTAAGCTCCATCTCTACTAAAGTTGTGTGCTCGCATCACACTCTTACAAACAAATTTCATATTGTGTAGGTGGCTATGTGGATCCTCTGAAGGTAAGCCTGCAAATAGCCCATTGTTCTACAGCATCTGAAGTAACCCACTCGAGACTGTGAACTTTGTGTCCGCAGGTAGTCATGGAAACACAATCGCTCCAGTCACCTCCATAGCCATAGGATTCAACCTATACTAATTCCACTGGTAAGCATTGTCTTAGAAATCTTAAGGCTGTGGAATATCCTCCAAAGGAGGTGGGTTCTCATTCCGATCATCTTCATTATTATTCCTATTCAGGGTTGCATTATCCACGTTGTTGGCGCTATCTTGGGCTATTTTTCTTAGAGTGTAGTGGGTCTCTAGTTTAGATGGAGTTAAGGGATTGCCTTGACTCCGAGTGTTGGGCATTCATTAATCATACATCCTACCAAGAAACAAAAACAACACAGAAAAGTAAAATAAAAAGAACTAAGGCTTAACACTTGAACTACTAATGAACTCATGAAGTCTAATAGTATTCTTTGGCAATGGCGCCAAAATCTTAATGTTGCCCAAGTTACACCTCCTTGTTAGAGGATAAAGTCGTCGTTGTTAAGATATAAAACCTAACCAAGGTTAAGCTTGATCCCATAGGGAATACAGAGACTCAAGAAAACTTACCAATATGCAATTCAAGTAGTTAACCAACTCAATTCCCCAAAAGGGGTGGGGGAGTTTACAATAATCAGTCAGAAAATAAACTAAGTTAATAATCACAAGAGGAAAATCAATAATAGAGAGCGACTAGGGTATCGTGTTCCCCATGATTCCTCAACTCAATATCATCAAATAACCTAATTCTCGTCTAGTGTAGAGCAAGCAGGACGGTAATTTAAGTTCATCAAGCGCTTTGGTCAAAGGTGAGAGGTGAATTTGACTATGCGACTTGGCCCATCTCCATAGTGTTCATTACTAACCATTACCTATTAGTCTCAGTACAATCTCCCCTTGGCCCAGTTTGGTTGATTAGACGAGAACACATCAATCGAATCCTGTTAATTAATCGCTTTTCCTATTCATTACTACCTTGGTCTAGTCAGTAACACTATGTGGGTTCTAATGTTGGCCACCATAAAAAACATGCAAAACGAAGAAAGTTAATTAACATGCATATACATCTTCCAAGAATTGTGAATTATCCTATTTTACTTTGTTATTTCTTCATGGTTCCCATAGCTCACTTGTGGATTTACCTCCTCATAATGTGTAGATGAAGGGATTATCAATTGAGAAGACAGAATTAAACACTTGCACAATTGAATTAAGATTAAGCAAATCCAAAGTCAATGAAAATCACAAGCTTGAATATCAAATTATACCACAAGTGTTCGTAAAGACTCTCACAACTTTCTCTCTAAAAGTATTGAGTTCTCTGAACATCTAACCTAAAACTAATGAAAACTGACGAGAGCTAATGAGAACTTGTGAAAGTTAATCTAAAAAAAGCATTTATAATAATTAAAAAGAAGTCCTAAACAAATTAGGAAAATTGGTTGGCAAACTCCATGAAGCTCTTTATGACCCGTATTGTCTTCTATGGCTCGTAGTTAGGGTCTCATAATCAACTGCTATAATTTTGAGCTTCACTTCTATGACACCCCTTTATGACTCATAAAGTGGTTTACAACCTGTGAACGGGGTTTCATCTGATAACTTTCTTGCAAGTCCACTTCTCTAATTCTCAAGGCACCGAAGGGTATTCAATGACTCATAAACTACTGCATGTTCGTAGATTTCAACTTTAGCAAATAACCCCTCACTGGAAATCCCCACAAAACCTGTTGACGACTCATAGACTGTCTCGTATAATAGCAAAAACCAGCAACTTCTATAATTTCACCTTAAATTATGGACAACCTGTTATCCTGCAAATCTAAACACAAAAACACTTAAAACCCACAAATATCACATTGAGAACACACAAAATTCTAAGTATTAAGCATCAAAAGTGATGTATTTTGGTAGCACATCAGTATTCAGGCACAAGAAGATCACTATTATTCCAGAAGATTAGGAGAAGATGACGTTCACATGCCCCAATAGAACCATCACATTCAAGAGGATACTATTCAGGTTGTGTAGCACACCTGCAAGGTATAGATTTTGAGGATTCACGAGACCATTTATGGTCGTAGAGCATTCTACGGGCCGTGAATAAGTTTTTGTATACAATTCCAATGAGGGGTAGATTTTGGAAGTTTGGTCTAAGAACTTGCAGATGGGTCGTGAAATATTTCACAAGTCATAGATCAACTCTGGTACCCTGATGATCACATAAGGACAACAAGGTATGGGACAACGAGCTGTAAAACACTGTACAGCCCACAGTGCATCTCGTGAAACGTGCTAACCCAATTATTCTATTTTGTATAGGACTTGTATTTTAAACATTATAAATAAATTTTTAGGTTATTTTTTAGAGAGTTCAAAGAGTCAGCAAGTTTAGAGTGAGATACAGTAGAAAACAACATTGGAGAGTTGAGAAACACTTGTACAATTTAATTTCATCTTCAAATTACAATCTTGTGATTCTTATTGAAGCTTGGATTTTCTTGTGCTTAATTCAATTATGTAAGTGCTCTACTATTTTATTCAAATTCATAAGTCTTGCATCTACGCAAGCCATGAGTAGCTAAATCCACAACTAGGGTTGTGTGCATGCATACATTAATTAATTCTCTTCTTTTTGTATGTTTTCTAGTGGTGGCCAATATTAGAATCCACCTAGTGTTACTAACTATGCCAAGGTAGTAATGAATAGGAAAAGAGAATAATTAACAAGATCCATTCGATGTTTCTCATCTAATTAACCGAACTAGGCCAAGGAGATGTTGTACTGGGACAATAGGTAAGGGTTAGTAATATCACACGACAGAGATGGACAAAATCACGTAGTGAAATTTGCCTCTCGCTTGATCCAAAGAGTTTAGTGAACTTAGCTTACAATTCTGCATGCTACATGCTAGAAAAGAATTAGGTTTTCCATTGATACTAAGTTAGGGAAAACAATACCCTAGTTTCTCTCCATATAGGCTAAACTCTTGGTGTTAGTTAGGATTACTTTTTACTTGTGATTACAACCTCCCTTTTTGGGGAGATAAGATGGTTAGACCCAAATTGAATAATTAAATTCTTCTAAGTCTACCATATTCCCTTGGGTTCGACCCTTAACTTGGTTAGGTTCTATATCTTGACAACAATCGTCTTAGCCTCTAAAAGGAGGTGTAGCTTGGGTGCATCAAACATCCACACTTTTCAGCCTGGTCTAGGGGTTAAAGAAGCCTAGCCTACTTGGAAGGAGATCCCTTGAATCCTGGATAAACCCAATTGAGTTTTTCCTTTCCTGATCGCCCCTTGATGCAGCTCAGCTGTCAAAATACAAGTCACAAGGTCGTTATAAATGATTTGACTATAAAATCTCAAGAATCAGGAAAATCACATCAATTACATCCAAAATGGAGAAAAATAAGGCCCATGCCCAAAATTCTAAAACACCCTCGTAAAATGATGCCCATGTCATCCCGAGTCCATAGTTAGAAACTGAGCTCAAAACAGGTCCCAGAAGATAGAGAAACGATTTAAAAATGAAGTTACATTTCTTATTGAGAAAATATATTTAAGACCTCTCCGTCAAATTCCACAAAAATACAAAAAATTATCAGAATCCAAAACTCCCATACTGTTTCTCACGAAAAATAGAAAAAACTTAGACCTAAAGTTTACTTAATTACGATGAGAATCGATCGAGATATCACAATGTAAATTTTTCACATGTTTCCAATACATAATAAGTGAAAAATGGAAACTTTACCACAAAATATGTGCTAAAAGCGAATTCTGACACATCCACGAAGTTCCTCACACGAATACACACAACATAGCCTTTTGAATCACTAAAATGGAGTTTCAGAACTCAAATTATATTTGTGAGAAATTTCGCCACAAGACTGGTCGCGACTAGTCTTTTAAGGATGGGCACCGCCTCACTCAATAGCTTCCACGAACGCGGGCCTAGTGATGTGAACATATGACTCAGGCTTCCCCAAGCCTCCGCGAATGCACCTATGGCTTCGTTAATTTGGAGCTTTATGGTCGCCTGAACCGCATATGCGCCTCACCCTTCATGAATGCAGAGGGTTATTTCGTGTTATTTACACCAAATAAGTACAAATTTCTCCTAAGGCATTCTAAGACTGTTCAATGTCTAGTTTAAGCAAATTAATAGTGCAACCATATGGATTTCGACATTTCGGATCCAACAGTGTTGTTGGAATTTCCAATAGAACATCTTAAGGAAAAATGGGGATCCCGCTTCTTTCTAGATAATTTTATCTAAAAAAAACTGAGGGAAATAAAACTGCACCCAGAACCCCCGCCACCCACCCCTATCAGACGAAAGGTAGTTTTAGGCTATGGTCAATGTTCTAAGACTGAACCCTCCATTACATTCCTATATCGAGAAATTTACCTAGTTTTTTACAAAAAATCACTTTTTAACTATCAATTGAACTAATTTTACAAATTTTAATTTAAAGTCACGTCGGGACCCTCAGACCTCATACCAACGACACTCCTAGCCTAATTTGACTGTTCTAGAACTAATGGAACTGTTAGAATTCCATTCCACGGTTGTCTGCTAGGACTTTACCAATAACTATCCCAATATTCCTAACAAGTCACAAACGGCCTAAGTTTGCCATACACATGCTCAAATCAATAGAATAACTGCAGAAACACAAAAATGACCAAAGGATCAGTACAACATCCCCCACTAATAGGATTTTCATCCGCAAAAGTAAAAATGAAGGCATACGACATTACTCAAATAGGCAAGGGTAGCATTGCTCCTACATTTCTGTCTCCAACACCCATGTAGCCTCCTCAACTGGATGGTGACATCTTTAAACCTTAACTATCGGTATAACCCTAGACCGGAACTACCTGGTATCTCTAACTAGAATGGCCACCAGCTCCTTAATAAATGTTAGATGCTCATCTAACTTCATCGAATAATATTGAAGCACATGTGACTCATTTGGAATATACCATGAAATATCAACACATGGAAAATAGGATGTATAGTAGAATAAGCTGGAGGTAGGGCTAACTCATATGCAACCGGCTGGACATGTGTCAGAATCTCAAAAGGCCCAATATATTAGGGGCTAAGCTTACCCTGTCAACAAAACTTTTTTTTGAAAAAGAATTAAAAACAAGAGGGGGAGTCAACCTTGAATTTTTAATTATGAAAAGGACCTCATTGGTAAGTGCTACAAGATCTCATGCATTGGAACCTATTAACGAATTCCGTGTTAATGAAACTTTTCACAAATTTGGTTATTCACCATGTATGAGGAAAAGGAAATATTCTAGATATAGAAAGAAATCTTGATCGTTTTTCTAATTTTGTCTCTCACCGAGTAGATTGACCTTGAAACAACGACGATTAATTACTTTGCTTGTTATTAATCTTTCTTTCCTATAATTTAATTTTGACCCATACAAATTAATCATGTGCCATTAACCAGATTAAATTCTTGTTGGCGATTATTTGTGATCAAAGAATGAAATGCATGACCCCTTTGAGGGGTAATACCCTCAGGAACACTCTATCTCCAACCTTAAATTGTACGAATCGATGTCTACGGTTAGCATAGCTCTGGTGCCAACTCTGAGCTATCTTTAGTCTATCCTGGATAACTTAGACCCAAGCTAAGGCGTCCTGCAACAAGTCTGTACTGTGTGGGCCTAGATCTATAGACTCCAACCACCTAAGAAGAGTACGAGATTGTCAACCATATAGTGCCTCGAAAGGGCCATCTGAATACTAGTATGATAGCTTTTTTATTAAAGGAAAACTTATTTGATGAAAAAAATTGGTCCCACTAACCCTTGACCTCTAATACACAGGCTCCTAACATATTCTCCACAACATATATAGTATGCTAAGACTAGCCACCAATCGGGGGATGAAATGTTGTACTCAGATCAACCCACATGCCCAACTCGCGCTGAAAAGCCCTCCAAAAGTTGGAGATAAATTGCGACCTCGGTTAGATATAATAGATATTAGCACTCCATGCAATCGAACCATCTCTTTAGTATAAATACGAGCTAATTGCTCGGCACTAAAGGTAGATTGAACAGGAAAGAAATGTGCAGACTTAGTCATCCGATCAACCTTAATCCAAATACTACCATAACCTTTGTAAGTACGGGGAGGCCCATAACGAAGTCCATAGTTACATATCCCACTTCCACTCGAGAATGGGTAATAGCTGATCTTTCCCACCACTTCATTGTTTCTTAGCCTTTCCTGCTAGCAACTAAGGCAGCGACACATAATCAGCTGTATGTCTCTTCATATCATCCCACCAATAATATTGTTTGAAATCATAGTGCATCTTTGTCATACCTAGGAGGATTGAATATTTGGGGTCATGTGCCTCACACAAAATTAGTTATATCAAATCCCCCACTCTTGGAACATATAACCAGTTGTCAAATCTGAGGACCTCGTGTGCAACAATTATAGCCTGACCACCAAACCCCTATAACATTTTATCGTTGAGGCCCATGAATGATTCATCCTCGAACTGTTGGGCCTAACTATGATCAATTAATGAAGACTGAGCCCCAATTAAGGCCAACACTTAGCTGGGATCTGAAACATCTAATCAGAATAACTTGTTAGCTAGGGACTAGATGTAGAAGCTAAGGGTCTTTCCTCTGTAGTCAAATATTCTAGACTACCCATAATCACTACGTTCCAACTTAAGGTATCCGTTTCCACGTTTGCCCTGCTCAGATGATATAAGATGAAAAGATCGTAGTCAGCCAAAAGCTCAATCAACCACCTTTGTTGGGAATTCAGATCTTGCTGAGTTATGGTATACTGCAAGCCTCGATGGTTCATATAGATATCATAATGAACACTATATAGATAGTGTCTTTAGATCTTGATCGAAAACATTACCGCTGCGTGAGCCCATAACTGATGAGAAGCGTAAGCAATAACCCAATCTAGCTACATCAACACATAGCCTAACATGATATAGAAGGCATCACTACACATAATTAGGTTGTCTCCCTCGACAAGAAGGATAAAAATAGAAGCATTTATCAATAGCTCCTCCAACCTCGGGAAACCAGCCTCACACTCATCCAACCACACAAATTGGCACTCCCTAATAAGTCAGTAGAGTGAACGAAGTAGCAACAGTGGATAAACCATTAACATACCACATGTAATATGCTGATAACTTGACAAACTTTGAACCCCTGACATAGAAGTAGACTTAGGCCATCCATGAATCACCTCAATCTTAGCTGAATCTACCATAATACCCTCTTTGGGCACCACATTCCCCAAGATGTAACAAATTAAGCAAAAACTCACACTTGGAAAAGTTAGCATATAATCTCTGTTTTTGAGTGTCTACAACATAATATGAAGATATTGAGCATGCTACTCTCAGCTCTGTAAATGTAACAAAAATATTATCAATGAAAACCACAAAAAAGAGTCTAGATATAGCTAAAATAAACAAGTCATCAAGTCGATAAACTTTACAAGGGCGTTAGTTAGCCCAAATGGCATGACTAGAAACTCATAATGCCTATAGCGGGTCAGGAAGGCAGTGTTCTAGAATCTTCTGCTCGAATCATTAGCTGGTGGTACCTTGATCTCAGATGAATCTTAGAAAACACTACTGCATCATATAATTGATAAAACAAATCATCGATACGCAATAGAGTATAATAATTCTTTAGTGTCACCTTATTCAACTATCAATAATCAAATACATCTGGAGAGTCCTGTCTTACTTTTTCACCAAATAGAACAGGGGCTTCCCTAGGAGAAACACCTGGCCTTATGAATCCTTAATCTAGCAAACCCTAAAGCTATGTGCTAATCTCCTTAAACTCTACAGGAGCCATCCAATACGGTAGAATATGTATGGGCTTAGTGCCCAGCTCAACCTCTTTCGCAAAATTAACATCTCTCTCTAGTGGAAACCCTGGTAGATCTATATGAAACACATCAAGAAACTCACAAAACAACAGACACTGACTCTACAATGAGAATCTTAGCGATCATATAACAAACATGTCCTAAATAAGTCGAACACCCTCTTGATATCAACCTTTGAGCCTGAGTATATGATATAAGACTAGTCGAAACTAAATTCACAAAACACTGCCATATAACTAGGGATATCCCTTGTATCGTCAAGTTGATAGTCTTGGCATAATAATCGAACACAGCATAATATGGGGCCAATGAATCTAGACCTAAGTTAATATCAAAATAAAGCATATCAAGCAGTATCAAATAATCCCAAGTATCAAATCCATGAAGAGTAACCATACATGATCTGCAAAGCTAATCAACCACTAATAAATTCCCTACTGGGGTCTATACACAGACTCGGGATAAAGGAGGCTCGGGACACACACCCAAGCGAGAAGCATAGTACACAAACACATATAAGAAAGCGGACCCCGGATCAAATAATTCTATAGTCTGATGTTAGCAAACAAAAAACATACCTATAATGGTGTCGTCAAAAGCCTCAGCCTATGCTCGTGCTGTAGCGGTATAAAAGTGACCATAACAGCCCCCACCATGAATATCACCTCTACCTGTGGCTTTAACACCTCTAATATGGCCCTTAAACCTAGTTGGAAGCTTTGTTGGTCCTCATGGTCTCCATACCGATTGTCTTGTAACATCGTTCCTGGCCCTTACCTCTACCACCTAGTAAGGAAGCTAATTTGGTGGCCTATGATGTTTCATGCTTTACACTGCACTTTGGACAATCTCTGAGCCGATGGTCTAGTGCCCCACACTCAAAACTACCTTGAGTAGCCTTGCCTCTACTATTAATCATGTTGTCATAATCTAGAAATGTTAGAATAACTACCCGTGAAAGATGACCCAACCTTCCCTAATGTAACAATATCCCCATTTCTTTCTCTTCCCCAGTAGGATAAGAAGAACCACCCAAAATAGATGTACCTGGGCATTAATGGCTATCCTTAGAAGCCTTTAATGATTCTTGAAATGGAAAACTAGTCTGAAGCTGCTTAACCCTCGAAGAAGGTCTATCACTTAGCATCTTAAAAGTTGATTGATACCCATTGAACTCTCCCTCGCACCTAGTACTCTTGTCACTTCCACCTTAGGCCTCACAATTGAACTTCTCTAGAGAACAAGCATGATCAACAATATCTGGATAAGATCTGCCAGGTGTCACTAGTAAACCTGTACCCATCCTCAACTGTGGCCTTAATTCCCATACAAATAATGAATTCGCTCCTCCTAGATAGGTAAAATAGAAATAACATATCGAGAGAGCTCCTAGAACCTAGCCTCTTACTAAGTCACTATCATTTGTCCCTACTCCAAGTGAATAAACTGATCTGGTCGCCTATCCCTGAAATGCCTTGTCACAAACCTAGTCATGAAGGCCTCTGTAAACTCTATCTAAGTCACTAATGTAGCATCTGTTGGTTTGATGTGTCTATAAGTCCGCCACCAATGTCTGGCGATCCTATCTAACTGATATGCAATGCACTCTGCACCTAGAGACTTCAATAGTCTTAATTCCTGTGGCTGCTCTATACATGCTATCAGAAAACTTTTGTGCATCCTCTCCTACTACTCCTAGAAACCTTGGCAGAGTCAATCTCAGAAAATAGCCTAGATTTCACTAATCTTGGAAAGGTACGACTCCATCTGGCTATGTCAGAGCCTCTAGAGCAGTAGGCTCTGCTGGTGCCTAAATTGGAGGAGTTGGGGCTAATGCTATACACTGTTGTAGATCTATATGTGCTGCTATAAGCTGCCCAATAACTACCTCCACCTCAAGTGTGACCACAAAGGCGAGTGGGGAACTTATGCCATCAACTGTGGGAGTTAGGGCATATGGTCTTTGCTTGATGGGCTATGGAGGCAGATCCCTATCCGGGACTGACAGCATAACCCTACCCCTGCTTGGAGTCTATCCTCTATGGGACATATCTTCAAAAGAGAAACCAAATCAAATTCCAAGAAATCGATGGACCATTGGCAATATCACATAAAAAGGAATTAACAGAACAAGGAGTTCCCTTACATCCTATAGCCTCCCGAAGATAAGTCATGGACAGGACTCTACTAGACGACATCTCTATAAAAATGAGACAAGTGAGCCTTAAGCACTGATACCTAATTTCCAGTTCATGATGAAGCCTATTAGATTCTCCTACAAGCATTCCAATTACCAACCATAGGGTACCTGTCCTGAATCACTAACACAACAATACTTTCATGGTTCCAATAACATAACCACAACCTACCCAAAACCTGAAAGTCATCTGCATAAAGCTACTGTAGATGAAAGCACCCACTTATTATATATATATACACACACACACACACACAAACATAAATACACATAATGATGACACTATATATATAGTTTGGAGGAACACCAACACATATAAGTCAACTTTGAGATATAGAACCAATTTCTGAATATAAAGGACAGACACGAAAATAGAAGGAGACTGTAGAATGTCTAAAGTTGTTGATGCTCACTAATGTCTCCTGAATTGTCCGTGATCCCTAACTCAGCAACCGCGGCTAGTACCTGGACCTGCACTATGGGAAGATATAGAAATATAAGGTTGAGTATGATAATAGGCACCCAGTAGGTATCATCAGCCAACTAAGTGAAATACTAAAAATATATAAAATGCTCAAATATAGTGAATGACAGTAAAACTAGCAAATAAGAACCTAACTAATAGGAATTGTACCAGTAACATTCCCATATCCCAACGGCCAGAATCTAATAACATATCATAACCTAATTGATAAAACACAATTGAAATCAACTTTCAGTATCACATAGTCAAGGTATTAGATTGTACATGGGTGTAAGGCCTTAATATCTATCTACATGCACCCTTGAGCCCCCAAAAGCCCAAAAGGGTACCACCAACAAACAATTAAGGTGTCAAACGCTACTCTAGAGAAATCAGCATAGAAATAATGTAACCCCTATGACAGAACAGTCACTCAATCCAAGTGTCGTATTGTGTTAGGATGTGGAACCCAACCCTGAATATCGTATCGTGTTAGAATAAACCTGACCCTGCTGCCTAAATATATAATAGTGGGATGAATCCCTCGTGGTAGAAAGAATCCCTCTAATCGGGTCAGGCCATGACACTCGACCTTGGAATGTATAGAGTGTCAGGTTGTAACACCCGTCCCTATAATGTATGTCTTGTCAGGTCGTGACACCCAGCCCTATAAGGTAATAGCATGGCTCTATACATAGCAACTCTAGGGAAGCATTGACTTAAGCCTTAGCTAAGGCCCAAAGAGAACAGAAAATCAGAGGTGTGCCACCTATCCAAAATCATACAATGGCCCAGCTAATACAAATGATACCCACAAAGGCAACCTTGTGCCAGCACACTTTAAATCTAACAATCTCCAGAATAAGATAGTAGCCCCAAGGACTAAATCATAAGATAATATTTCAATGATAGCCCATTGAATCCCATAGGATATGTCATACGTCTCTTTTACAAAATCACGTTTCCCATTCTAGCTCACTAGAGGTTTAACAACATTGTCTCTTATTTCAAGAATCATAATGCGCAGCCAGAAGCACAACTACAACATATCTTAGAACATAGCATATTCTCCCATTGCCAAATAGGTTTAGCAAATGTTCAATGATTAAAAGCTACATATATAGACATATATGTCACAGAAATAATACAAAATCATGTTTACCAAAGACGAACATACCATAATCTAGTTAGCCACAAGTACTCAAAATGACATGGATAGTCGCAGTTATATTGTAGGTATATAGAACAAATCTATATTAGAACATGTCCATAGTACAACATATAGTCAATAATCAGCCTCACAAGCGATCATATCTTAGTAGCATTAGGCTACACACACATACAGACAAGAGTCAAGCTTAGTACACATAACTATCACAGGACATCAGCTCATATCCAGCCTTTACAAGGCCTTCTCATAGTTTAACAGTGCAAAAGCTTATATCATTGCTACAACTAATACCATCATTAACATAGAGATTATCATCTCACGTCATCCTATATAGCACATACATTGTACAACAAGACATATATAATACATTTTTTTGTAATCAAAGAGATATTATATTATATTATATTATATTACTAATATGCATCAATGCAGATTACATGCAACTACACTTTTTGTTCTACTCATACAATATATGGGAGGGGGTTCGCTATTATTAACACATTTCTGCTCAGTCCAAGGGTTAAAGAAGCCTAGCTTGCGTAGAAGGCAGTCCCTTGTATCCAGGATCAACCCACTTGAGCTTTTCCTTTCCTGATCACCTCTCGATATTGCTCAGCTATCAAAATACAAACAAGGTCACTATGACTGATTTGACTACAAAATCCCAAGAATCAGGGAAAAATTACATCAATTATGTACAAAATGGGGGAAAACAGGGCCCATACCCAAAATTCCAAACAAATCCCCGTAAAATGATCCCCATGACACCCTGAGTTCAGAGCCAAAAACTGAACCAAAAACATCTCTCTAGAAGACAGAAAAACTGCTCAAAATGTAGTTATATTTCTTATCGAAAAAAATTTATATGTAAAACATTTCAATCAAGTTCCAAAAAAATATAGTCAAATTATGAGAATCCAAACATAGCACAGAGTTCCTCTTGGAAAATAAAATAACTTAGACCTGAATTTTACTTAATTTTGATGAGAATCGATTGAGATATCACAATATAAAGTTTTCACATGTTTCCAATACATAATCAGTGAAAATTAAAAATTTTCCTCAAAATCTATGCTGAAACAAACCTCCACGGTGTTTTCACAAAAATATATATAATGTAGCCTTTTGAATAGCTAAAAATAGAGTCTTGAAACTAAAATTATCTTGTGGTAAGTTTTCGATCAAGGTTGGTCGCGACCAACCTTTTATACACTAGCCACCGCCTCCTTCAATGGCCTCTGCAAGTATGATCCTTGTGCTACGAACGTGGGGCTCAGGATACTCCAACCCTTCTCTAATATGCCCATTGCCCTGTGAACATAGAGCTTTATGGCCGCCTACACAATGTAGGTGCCTCACCCTCCACAAATATGGAGTGTTATTTCCCTGTTGTTTGCACCAACTAAGTGAAAATTTCTCTTAGTACATTCCCAAACCATCCGATGTTTGTTTTACTCAAATAAGTAGTAAAGCCTTATGGATTTCGACATTTCAAATCCGATGGTGCAGTTAGAATTTCTAGCAGAGCATCATACAGAAAAATGGGGTCCTACTTCTTTCCAGCTAATTTTAGCTAAAAGAATTGAGAGGACACAAAATGTACCCATAAGCCCCCGCCATATGAAGAAAGGTTATTTTAGGCTATACTTAACGTTCAGAGTTGTCCCCACCATTAGAATCCTATTTAAAGCACATTTACTTAGTTTTTTACAAAAAATTACTTTTTAGTTTCCAATTCAACTGATTTTAGAATTTTTGACTTAAAATCACCCTAGGACCCTCAAACCTCAGACAAAGCACGTTTTTAGTCTAATTTGGTCATTTTGGAACTGATGGAATTGTCAAAATTTCATTTTGAGGCCATCTACAAGGATTTTATTAGAAAACTCATTCTTATTATTATAACTTCTCGTTAACTCAAAAATCTACATACATCACAACCAATAACCATCCCAATAGTTCCAACAAGTCACAAGTCACCTGAGGTTGTCATATATTTACAAAATAACTGCAGAAACACATAAATAATCCAGATGGTCATTACATCCTTTCAACCACAAAGTCCTTCCTTAAAGCTTTTACCTTTTCTTTAAGTTCCTTAAAATACCATTATGCATGCTAATGATTTTGTGATGTAATACTATGTATATTTTCTTCTACGTTATCATGCAATGTTTTTGTATGTTATTCCATGAGTATAGAGTTTATGACTATGACCCCACTATTACTGTCTAATTGATGATTGTGGGCTTCTTAATATTTGATTTAAAGCTATACATTTTCTCATGTTCATGCATTGTTCACTTGATTTTTGGGTTTATAAGTCAATTAAGTTGATTTTTGCATGGCGTGATGATGATGATTAAGGGAAAAAAAAAGAAAGGTTTTAACTTAATGATTTTGTCAAATATAAAATCATGTTAATGATGCCCTTAAAAGATGTTTATGATGGTCCCCAAAGTGAAAGGATACTACTCAGTTGGTGGTTCCAAAGGTTTTTGAACTACTCTTTGAAATTACTACTTTTGATTTTATGTTCATTACTTGACTAAGTATATGTTTTAAGGTATTCCATGGGAGGATTCAGCACCAAATAAGGCATTGAGATAGGGTTCGAGAACAGAATGCTAAAGGAACCATTTCCATATGCCTTTACTAAAATTATTATCATAGCCCTGTTTGTCAAGAGCTACAACTGAAAGAAGATTCAGCCGATGATTTGGCACATGGCGGACATCCTTCAAAGTGATTTTACTCCTGGAACTTGCCTTCATCTGGACATCACCAATTCCTGCAATCCTAGAGAAACTGGAATACCCCATCTTTACAACTCCAAAGTCTCCAGCTTTATACGTTGTAAAGTATTTCTTATGTGGAGTAATGTGGTAGGTTGTTGCAGTATCTACCACCCATTCAGAATCTCCCTTGAGACGTGAAGGCATGTCTCATTATGGGTTGAACAATAAGCTACATCTCTAGGAATAGTAACTAATGTTTCTCCACCCTTGTTCTTCAGCTGCGAACTGCTCTGGACTTGCTCCTCTTTCTATTTGTAGTAGTTCTTCTTCATATGTCCTTCAATTCCACAATGATGATACTTATATGTTGGTTTCCTGCCATCAGTGGATCTGCCTCTATTCTTGCTTCTGCCTCTCTATTTGCCTTTGCTTTTATTTTGTTGCCTCCCCCGGTTCTCTGTGACAAGGACATGGGTCTGATTTGTGCCCATGTCCTTTCTCCTTGCCTCTTCACTAAATAAAGCATCCTTGACCATTGACATGGTAAGTTTGCCATTTAGGTCTGAGCTGTTGAGTGATACGACCAGCGTTTCCCAACTATTGGGAAGGGAACTGAGTAGTAGCAACGCCTGAACTTCATCGCCAAGTGGCATCTCTACAGACGACAACTGGTTGACCAAGCTCTGGAACTCACTGGTATGCTCAGCAACTGAAGTTCCATTTTTAAGCTTCATGTTGACTAAACGCCTCATCAACAGGGCTTTATTCCTAGCGGTCTTGGCCTGGTACATGTCCTCCAACTTCGTTCAGAGGCCATATGTGTCTGTCTCTTGTGCAACATGGTGGAAGACATTATGATCAATCCATTGACGGATTTGACCTATAGTTTTTTGATTTGATTTCTTCCATTCTAACTCTTTGGCAGAATCAAGTTTTTCACCTTTTAATTCGATAGGATCGAATAAATCTTTACAGCTTAGGAGATCTTCCATCTGAGGTCTCCATAACATGTAGTTGGTGGCTGTGAGCATAATCATGGGTTCGGAAGATGATGTTGACTCTTCTGTGGTCATTATCACCTTGCAATAGCTTAATTCACCAAAACGAGGTTGGATCTTGAAAAATGGAGGTCACCGTTACATCCAGAAATGTCAAAAAAGGTGGAATTGACACTTCAGGGCCAAAATTCCACTATTGGGGTAGAATAATAATTTCAAAAACTTTTGGGAACAAACTTTAATTGTCATTTGTACTTTATAGCATAATCGGACACTGCCTTCCTAAACTGATTAACACACTCAAAGACCATTCCAAGCTCAAATATTGACACCTCACAATTTTCATCATATCTTACTTTTTGCGTATCCTTCTAGAAGGTAAATCTACTCCCCTAATAGCATCCACATCAAAATGTTCCTCACTATCATCACTCCAAAAGTCAGAACTATCAAGATATTTCTCATCTCTATCTAATGTACCTGCATATTTTTTAGTTTTATCTTTTCCAATACCCTTAAATCCTTTATCTACACCACCAGCCTCTCTAACTGGTATTTCTTCAGGTTCAGCAACCTTTTTCCTTTGTTTTTTTCTTCTTTCTTCTCTAAAAGCTCACAACTCCTCATCAACATCTGAGCCATCTTCTATAGTTATATCTCCTAGATCTGAATCTCTACTCAAATTTGGTAATTCACCATCTACAACAACATCCACAAAGTTAAAGGAATCAACCTTATTCTCTTTTATAGTGTTATTAGTCTCATATTCTCTACCTAGGTTGACAGTTTCATCAACACCAACACTATTACAAGATAATCAGTTGGTCCCTCATTATCAACTACTGCTTCATCCAAAACATGACCAACAAATAATTGAACTGTGTCCTCATGTTTTAAGTCTTTAATTAGGTCTAGTAGATGTTTGTCAGATTCAATTAGGACAAATTCTTTAGTTTGCAAATATTGATAATAAAAATCAGCAATAGTTGCATACGCTAATTCTTTAGTATAATATAATAGTTCTACTTTAGAAAAGTGGTCCTTATCTATATACCTAAGAGCTGGCATGCAGTTACCAACATATGTAGGGACAAGTACCTAGGAGAAAGTTCCACCATGGTAGATTTTTCGTAATTATGACCTCCACCATGGTCAAAAGTTAGTTAAGCTAGTAAAAAATCAAATGAAGAAGGTTGAATTGTCGGAATATGCTAATGTATTTGCTGGGAAGTGTGTGAGAAATTGATGAAATATTCTCTAACAAGAAGCCCACATTTTTTTTAAAAAACCTAGAATTTTAAAGTCTTAATCTGTGAAGATTACAGAAAATTAAGCAAAAAAAAAAGTAAGAATTCTAACTTACATGGAGAAGATTCTTTCAATTGATACACAAATGAGTCTTACTTTTATGTACACTGATCGAGGCTGAGAAATTACCGGGGAGAGAGAGAGACGACGAAGAAAGCAAATGTTTTGAATTTAGGGCTTTTTGCCAAGTCATCCGTGTGAAGTCACGCACCAAAACCATTTCTCAAAGTAGGATAAAAATATTTATGGGGTTCAATCTTGGCCAGTTGAGGTGTCTATTAGGAACTTGTCTTAGTTTAAGTGTCTGATCAAAAAATAGATACAAGTTAAGGTGTCTTTTGATGACTTAAGCCAAAAAAAAGATTACAAAAAAAAGCATCCATGTTTATTTTTGGAATGACTAATACATTATGTATGATAATGCGACTGAACATGAGTCTTTGTTTAGAAATACACTAATTATCACCCAATTTTTTGAAAGAAAACTCTTAATGAAGAACTTTTTCATTATGATGGACTTAATAGATAGAAATGAGAGTATTAATTCATTCTCCAGAAGTCAACTATACATTTTTACGTAACATGACATGAATAATATAATTTTATTGATATCTGTATTTTTTATTGACACTTTTAACACTTTAATACGTTAAATATTTTCAATATATTTTCTCACTTTTTATTACTTATAATTTAGTATATATTTGTAATGACTATTTTTTTTTTACAAAATTAGAATAATTTCATCTTTACCTCGTACAATCTTTTCAAATTTGGATATGTTTATGTAATGAACCTATTTAATAGAAATAAATAGTCAAATAAAGAGATATCAGTTATGGAATCAAAGTTGGATTACAAAAGAATAATGGAGCCTTGATTTAGGCAGAAGAATAATTCAAATACTGATTTTGTGGCTGAGATCATGAATGCATTAATAAGGCGCAATTATAGGGATTGTAGCCACATCAGTTGTTGTTAAGGTAGTTATATAACAACCTAGAAGTGAGGATTTAATTAACAATAAATCTGGTAACTCTTCTCTTCTTCCTAGTATTCTGACTCTCTCTTTTCTGTTCTTCTTCTCCTTCTAATTTCATATCTTCTTCCTTCTTTCTATAGATTCAAGACTCACCATGGATGCATACTTATCCTAGATATCATAGATTAGTTCTGTATTTCATTTTCTTGTAATCAATATCTAATTTTCCATTGAAATTAATCAGAAAATTGTCCCAAAAATACAAGTATCTCTCTTCTTATTGTGAAATTCATTCAGATCTTTATTGAGATCCTAACAATTGGTATAAGAGCAACATCCATGCGACCTGCGTGGTAGAGAATAACTGATGGAACTAGATCAAAAATAGTGGAAGAAAGGCTAGCTAGACATGATGAGGTCCTAACTGAAGTACTTGCTAATCAACAAGAGGTTCGAAACACACATACAGGGATCCAAGAAACGTTAGAATTGATCCTAGATCGACTAACAAATCTCGAAAGAGTACCTAATCGAACCCACTAAGAACAATAACAAGGAGATGGCATACTTCTCAATCCAACTCAGGAAAAAAAGGCTACACAAGCTACAAATAGTGCCTATTCCACCTCCCAAGTGGCAGTTGCCTACTTTTGAAGGTCATGAGCCTAAGGTCTGGTTGCGCAAGTGTGAAAGGTATTTCAACTTGTATAGAACACAAGAGAATTAGAAAGTAGAAGCGGATGCCTTATATTTGAATGGGCCAGCAGAGACTTGGTATCACTATCTAGTACTGAGTAGAGGAGTGATTTACTGGGCAGATTTCAAGGAAGAATTGATTAGTAGGTTTGAAGATGAATTATTGGATGATATGGTAGAATAATTTAATAGGTTGGTTCAAACAGGATCAGTCGATGAATTTTTTGGGAAGTTCTAGGACCTCAAAGCATA
Source organism: Solanum ossicruentum (assembly GCA_025774065.1). Classification (NCBI taxonomy): domain Eukaryota; kingdom Viridiplantae; phylum Streptophyta; class Magnoliopsida; order Solanales; family Solanaceae; genus Solanum; species Solanum ossicruentum. The sequence goes on along the minus strand of JAOTQR010000069.1, from coordinate 9,546,688 downwards.
AATGCTTGTGAGGAATCCGTACCTCAATGATGCACACTTCCTTTCCAGTTTTGTGGGAGCACTAAAGGAGGAAATTCGCTTCGCTATAAAAATGTTCAAACCGGCTACTCTCAAATTGGCAATTGAGAAGGCTAGAATGCAAGAGAAGGCAATTGAAGTTGTTCAAAGGAGAAATAAAGGTTATCACTAAGCCTGCTCTCGCTACGAGCCAAAATCCTCTTTCTAAGGCCTTCGGAAGCTTGAGCAGTAGACTTAACGCTTTTAAACTCAGTCTTGAAGTATATGAATACAAAAAGAATCACTGGTTATGTTTCAAATGTGGAGAGCAGTATACTATAGGGCGTCAGTGTAGACCAAAACAATTTAATTATTTAGTGGGAGAGGTGGAGGATGCAGCAGGAGGATCCGTCGAGATGGAGGACCCCTCCTATATGGACCTAAATATTGAAGGGGAGATAGAACAAGAAGTGCAAGAAACAGTTTGTTTAAATGCCTTAACAGTTAGTAATCAAGGGGTCAATATTATACTGATGAGTGGTATTGTGAAGAATAGGAGCCTCACCCTGTCGATTGATTCTGGAAGCACTCATTGCTTTATTGACCAACATACAGTCATCAGAGCATGTTATAAAGCTAGTTATTGTGCACCACTACGAGTCACAGTAGCTGATGGTAACTTTGTTATGTGCACATCTCATTGTCAAGGGTTCAAGTGGAAAATGCAAGGGAGATCCTTCCAAGAAGATCTACTTATCATTCCTCTAGGTGGGTACGACCTTGTGTTTGGGAATAACTGGATGAAAAATACAACCCGACCAAGTTTGGTCATGAGAAGAAGTGTGTCATTATCGGCAAAAAGGGTAATAAATTGGTATTGAAGGGCATAACTGAAGAAGGTAGGTTGAACATGATACATAGTGGTTCCATGAACACAATTTTGAAGAAGGGTCACGCTCTAATTGCTCATTTGTTCATGCTATGCACGGAGGTCCAATGTGATCAGGAAGTGGTGGATAAGACTATTCAAGATATTCTATACATGTATTCGGAAGTGTTTGAGGAGCCAAAGTCACTGCTTCCTGTCAGGGCACTTGATCATGGCATTCCTCTCAAACCAGGTGTGGTACCAATAAGCTTGAAACCTTACAGATACAACTACTACCAGAAGAATGAGTTGGAGAAACAAGTTATTGCAATGCTCAATCAGGACATTATTCAGCATAGCCAATCTCCATTTTCATCACCAACTCTTTTAGTCAAGAAGAAGAATGGTTCATGGAGATTCTGCCTGGACTACAGGGGACTAAATAACATCACTATAAAGGACAAGTATCCCATACCTATAGTAGATGATCTACTAGACGAATTGCATGGGTATGCTATTTTCTCCAAAGTGGGCCTTAAAGCTGGTTATCATCATACTAGGATGAAAGTTGATGATATCCATAAAATGGCTTTTAGAACTCATATGGGTCACTATGAATTTAAAGTGATGCCTTTTGGTTTTACCAATGCTCCAGAAACATTCTAGGCCTTGATGAATCAGGTTTTCAACATTTCCTTAGGAGATTTGTCTTGGTATTTTTTGATGATATCCTTATCTTTAGTGTATCATTAAAAGAACATGTTGGAAACTTAGTTGCTATTTTTGATACTTTGAGAAACCACCCATTGTGTGCCAAAAGATCTAAATGTTCTTTTGGACAACCTAAGGTTGAGTACTTAGGTCATGTTATTACTGGAGAAGGAGTAAGTATTGGTCCTGCTAAAGTCCAAGAAATGGTGGACTGGCCTACTCCTAAGCCCTTGAAGGGCCTTAGAGGTTTTTTGGGGTTGATAGGATACTACAGGAAGTATGTAATTGGTTATGGTACAATCTGCAGGCCTCTCACTAATTTGCTCATAAAGGATGCTTTCAAATGAAATGATGAAGCGGAATTGGCATTTGCAGCTCTCAAGTCTTCTATGTCCTCAACACCGGTATTGGTTTTATCGGATTTTACCAAGGAGTTTGTTGTAGAGACAAATGCTAGTCATAGTGGCATTGGTGTTGTCCTTATGCAAGAAGGAAGACTAATAGCTTACTTCAGTAAAGTACTAGCACCCAAGCACAAGGGAAAATCTATCTATGAAAAAGAATATTTGGTGTTACTAAATGTTGTGGACAAATGGAGGCACTACCTTTAATTCAAATATTTTGTCATTAGAATTGACCATCATAGCTTGAATTATTTGATGAAACAGAAGGTTACTTCAGCGTTCCAGCAGAAAGGGCTCACTAAATTACTAGGCCTTAATTATGAGGTTCAATACAAGAAAGGAGCTGAGAACAAAGTCGCAAATACACTATCAAGACAGGAGGGACAAAGGCAATTGTTAGCTATCAATGTCTCAATTCTATCATGGACGCAGGAAGTTTCTAATACCTGTGAAGGGGACCATCAAAGATTTGATCACACATCTATCCGTAGACTTACAAGAACCTAGTTTATGGCACTACTCTTCTGGGATCGTTAGGAAGAAGGGCCAAGTCTATATTGGGCTACGGGAGAGTTGAGACAACAACTTGTGAACTCATTCCATGCTTCACCAATTGGAGGGAATTCGGGCCAACTAGGTACTCTTAAAAGGTTATCCTAGCTATTCTACTGGCCTAAAATGAAACAAATGGTCAATGATATTCAAGCTGTGAGGTCTGCCAAAGGAGCAAAGATGACAATGTTGCTTATCCCAGATTATTGCAACCACTGCCTATACCTAATCAAGCTTGGAGTCAAATCAGCATGGATTTCATTGAAGGCTTACCCAAGTCCAGGGGCAAAGACGTGATCCTAGTAGTGGTTGACAGAATGACCTAGTATGCCTATTCATTTCCCTAGCACATCTTTATACTGCTGTGACTATTGCTGAAGTATTTTGGAAAATGATACATTGTTTATGTGGCACACATGAGTCTATAGTTATTTACAGAGCTAAAGTATTTCTCAGCCATTTTTGGCAGGCTTTATTCAAGCTCCTAGGCTCTCAATTGCATTATACCACAACTTATTATCCTCAGAGTGATGGCCAAACTGAGAGAGTGAATAAATGTTTGGAGAACTATTTGAGGTGTATGGTGTCCAGTAGACCTACACTATGGGAGCACTGGATCACTGCAGCTGAGTGGTGGTATAATATCAATTTTCACACTAGTTTGCAGTGTACTCCTTTTGAAGCACTGTATGGATACTCCCCACCCCACCCCTCACACCTATCTATGGGACCCTTGGTAGATTGTAATGTTCCAGCAGCTGAGGATACTATTCTAAAGAGGCAACAAATGCAACAACTTTTGCAGGATAACTTGTCCAAAAAACAGGAAATAATGAAATATTATGCTGATAAGAAGCGATCAGAAAGAACATTTCAGGTTGGTGACATGGTCTACCTCAAGCTACAACCTTACAGGCAAACATCTGTGGCATTAAGGAAGCAATTGAAACTCTCATCCAAGTATTATGGACCTTACAAGATTTTAGCTAAGATTGGGTCAATTGCTACAAGCTTGAGCTACCTGTTGTCTCTAAAGTTCATCCTGTGTTTTATGTACTATTGCTCAAGAAGAAGATGGGATCCGCTATAGTGGTGCAATCTAACTTGCCTATCACTGGGACGGAAGGTCAATTCACTGTTCAACCGGTAGCTATTTTACAAAGACAAATGATCAAGAAGGATAATGCAACTGAGGTGAAAGTTCTAGTTCAATGGTCCAATTTGCTTCCAGAAGATACTTGGGAATATTACAGCTTCCTCAAGGTCAAGTTTCCAAGTTTTGATACACATTGAGGTCAAGTTAATGGAGGAGGGTATGTAATGATCCTATTAAATATAAATAAATAGTCAAATAAAGAGACATCAACTGTCAAATAACAAGATATCAGTTGTGAAATCAAAGCTGGATTACATAAGAATAATGGAGCCTTGACTTAGACAGAAGAATAATTCAAATACTGATTTTGTGGCTGAGATCATGATTGCATTAATAAGGCGCAATTATAGGGATTGCAGCCACATCAGCTGCTGTTGAGGTAGTTATATAACAACCTAGAAGTGAGGATTCAATTAACGATAAATCTGGTAACTCTTCTCTTCTTTCCTAGTATTCTGTCTCTCTTTTCTGGTCTTCTTCTCCTTCTAATTTCATATCTTCTTCCTTCTTTCTACAGATTCAAGACTTACCATGGATGCATACTTATCCTAGATATCATAGACTAGTTCTGTCTTTCATTTTCTTGTAATCAATATCTAATTTTCCATTTGAGAATAATTAGAAAATTGTCCCAAAAATACAAGTGTGTCTCTTCTTATTGTGAAATTCAGTCAGTTCTTTATTGAGATCCTGACAGTTTCATACAAAAAAAGTAGTATTTTTTTGATGAAGTGAAGTCTCCTTTATTGATGTGAATATTTTATTTATAAAATTATACATTATATGACATACATATGCAAAATATAATTTGAAAAATTAGTTTCACCATAATTGTGAATAATTTTTTATATATAAATTTTATATACAATGATTTCTATTTTTAATACACTAAATCAAATAGTATACATGCAATAATATAAATAAAATTAATACAAATATTATTAATGTGCTTTATTTAATGCTCTCTCTGTCCCATTTTATGTGACATTCTTTGATTTGGCACGTGTTTAAGAAAAAAAGAAGACTTTTGAAACTTGTGATCTAAAATTATTCTTAGATATTTATGTGGCTGAAAATCATTTCATTAAGTGTAAAAGAAAAATTTTAAATGTAAATTGTTTTTCAATTTAAGTAAGATAATCTTTTTTTTTTTAAATGAATTAAAAAAAAGGATGATACATGAAATGAGACAAAAGAAGTACTAGTTTTATATACTCTATTAAATAATCCTTAAATTCTGACCATGTAAGTGCGAGATTGAATTCTATCATGTTATAATTCGTTCCGGTTTCCCTTCCCTTCCACCAATTCTTGAACAAAATAGAAAAGAATTATTGGTCCACTTGTGAGGTTAACATATATTCCTATAGAGATACTTACGCAACAATGTTAACGACCACAAGACTCGTCGACTCACGTAGACCCCACTCAGAACACCAACGCGGCAATTCATCATTAGTAAGAAGTATTCCGTCCGTTTAGAAAACCAACTGTATTTCCTTTTTAGTATGTTCTAAAAGGAGTGATTTATATTCTTTAGGTAAAATTTTTGTTTCAATTTTTATTTAAGTTTACAAAATTAAAAATTATTTTAACATAAATTTAGTTTAGAATCACTTTTTTTCTTTTTAACTTTTAACTAATGGAGGGAGTAGTAGTTGCTAATATGTAGTACTCCATTCCTTTCCTTCCCACAAAGATGGAAACTTTGTGCTCAAATTTCGATCTTGGATCATCAATGTCCAAATCATTATTTTGTTGTAGATTTTCTTCCATAAGATGTACTAGAGGGGGTGTTGTCCAAGGTTTTTGGAAAAAGAATCCTCCTATTGCACATTTGAAGAAGGGAGAGAATGAAAATTTGGTGAACTGGGCAGGGAAAGGAGTTATTGGATTAGCTGCTGCTATGTCGTTGTCGTGCCACTCTCCAGCTTTTGCTGAGTCTCTAACTGTAGCATTCCCTGTCTCTCACACACCCGAGGCACGTAATCCATTTTTGTTTCATAAATGACTCAAAAGAACAATTTTACCTGCTTACTGAGTGTTTGTTTTGTAGGTAAATACTGTTCAGAGGACCTTAGTTGAGGCTTGGAGTGTGATTAGAGAGACATTCGTAGATCCAACTTTCAATCATCAAGGTATAATCATTTACTAAAACAGCAACTGTCCTTTTAAGTTTGTTTCTATCAAATTTCCTTCTTTCTTTATTTTTCCCCATCAAAGTTGGATTGCAAATCATTAAGATACTGTTTAATTGTTTGTGGAACATATCTCACAGATTGGGATTTGAAACTGCAACAAACGATGGTAGAAATGTTTCCATTGAGGTCAGAAGATGCTGCCTATGGCAAAGTCAGGGGAATGCTATCTACGCTTGGAGATCCCTATACGCGCATTATTAGTCCTAAGGTGGGTAGTCCATTTGCATTAAGGAAATCTTCAGTTAACTGCATATTACATATACAGTAAAGTCATTACTCCCACCATTCTATTATCTCTACATGATTAACATACACAGGTAGTTCAAAACAAAACAACAGTAGGTAATTGATATTCTACATTTTCTACAGGAGTACCAAAGTTTTAGAATAGGAAGTGATGGAAATTTACAAGGGGTTGGCCTCTTCGTCAGTGTTGAACCAAATACAGGGCACCTGGTTAGTATCAACGATTGAATGAACTTGCTATTTTACTTTATTCTCTCAAGTATAGCTTTCTTATTCATAAATAGATTTTGTTTATCTCTTACCTTACTTCCTCATAAAAATTGCTCCTTGAAGGGGGGAAGTATATGTTTTTAACTATCCAGTTTAAATATTTAAAGCAATGACAATTTTGCATCTTTATTAATACAGTTTCTATCAGGAACATATCAACTCCTGCATGTCTAAAGCAGGAAGCAGTTGTCATTAACCTTTCCATCATATGTACAACTGATTTCAGGTTGTTTTGTCCTGTGTGGACAATAGCCCAGCTGCACGTGCTGGTATTCATGAAGGAGATGAATTGCTTGAGATAAATGGTATTTATTAGTCAAACTATTTTTTACTATCAGCAGAACTTAGCAAGATAATTACCTTATGGCTTACAAATGTTGACTTAAGTTCAAAATCTTGGTCTTCCATCCTGTGGATAATATAGTTTTCTTAAATGCAGTTGGCTGGAAGAATGCAGAAGAATTGTTATCCTGTTTTAAAGTATATAATCGTTCTTCCAAATGTTTAATAGTCCAAAGTGTGAGAATGGTCCATAACCTATATGAGTATGGTTAACAGAGAGGCACCTAAAAATCAGTTGCCTTTTCTTGTGTTCGAGTTTGTTTGTCATTTCATATTTTTAAAAATATCTCCTCTTCCAAATGTCTATAGGTTTAAAAGATGAGTTAATTTATCTGAGCAGTCCCATACCAATTGATGTACTAGTTTTATATCCTACTTTAGTTCGATGGATTAAATTCTTGGTCGCTATTCGTTCTTTCCTAATTCGAGGTAATCTATTGATAGAAGTTGTGAATTGATGAACAAATTCAGAGAAGTGCTTAGACATATATACCAGCAGTTAGTCTACTTAAGCTTATTGGTACACGTTGTTTATGTTCTTGTACAAGCATTGCACAGGGGCACTCAGACATACATACTTGTATAGTACATATAATCATTGTCAATGAAATGAAAACCTTTCTTGATGGTGAACGGTGAACCTGTTTTCTGAAAGGCAACTCCAGAACTTCTGTTAGTGAGTATCAATATCATAAATCACTTTGAAAACGAGAGTAAAAAACACAATCATCAAACAGTGCACTCCTCCATGTCCTTTAAAAAGAAAACACATAAAACAGTTGGGTTAGAACTTGAATTTTGCTTGATTTCTTCAGGTGAGAGGCTTGATGGAGTTGACAGTGAAACAGCAGCTCAAAAACTGAGGGGCCGTGCTGGTACAACTGTTACAGTCAAAGTTCACAGAGTAAGCGTGTCCCCTTTTCATTGAGCCAACTGAAAACTTTTTACAACTGAACGTCAATTTTGTTTAAACAATCTTTTTTCATCCACAACCTCCTCATCAGAAATTATCCGTAAAATGGCCTTTCTGCGTGATTCTTTTGCATATAATGTGTCTGGCACTGGTACAAATAAAGGTTTTTCCCATTGTAAATCAGTGGAAAATTTGTCCTCCAGAACATCATATGATCTGAACCAGCTCACCTGGAAAATGCATTGTGGGAACAAATTCTCTTACTGAAATAGTGGGAAACTTACTATGTTTCCTGTATGAAAACATTACCATTTCTTCTTTTTGCACAAATTTCATCAAATTATCTATCAAATAGCTTCTGAACCTTTTTTAGTGGAAAATTTCTGAGGGAAAATAATGAAATTCTAGTTGTGCTTTCTCTTAGTTTTTCAACCTCTTGTGGCAGGAATAATACTTACAGTTGTCCTGGTGCTTGAACGAGAATAATTGCTTCATCGTTATAGGCATATTGTAGAAAATTTCACTATCTTTCTATTGAGTAGAATGCTTTTTCTAACTCTTTAAGTTTGAACTTTTTCTTGTCTTCTCGTGACCAGGATAATGGTGCAGGAGTATCCAGTTACCAAGAGGTATGATATATCCAAGAAGAAATGGCAATAGCTTACTGTTTTTTGGTGAATGTTATCTCAAGTACATGCACCTGCCTATTTCCTGTTATCTAATTTCAAAATGTCTCTACCTCCTAATTATTTTTTTAAGCATTGTCTATTTTTTAAGGTTAAACTACCTCGTGAAATGATTAAGCTTTCACCAATATCCAGTGCCATCATCCCTCATAAAATGCCTGATGGTCGTCTCTTGAAAACTGGATATGTAAAGTTGTCAAGCTTCTCTCAGGTAGTTAACAAGTTATTGATCATTGACTTTCCATCATCGTCAAATTACAAACAAAATGAACTCTTTTGCATATATTGAGTAAAGATTTGCATTTTTTTAATGTAACAGTCTGCTGCTATGGAAATGGAAAACACAATTCAGGATATGGAAAATCAGGGTGTGCAATCATATATATTAGATCTTCGGAATAATCCTGCAAGTTCCTTAAACCCCTTCTGTTCGACTTTTGTACTCTCATGCTTAATCTATTCAGCCCTTGTCATCTCAAGTGTCTGTCTTATAAATTATGCAGGGAGGTTTAGTTTCGGCTGGGTTAGATGTTGCCCAGATATGGCTAGATGGAGATGAGACACTTGTGAACACAGTTGATAGGGATGGAAATATGGCACCAATTAGCATGGTCAATGGACATGCTGTAACACACGATCCGCTTGTTGTCCTTGTAAGTTTTAGACATATCGTTCTCATGCTATATCACAATTTTCTTCAACATGGTATTTATTACTAGACAAATTTATTTGAACTGAGGGGTTTTATTTGAAGAAATTTTTTATGCCTTTGATTCCCTCCTAACAGGTGAATGAGGGAAGTGCAAGTGCTAGTGAGATTCTGGCCGGGGCACTACATGATAATGGCCGTGCAATCCTTGTGGGACATAAGACTTTTGGGAAAGGAAAGATACAGGTTTGGCTGGAACTTTGGACGGATACTAACCCTTCTCAGTCTATATATAAACCTACCCTCTAGTGTTCTAACTCCCTCTTCGGACCTGTTGATTATCTTACCTATTTAACTGTCTGATGGATTTGATGCTTCCATAACATGTCAGATTGCAGTCAAAATTATTACTATATTAATCTCCTAGATGGAAAGTGAACTTAGTCAAAAGCTTTTGTGTTCCTTTTCCCTTAAGCATGCATTCTTGTGTTGTTCTAGGTTTGTTAGATATAATTTTCCCTTTGACTTATCTACTAGTACTGGTTGGTTACAGTAAGCATATGATTCTCTCTTGCCAGTTTGTCATTGTGATAGGGGCTAATCCATGTTTTGCTTATAAATCTCCTCGTTTACATAATCTAATTGTCTTTAATGCAGAGCGTTACACAGTTGCATGATGGATCAGCTCTATTTGTTACAGTAGCCAAGTACTTGTCTCCAGCACTTCATGACATCGATCAAGTGGGAATAACACCTGATGTTCAGTGTACAGTTGACATGCTTAATTCACCCAAAGACACTTTCAAGGAAAGAAACACATCCTCCTCGTCTTTGGAGACTGATTTTTGCATCATGGTTGCTGAACATGAATTGGATATTCAAGAATCCAAGGGTTCTGCTTCATGACTAATTAGGAATACCAACAAGCTCTTGCTTGTAGCGTACTCATTGTATGATAGGACATTAAAAATGATAGGAGTGGTTTATGTATATGAATCATATTGTATATAAGGTAATATTTATACTTGGAATATGAGAAGACGACTAGTTCTACCATGAACTTATAGTACTCCAAGGAATCTGACAATTCATCCCTGTGCTTGTGATGATTAATTGAACAAAAAACAAGAATATAGCCAACAAGGAAAAAGGATACTCTCAGCAAAATTCAAGGAGAACAAGCAGCGCTTTGATATGACTCTTAGGAGAAGTACTAATGCAAATGCCATTTCTATCCATTTGTTCTCTCTTCTGCTAGGCGCTGTGGGATCAACATTACAAAATTAACTAAGCTAAGCTAACCTTGGTCTCGCCTTGTACCCACCTCTTTCGAAAAGACAACCCCACATTCATTAAGTATGGTGTAGTGAGTTTAAAAAAATTAAACTCAATTGCAAGTACAACTTAATATTATCCAATAAAATTTTAATTTATTTTATATCATTTTGGAAATTTGGCCAATCGGTAATGTGGAGAATTGCAAATCTACTAAGCCAATCGATCTTTGTGACGACTCACGACCCAAGCTAGGGCCTAGATGTGATATGGAGATCAGAATCTCAAGGGACTCCAATCAAATCGGATGATTCAAATGCATTTCGTTAGGTAAGTCCAACACTAATTCTACCTTACCCACTCTCCTTACTACTTTGTAAGGCCCTACATACCTAGTGTTGACATCGAAATTTTGTAAGACTCTATAAGATAGTCATATTTCAGTCAGGATTTCTTGGAGGTTACTTAACCCTAAACCCTAATTCATGTCTATATAAAGGGTACTATATTCTTTTGAAAAGGCATCTCAAAATATCCATAGGGAGACCAATATAGTAAAAATCATCCTATGTTCGGGAAATACGCCACCAACGACCCTCGAATCATGAAAAATCTTATGAGAGAAGCATCGGGGGAGTAAGATTTGTACTCACACGCTTATCAATAAAATTTCTGTTTTCTTCATAACTGGGCATGCCAATTTGTTTGCAACAAATTTTAAAGTGATAGAATAATAAATTGCAATCACAAATAAAATATGAAGAAAACAGAAATTTTATTGATAACAATGCGAGTACAAATCTGTTACTCCCCAATTCTTCTCTCTAAGATTTCTTCTCCATGATTCGAGCTTCTCCATGATTCGGGCAGTTAGTGGCGTATTTCTCGATTGTAGAATAATATATTTTGATCTTTATGAGATTTTTGAGATCCGTTTTCAAGAGAATATAGTACCCCTTATATATGCATGAATTAGAGTTTTGGATTGAGTAGCCTCCAAGAAACCCTGACTTAAAATAAGGTTCATCTTGTAGAGTCTTACAAAATTTTGATGTATACAAATGCCCTCTGCTTCAACGTCACGACCTAAGCCTAGGTCCTAGACGTGACATGGCGAATGGGGAACCCGAAGGAACCCCAAGCAAGACTCTTAACTTGTCATTACACATCCTTGGTCATGGAAGCATAAAGTAAAAAAAAAAAAGAACAAGGGACTAAGGGATAACTTGTCAAAAGATCAACATCAAAGACAAGGAGTCATAACTCATATTATAAATACACGTCTCGTCCAACAAACACCTCTAAATACATAGATAGAGCAGGGGCCAAGACAAAGCTACTAAGCTCACTCGCATAGTTAATAGAACATAAGATAGTGTCTCAATATATAGATATAGACTAAGGTCCCCGAAATGGAGGACTCTCCAACAAGCTTGGAATAGCACCAACTAGCAACGTGTAGGAGGAGGATGATCAACTTGAGCACCGGTTCCTATATGGTGATATCATGTAGGCAAGAATATGTGTTAGTACGCTTGAATGTACTGAGTATGTAGGATGCAATACAACAAGAAGTAGACATCATAATCAAAATGCACGATGTTAAGCAATAAACATAATATACAATATGCCATGTATGATCAATGCTTAAGTAAAACATACTTAAGTAACTCATGCTTATTTAGGATATCATATGTGAAGAAGAGACCAAGCTTGCTATTCAAGGTATAAACCCCTTGGTGGTTGTGTGGTATAAGCTCCTAATATGGTTGATCATAATCACATCTTACCAATGCGGTGACGAAGTATAAACCCCTCGCATGGTTGATGAGTATAAACCCTCAACATGGTTACCGGAGCTCTTGTCCCCTCGGATCGGGTATGGTCTAATGCAACACGTTATGTAGAATTCATCATATACTCTAGTGCAACAATTCATATGGAAATAATTATATACATAAACTCATTTCATTATCATAACATCATTCATCTCATATCTCATGCTTTGGACCTTCAACTACTCAAGAAACCACATCCGGACATTTTATCTAACACTTGGGGGCGTGGACTGGGGGAAAAAGACCATGCAATTTAGAGATGAAATCATGCAAAAAATAAGTGATAAAACCATCAATCAACACCTTGCAACAACCCAATACATTCACATCAAAACCCTCATCAAAACCAACATTAGATCCAAGATTTGAAGCTCAAAACATGCTAAAACAACTATACTTTCATGAATAAAAATTATTGTGCAGTAAATTTCTCAATATACAAGACCCACATGTAAAATTAATTTTAAATCGTGCATTATTAAGTGAAAAGGATTTAGGAACCATGGTTGGAAGGACCCAATGGTTCAACACTACATACCTTAGGTCTGGAGTTGCTTGGAATTGAGATTGGGAAGAATGGAGGCTTGGAAATGATCTTTGAATCCAATCTTGTTCTTGGGTTTCCTTGAAACTGAATTGGGGAATGATGAAGGTTTTTGAGAGATGTGAGAGTATATTTGAGATGAGAGTAATAAGTTTTATCCTTTGGGATAGTATTTAGGTCTTTTAGGAAGATTAGGATAGCATTGGAAGTCTAAAAAGGGCATTAGACTAATTAAAATTTACGAAGACGCCATAAGTGAACAAATGGAAAAATTGGCAAAGTATCATCTCACTGGAGACTTGAATGACCGTGTGGCACTCCACAGGGTGTGTGGAGTGCCCGTAAGATAAGACTTAGACAGAAAAAATGGAATTGGAGCACTTGAGAAAAAGTTAGAGTCGACGTCACTTTGATGGTCGCCTTTACAGACCTTATGAGGTTACACGGACCGTTTACTGGTCTGTCCCACCTCACTTAGACAAAACGTTGTAGACCTCCACACGCCCAAGTGCCACGGGCCGTGCCACTCCACACGACCTGTCAACAGTGCCCGTGGTACCAACCTTAGCCACATTTTCCCTAAGTCCAACAAGCTTGCTTTGGCACACCTTGTGGCCATCCCCACGGTCAGTGGTGGGACACACCGCCCGTGTCACTGGTCATGGAACCTTCCTTGATGCCAAAAATGTCCCTTTCCAACCTTAGCTACCCCAAACGGCCTATCAAAGGGCACACTTGCCGTCTAGCTACCCGTGTAAGTTCATTGCACGGGAGGATCTCACGAAAACGGTCATAACTCCTACATCCAAAATCAAAATAAGGTGAAACCAAGTGCATTGCGAAGCTAACTCAAAGATCTTTCATTTGACATCATGGGCCACCCAGTTTCAAATGTTCTAAAAGTTATTCTAGTTTAAAGTTGACCCTTGCATGAACCATCACCCAAAACTTAACTCCTAGGGAAGTCTTGAATTTGTTAGCTACTAGGAGTATCCCATGAACCTAATACACCCCAAATATAAACAAATAAGGCTTGAAACATGGATACGTAAGAGCATATAGTTACGGGGTGTCACAATATCTCCCCCTTGGGAACATTCGTCCCCAAATGTCAGGAAAACGTTCACAAGGAAAGTAGTCATGAAGACTTTTGCTAAAACATGGATGCAACAATGCATCTAAATATGGTCTTCAAGAAAATCCCAATATGAACATCAAAATCTCCATAATATTATTAACATGAACATGAATGCATGCAATGTAAAACAAAACTTAAGACTTGAAATCACATAGGGGACTTAAAATTGGTATCTTCGGCTTGGGTGGAGTGGAAAAGATAAGGATACCGCTTTTGCATATCCGCTTCGGCCTCCCATTTAGCACTTTTAACTTGTTGGTTCCTCCAAAAGACCTTAACATATGTCACCTCCTTGTTCCTCAATCGCTTCACTTACCTATCCAAAATCCGAACCGGAACCTCCTTATAAGTCAAGCTATCCTCAACAACACCCACAACACAAGAGGCACAATAGCATTAGGGTCACCCACATATTTTCTCAACATAGAGACATGTAATACCGGATGAACCAAGTTCATTTTACTAGGCAACTTCAACTCATAAGCTACCTTGCCAACCCTCTTCAAGACCTCATAGGAACAACATACCTTGGACTCAACTTCCCCTTTTTACCGAAACGGACCACACCTTTCGTTGGAGAAACCATCAAATAGACCCTATCACCCACTTTGAATTCAAGGTCTCTTCTTTTCACATCAGCATAAGGTTTTTGACGACTTTGGGATGTTCTTAACCTTTCCCTAATCATCTTAACCTTCTCAAGAGCATCCACAACAAGATCCGGTCCCAATAAGGCCACCTCTCCAACCTCAAACCAACCGACCGGTGATCTATGTTGCATCCTATAAAGAGCCTCAAAAGGAGCCATACCAATGCTAGAGTAATAACTATTATTGTATGCAAATTCAATCAAATGAAGATGGTCATCCCAACTAACCCTAAACTCCAATACACATTCCCTAAGAATATCTTTAAGGGTTTGAATAGTTCTTTCAGCTTGGCCATTCGCTTGAGGGTGGAAGGCCGTACTAAGGTGAACTTCTGTACCGAGACCCCTTTGAAAAGACCTCCAAAAGTGTGAAGTGAATTGCGAACCACGATCCGATATGATGGACAAAGGAACCCCATGTAAACTCACTAACTCATGGATGTACAATCTTGCATACTCTTCGGCCCCATATGTGGTCTTAACAGGTAGAAAGTGAGACGATTTCGTCATCCTATCGACCACCACCCAAATGGAATCAAAACCTCTTCTAGTATTGGGCAACCCAACCACAAAATCCATATTAATCACCTCCCACTTTCAAGTGGGAATCTCTATTTATTGGGTTAGGCCACTTGGCCATTGATGCTAGGCTTTGACTTGTTGACAACTATGGCTATCGGAAATGAATTTGGCAATATCTCTCTTCATGCCTCCCCACCAATACACGTCCCTCAAGTCTCTATATATTTTGGTGGAATCGAGATGGATATAATATGAATGATTATGGGCCTCATCAAGGATCTTCTCCCTCAAACCATCAACACAAGGCACATACAACCTAGCTTGGTACCTAAGGGCACCATTTCCCTTTGGGAGAAAACCTCTACTTTGCCCTCTTTCACCAAGGCCTTCAATTAAAGCAAGGAGGAGTCAAGATCTTGTTTTCCTATCACCTCATCAAACAAAGAAGATTTGGAACCATCAATAAAAACCACACCATTACTCACCTCTTCTAACCTAATGCCCAATCTTGCCAATTGATGCACCTCCTTAGCCATCTCCCGATCACCACCATCAATATGAGCTAAGCTACCCATAGACACCTGACTCAAAGCATCCGCCACAACATTTGCCTTCCCGGGATGGTAATGTACACTCATGTAGTCCTTAAGAAGTTCTAGGCACCTTTTTTGTCTCAAGTTGAGATATTTTTGAGTGAAGACATATTGGAGGCTCTTATGATCGGTGAACACATCAACATTCACCCTATACAAATAATGATGCCAAATCTTTAATGCAAACACCACGACAGCCAATTCAAGATCATGGCTAGGGTAGTTCTTTTCGTGCACCTTGAGTTTCCTAGAAGCATAGGCTATGACCTTACCATTTTGCATTAGTGCACAACCCAAACCCACTCTAGAGGCATCACAATATACAACAAATCCCTCAAGCCCATCCGGTAGTGATAATATAGGAGCGGACACATGCTTATCTTTTAATGTTTGGAAGCTCCTCTCACACTCATCGGTCTACACAAGCTTAACCTTCTTTTGAGTCAATTTTGTCATAGGAGAATCAACAGAGGAGAACCCATTTACAAACCTTCTATAGTTACCCGCAAGGCCCAAGAAACTCCTAATATCCGACAGGGTTAATGGTCTAGGCCAATTTCTAATCATATCGGTCTTCTTAGGATCCACCTTAATACCATCCCCGGACACTACATGACCCAAGAATGCAACCTCCTACAACCAAAATTCACATTTTTCATATTTAGCATACAATCTCTCCTCCCTCAATATTTGCAACACAACCCTCAAATGCCCCATATGCTCCTCCTACTATGTGAATAGATCAAAATTTCATCAATGAAGACCACAACAAAGGAATCAAGGTAGGGTTTGAAGACCCTATTCATTAGGTCCATAAAGATGGCCCTTGAATTCGTTAATCCAAAACACATCACCACGAATTCATAATGCCCATATCTAGTCCGAAAGGCCGTCTTGGGAATATCACACTCCCTCACCTTCACTTTATGATACCCGGACCGAAGATCAATCTTAGAGAAAAAGCTAGCTCCTTGCAATTGGTCAAACAAGTCATCAATCCTTTGAAGATGATGTCTATTATTTATAGTGATCCTATTGAGTTGTCGGTAGTCAATGCACATTCTAAGTGACCCATCCTTCTTATTTACGAACAACAATGGTGCACCCCAAGGTGATTGGCTAGGCCTAATAAATCCCTTCTCCAATAAATCTTTCAATTGCTCCTTTTAACTCCTTCAACTCCACCGGGGCCATATGATAAGGGAGAATGGAGTTAGGTTGGGTATCGGGAAGGAGATCTATGCAAAAATCTATCTCCTTTTTGGGAGGGACACCGGGAAGGTCATTTGGGAAGACATTAAGAAACTCATTTACAACCGAAATTGACTCTACAGAAGGGACTTTGGACTCCACATCTTTAACCCTCACAAAATGGTAAAGACACCCCTTAGAGATCAACTTACGGGCTTTAATGCATTAAATGAATTTACCCTTGTCTACCACATCTTGACTTTCCCACGTAAGGATGGGTTCATTTGGGAAATGAAACTTGACCTTATGGGTTCTATAATCAATAGAAGCATAGTAGGCATGCAATCAATCCATCCCAAGAATGACATCAAAATCTACCATGTCTAATTTAACAAGATCATAAGGCATCAACTTATGCAAAATGCAAATAGGATAACTTCTATAAACTTTCTTAGCAACAATAGAGGCACCAATAAGAGTAGACACTTCATATGACTCATGCAACAAATTGGGGTCAACATGGAACTTTTTAGCAACAAAGGCGGTAATAAAGGAAAGGGTGGAACCCCAATTAATCAAAGCACATAGATCAAGATCAAAGATTTTCAACATGCCGGTAACAACATCGGGAACCTCACCAACCCCTTGCCTTCCATGTGGCATAATACCGGTTGTGACTTGGGGCACCACCTTAAGGACCACCTCTACTCAATGGGACAACATTTAAGCCCCGACCCTTGCCATGGTTTTTTGGACAATCCGCCTTCTTGTGACCAAGCTGCCCAAATTCATAACATGCATTAGAAACCTTCAAACATGGGCCTCCATGACTCCTTCCATATTTAGGGCACACATTATTAGGAGCCACACTACTAACACCTTGAGGCTTAGGGAAGTCATTGACAAACCCCCTATTAGTAGAATGAGTAGGGCCTTGGCCTTGAAGAAATCTAGCACCCTTTTGGAATTTACCCTCAAATCGTGCCCTCTTGGCCTCATGCCCCTTCCTCTTCCTCAACTTTCTTCCTCCATTTTCTAGGCATATATCATCAACCAAGACAAGTCTAATTATCATGGAAGACTGGCATTCTTCACTTACTAAGTCGGAGACCCCCATCACGAACTTATTCATCCTAGATCTAGGATCGGCCACCAAATGAGGAGCATACTTTGATAGTTGATTAAACTTGAGGGAATACTCCCTCACACTCATAGAACCTTGTTTCAAGTTCATAAACTCCACCAACTTAGAGTCCTTAAGCTCAAGAGGGTAAAATCGATTAAGGAAAGCCGATTTGAATTCCTCCTGAAACACCACATTATCAATTCCCTCTCACCCTTTTTTTAGTCATACCATATTTTGGCTACCCCTTGAGTTGGTATGCCACCAACTCCGCCTTTTGCATTCAGCCCAGCACCCATGGTATTCAAAATTTTGTAGACCTCATCAATGAACTCTGGTGGGTATTCCTCCACTTTTGACCCATAGAAAATCAGAGGATTCATCCATATGAAGTCTCTTACCCTAGCTCTCGGAGTAGTAGCATGAGGGTCTTGGGCCCCTTGGTTGACTTGATTGGCCACAACTTGGGCAAGTATAGTGAGAGCATACCGGAGCTCACTATTGGTAGGTTGCTACTCAGGAGTTTGGGCCCTTCATCCTCAAGTTTTAGGTATGATCTAGCATAGCAAAGAACAATTGTTAGGGGGAAAAAAGACTTACCACAACTCTATAGCACGACTTAGGATATGAAGAATGGTAACATTTCCTAAAACATCTTATAGCCTCCTGCTCATAGTCATGACACGCTTCACAACCATGAATAGGACTCTAATCGACCTGGTGTAATGGACTCTGAGGATCTATCAACCTAGTGCTCTTATACCAAGTTTGTCACGACCAAAGCCTAGGGCCTAGACGTGACACGGTGAATAGGGATCCCGAAGGAACCCCAAACAAGCCTCTTAAATTTTTATTAAACATCCATGGTTGCGGAAGCATATAAAAGGCATAAAGTAAGCAAAAGGAACAAGGGGCAAAGGGATAGCTTGTCAAAACATCAACATCAAAGATAAGGAGTCACAACTTATATCATAAATACATGACTCGTCTAGCAAACACCTTTAAATACATAAATAGAGCGGGGGCCAAGACAAAGCTACTGAGCTCACCCTCATAGTCAATAGAACATAAGATAGTGTCTCAATACATAGATATAAACTAAGGTCCCCGAAATGGAGGACTCACCAACAAGCTTGGAATAGCACCGACTAGCCATGTGGAGGAGGAGGATGATCAACTTGAGCATCGGTTCCTACATGGTAATATTATGTAGGCAAGAGTATGCATTAATACATTTAAATGTACTAAGTATGTGGGATGCAATGCAATAAGAAGTAGACATCATAATAATGCACAATGTTAAGCAATAAACATAATATACAATATGCTATGTATGATCAATGCTTAAGTAACTCATGCTTATTTAGTATATGATATGTGAAGAAGAGACCAAGCTAGCTGTTTAAGGTATAAACTCCTTGGTGGTTGTGTGGTATAAACCCTCACATGGTTGATGGTAATCAAACCTTACCAACATGGTGACAAAGTATAAACCCCTCGCATAGTTAATGAGTATAAACCCCTTACATGGTTACCCAGGCTCTTGCCCCCCCAGATCGGGTATGGTCTAATGCAACACCTTATATAGGATTCATCAAATACTCTAGTGTAACACTTCATATGGGAAAAATCATATACATAAGCTCATTTCATCATCATAACATCATTCATATCATATCTCATGCTTTGGACCTTCAACTACTCAAGAACCCACATCCGGACATTTTATCAAACACTTGGGGGGAGGGGGGTGTAATGGGGGTAAAAGGCTATGCAATTTAGAGATTAAAAAATGCAAGAAAATTAGTGATAAAACTATCAATCAACACCTTTAAATACCCCCAAGAAATTCACATCAAAAACCCCTCATCAAATCCAACATTAGATCCAAGATTTGAAGCTCAAAACATGCTAAAACAACCATATTTAACACAAATCATTGTGCAGTAAATTTCTCAATATACAATACCCACATGTAAAATCAACTTTAAATCATGCATTGTTAAGAAAAAGAGGGTTTATGCACCATGGGTGGAAGGACCCAATAGTTCAACACCATATACCTTAGGTCTAGAGTTGCTTGGAATTGAGATTGGGAAGAATGGAGGCTTGGAAATAATCTTTGAATCCAATCTTGTTCTTGGGTTTCCTTGAAATTGTATTGGGGATTAGTGAAGGCTTTTGAGAGAATTCAGATTGTATTTGATATGAGAGTAATAAGTTTTATCCTTTGGGATAGTGTTTAGGTCTTTTAGTAAGATTAGGATAGCATTGGAAGTCTAAAATTGGCATTAGAGTAATTAAAATTTACGAAGATGCCATAAGTGAAAAGATGGAAAAATTGGCAAAGTATCGTCTCACTGGAGACTTGGCTGACCTTGTGGCACTCTAAGGTCGTATGGATTTCCCGTGAGACAAGACTTAGACAGAAAAAAATGGAATTGGAACACTTGAGAAAAAGTTAGCGTCGATGTCACTTTGACGGTCGCTTTTATCGACCATGTGGGGTTACATGGACCATTCACTGGTCCGTCCCACCTCACTTAGACAAACAGTTGTAGGCCTCTACATGCCCAGGTGCCACAGGCCGTCCAACTCCACATGGCCTGTCAATAGTGCCCGTGGTACCAACCTTAGTCACATTTTCACCAAGTCCAACAATCTTGCTTTAGCACACCTTGTGACCATCCCCACGGTCAGTGGTGTGACACATGGCCCATGATACTGGCCGTGTCACCTTCCTTGGTGCCAAAAATGTCCCTTTCCAACTCCAGCTACCCCAAACGGCTCGTCAAAAGGCACACTGGCCGTCAAGCTGCCCATGTGAGTTCACTGGACAGGAGGGTCTCACGAAAACAGTTATAAATCCTTCATCCGAACTCGAAATATAGTAAAACCAAGTGTGTTGCGAAGCTATCTAAAAGAGCTTTCATTTGACTTATTGTGGGACACCCTATTTCAAATGTGCTAAAAGTTATGCTAGTTTAAAGTTGACCCTTGCATGAACCATCATCCAAAACTTAACTCTGAGGGAAGTCTTGAACTTGTTTAGGTACTAGGTGTCTCCCATTAACCTAATGCACAACAAATGTAACCAAATAAGACTCGAAACATGGATACATAAGGGTATAGAGTTACAAGGTGTCACATTCAAGGCTTGTCAGAGTGTAGACTTGATGAAACTCAAAGACAGGGCTTAAAGTACTCGTTCTTTCATCGTTGCTGGCTTCAGATTTGCCGATATTGATTTATGAGAGTCTTGTTTGTTTATTAAAAATTTTAAGATGATGAAAAGGAAATTACAATCACAAATAAAATATGAAGAAACATAGTTTTATTCATAAGCAATGTGGGTACAAATCTGTTACTTCCTTGATTCTTCTCTCATGATATTTATCTATGATTCGAGGGCCATTAGTAGAGTATTTCTCAAATATAGGATGATAAATTTTGATCTCTATGGTATATTTGAGATACCTTTTCAAGGGAATATAGTACCATTTATATAAGCATAAATTAGGATTTAGGGTTGAGTAGCCTCCAAGAAACCTGTGATTGAAATAGTACTCATTTTGTAGAGTCCTACAAAATTTCGATATCTACAAATGCCCTCTGCTTCGAGGATTGTCGGAGTGTAGGCTTGATGAAACTGAAAGATAGGACTTGAAGTACTCATTTTTCCACCATTGCTGGCTTGAAATTTGCAGATTTGATTCATGAGAGGAGATGAAGGGAAGATTTGATCCCACTGGGCGTGTTAGTTTGTTTGCAACATATTTTTAAAGTAATAAATTGCAATAATAAATAAAATATGAAAAAACAAATTTTATTGATAAGTATGTGAGTACAAATCTATTACTCCCTTGATTCTTTTCTCATAAGATTTCTCCATGAAATTCAAAGACACCCATGGCTTAACTTCTCTTTTTTGTAAAACCGAATCACACCTTTCATGGGAGACACTTTGAAATAGACCCAATCACCAATTTGGAAATCAAGATCCCTCCTTCTAACATCGGAGTAGGACTTTTGCCAACTTTGAGCCGTTCACAACTTTTCCCTTATAAGTCTAATCTTCTCCATAGCATTCATGACTAGGTCTGGTCCTAGCAATGCCATCTCACCCACATCAAACCACCCAATAGGTGATCTATACCATCTACCATACAATCCCTCAAATTGTGCCATCTCAACACTTTCATGGAAGCTATTATTGTAGGAAAATTTAATAAGTGGCAAATGCTCATTACAAATTCTCTTGAATTTCAACTCACAAGCTCTCTACATATCTTCCAATGTTCAAATTGTCCTCTCAGCTGCCTATTGGTTTGGGGATGAAAATCGGTACTCAATTTCACCTTAGTACCAAGTCCTTTTTGAAAAGATTTCCAAAAATGAGAGGTGAATTGGATACCGCGTTTGATAGGATAGACAATGGGATCTTATGCAACCTCACCAATTCTCAGATATACAAGTGATAATAATCTTCAGCACTAAATGTCGTTTTAATAGTAAGAAGTGAGCTAACTTTGTCATCCAATCCACTATCACCTATATGGAATCATAGTGCTTCTTGGTCTGTGGAAACCCGTCTACAAAGTCCATATTGACTTCTTCCTAATTTCAAGTAGGAATATCAATATCAGGAATATCAATATCTTGTGCTCGGCCACCTAATCTTTGATGTTCAACGTTAACCTGTTGGCAATTGGAACATTTGGACATAAATTTGGCAATGTCCTTCTTCAATCCATTCCACCAATAAATTTACCGCAAATCTATATACATTTTTGTAGAATCAAAATGAATAGAATAAGAAGAGCTATAAGCCTCTTGCAATATCAGCTTTTTCAGTTCACTATCATTGGCCACATACGATCTCCCTATATATCTGAGTATACCATCTCCCCCTTGTAAGAAAACTTCTATTTTTTCTTCTTTTACTAAGGCTTTCAATCCAACTAAAGCGGGATCAAGGTCTTGCTTAGACTTAACATCCTCAATCAAAGAGGATTCGGACCCATGAAGCACCATCACGCCACTACTTCTGGACTCATTCAACATTACCCCCAATCTAGACAACCTATGGACTTCCTTAGATAACTCCCTTCCTGCATCATCTTCTATATGAGACACACTACCCATAGAGACTCTACAAGGGGCATTGGCTACCATATTAGCTTTGCCGAGGTCATACTTCACACTCATTTCATAGTCCTTGAGAAGCTCCAACCACTTCATTGCCTTAAGTTGAGATCTTATTATGTGAACACATATTCAAGGCTTTTATGATCCGTGAAGACACATACATGAACCCCATACAAGTAATGATGCTAAATTTTCAAAGCAAACACTACAGCCGCAAGCTCAAGATCATGATTCAGGTAGTTCTTCTCATGTACCTTCAATTGTCTTGAGGCATAGACAATCACCTTATCATGTTGCATCAACTCACATCCTAATCCAACCCTTGAAGCATCATAGTAGATAACAAATCCATGATTTCCCTCTGGCAAGGCAAAGATTAGAGTCAAAGTTAGTTGATCCTTCAAAGGTTGGAAAGTCTTTTCACACTCATCCATCTACACAAACATTGCCTTCTTTTGAGTCACTTGGTTTGTGGGGACGAGATAGAGGAGAAACCTTCCACAAATCTTCTATAGTACGCGGCTACACCCAAGAAACTCCTTATGTCTGTAGGAGTCAACGACCTTGGAAAATTTCTCACCATTTCAGTTTTCTTAGGATCAACTTTGATGCTATCACACGATACCACTTGCCCAGGTAAGGCAACCTCACTTAGACAAAACTCATACTTGTCAAGTTTTACAAAAAGCCTTTGCTTCCTTAAGGTTTATAATACCATCCTCAAGTTCTCTATATGTTCTCTCACATTGAGAGTAGTTTAGAATATCATTGATGAATACCACTATGAACATGTCAAGGTAGGGTTTGAATACCCTATTCAGAAGGTCCATGAATGTAGCCAGTGTATTAGTGAGACCGAAAGACGTTACTACAAATTCAAAGTGACCATACCTAGTCCAAAAGGCCATCTTAGGAATGTCACTCTTTCTCACCCTAAGTTGGTGATATCGAACCTCAAATCAATTTTGATGAAATGTGTTGCCCTTTGCAATTGGTCAAACAAGTAATCTATTCTCAAAAGTGGATATTTGTTTTTACTAGTGACCTTACTGAGTTATCGGTAGTCTATGCACATACAAAGTGACCCATCCTTCTTCCTTATAAATAAAATCGAAGCACCCCAAGAGGGCCTACTAGGTCTAAAGAAACCCTTGTCTAACAAATCCTTGGCATAGTGTCTGGGATTCCCAAACTTGAAGAACGCATTCGAACCGGCCAAGCACTCTCCCTTGTTGAGCTCTCCATACTTGGGGAAATTTGGGCTTGGCTGCTATCACAACCCAAGTCTACGACCTAGATGTGACATAACAAATGGGAACCCGAAGGGACCCAAACAAGCCTCTTAGCATATCAATCACACATCTTTGGTCTAGGAAGCAAAATAAATAATAACAAGAGATATATAAATAGGGAAGCGGGACTAAGGGAAGTCTTTGAGATCATAAAAGCATAAATACATCATAATATTCCAACAACACCTCTAAACTTGGAATGGCGAGGCTAAGACACTTTCCAGGCTCACCGTCATAATTTCAAATGTTTAACATAAAGAAATCTTAGAGATAGCAAGAGAAAGTAGATAGTTTCCCCGAACTTGAGGACTCACCAAGCTTATCTT
>JAOTQR010000069.1:9455380-9498986 GCA_025774065.1 Solanum ossicruentum | reverse complement strand
CGATTATACATACCATTAAAAAGAAAAATAAGAAGCTACCAAATCTACTAAAATGGCTAAACCTAAACACAATATATGCAAGCCCATAAAGGGCGTGCCATAGTTAAAATAAGCAACCAAAATTCATTCAAATCATAGGAGCACCCCTAACTACAACTGTACTGTGACTCACAGTACTACCATAAAGTAAAAGAAGAGACGAGGGACTCCCTGAGATGATCACTTCACACTCTAACCAAATCTTCTCTCCACGGTTGATCTCTAAGGCATTAACATAAAGTTCGATTACTGCGGTACCATTTCAAGAAAAAGGACTTTTAACGACCATTTCTTAACGAAGGGAAATGAATCCGGTCATTATAAATAGATTTACAGTGACCAAATTTTTTTCAATCGTTATAAGTATACTTATATTGACCAAATTTTTTTCGGTCATTATAAATATACTTATAGCGACCAAATTTTTTCTAGTCACTATAGATATACTTATAGCGATCAAAGGTTTTTTGGTCGTTATAAATATACTTATAGTGACTAATCCTTTTTGATTTTTACAAGATAAATTTTAATCCAACATTAATGAGGGAATAAATTTGATCATTAAAAACATAATATCTCATCGTTAATACATATTAGTTAGTGTAAAAATATTTTTTTATTAACATGAATGCAAAGATATCAGATCAAATCATGTTATAAGTATAACAAGTGGCGTTTTATCAATCATTTCATTATTCTGATAAGAACCCTCCATCTTTTATAATTTTGGTTATACCATAATAAAAAAATTTTAATAAAAAGAAAAAACATTAATGTATTATTTTCTAATAACTCTATCCATCTTTTTTATTATAGACAATTATGTAAAATTTTAAAATATCATAAAAGCATTTAGTTACATTCTTTTGTCACAAGTTGTTTTAACTTAAATGTTTTCTTGATATAGTTTTTATATATGTTTTATTTTGAGAGAATTTATTCATATTTACTTCACTTGTTTAAAGATGCAAGATGAAGTAGGTCAAGATAAGAAAATTATAATGAAAGAAAAAATTAAAAATTGAAGCAATTATATTAAATAATAATTATGAGCTTATGAGATCAATTTAAGGTAGAAAAGTTATATAACTTTGGTAGTTATATAAGTTAAAGTTATATAACTTTGGTAGTAAGTAATTTTCTCAAGACGATAGATGTTTCTTCACTTGCTAATTACCTCGATCAATCAATTTAATTAAGAATCAATATTTAGTAATAATATTTTTTCTAATATACTATATATATTGTGTCGACTTTTTTTCATTATTGGTTGTGAAACTAACAGGTTTATACAAAGAAAAATCATTCATTTGAATTAGCAAAAATATAAAGTGAAATTTTATAAACAGATAATTTAAAAAGTTTTTACATTACATAGAATCAACTACTAAATTAATTAAGAGATCATGATTTTTTTATTATTTAAAATTTAAGATGATATAATTATTTGTATCTCATAATATTTTATTATTTATATTAGGTGAATACTATTAGTATAAAAAGTAAAACTAAAAGAAGTTGGCGGGTTTTATCCATGAATCAATGAGCAAAAAGTCAATAACTTAAGGTGCAAAATACAAAAAAAAATAACTTTATATCTAGAACTAGAAAGCCCAACTTTATTTTTATTTGATTATGAAAACAGAGAAAAAATTTATATTTCATTGTAGTTGATCATTGATTTTGCGAAAAAGAAAAAAGAAGATAATAATTATTAGGTGTGTTATTAATAACCTTACACGAAGTTTTTATACTTGTCTTTTGAAAGATCATGCAGTTTGAAGAACTCATCCTCAAGGAAAGTGTAAAGAAGTATAAGCAACGAAAAATTTTTGAAGCATAGGAAGAATGTATTTCATATTCAAGAAAAGATATTCTAGTTTTTCTTTTACTAAGAGTTAAAAATATAATATCATACAATTTGTATGTCTATATTTTTGTGACGTTACACAATATCATTCTTTAAAGTTACTATAAAATTTAATATGAATATAATCAATTTGTATATTTTCATATGTGCATGTATTTGTATATGTGTGTGTGTATATGCATTTTTGCTAATCTAATATGTGGTTATAGTTAAGGTTTTAATAACTAGAACTGAAGGGAGCCTCTTAGTAATTGGTAAAGTTGTTGTCATGTGACCAGAAGGTCAAGGGTTCAAAGCTTGGTAACATCATCTGGCAGAAATAGAAGGTAAGACTGCGTAGAATAGATCCTTGTGGTCGAGCCCTTCCCCGAAAGTGCACCTGGCTTGCCAATGTTTTTTAATAACTAGAATATCAATTAGTGAAGGAAAAGCTTGGTTACTAAAAAGAGGTATAACGACCGGACTGTTGTCGTTGTTAAAGCTTTTTAAACGACCGAATTTAATCTGGTGGCTAACTTTTAATGGTAGAGCTTTAAACGACTGGTGACGATTGAATCTTTATCGGTTTTTATTGACTAATAACAACTGGATATTACTTTTAGTGATGAAATTTTCCCTCGTTAAGACCTATTTTCTTGTAGTGTGCGTTTTACTCCAATTAGCTCCTTAACATAGCACATTGAATCCTGGAGCTTTAGTCTTCTTCCCTCACCTCTAGAAGGATTTGAGCTTAATGAAATGTGTATTGTTCACACTCGTCTTCACCCAGTGAGGCCTGCTATCAAAACCACATGACAAGAGCAACTTATTTATGTTAGTCATGAACTTATAAAAGAGAATAAATTGAATATAATTTGGATTGACCAGTGAAATGTTGCCACTTTTATTTCGATGATATAGTGCATTTTGCATTCATGGTAACATTAGCATGTTTGTTGAGTTCAAGGCATACCAAGCCTTTAGCGTTTGCGGATAACAACAGTTGCCAGCATCCCATTTTAGATTTTATAGAGGCCTTTCATCAAACACATGATAGGCATACATTCTCAACTTCGTTTTGACAAATGTCACCCCTAAGTCTACCCCTAAAAACATTTGTTTACTACCCAAAACAACAAATAACTAGTTAGCATTAAAATCCACTATATTTTTAGCATTTAGGCCCAGAAATCTATTTCCAAAACACCTAAAGGTAGGGGACACAACAAAAGGAAGTTGAACCTCAAAAAATAACAATAGATAAGAGCATCAAGGCATCCAACTTCATGACTATGAGACAAGAGATTTAGCAAAGAAAATGAACCCATGTCATGGAGTTTCCTAGTTGCACAGACTACAATTACGAAAAAGAAAAGAGATGTATGAGGTAGTTATACCTTGGAATAAGTGACCAAATAGGATGAAAAAAGGAGAAGTTAAGTTGTTCCTTGAAGACGTGTGAGATTAAAGTTATAAAGGAATTTTTTCCCTCACATTTGATTTTATTTCACGCCCGTGATCTCTTTTTTCTAAATGTTTCAGTGAAAGACACCAATGCCTTGTCTTTTCATTCTTGGTACCCACGTAGCGTATCACCTTTGCGAAAGTCAAGCGAGATCGTGTTGCATCACCGAATCCACACACGCTGCATTCACAAATCAAAACCGCCTTCGCAAAAATCATCTGGGTGCTAGATCTGGGCCAGTTCTCTGCAACTATAGGCAATCCTAGGCCCAACTGGGTGGTTCACCCTTCTACAATGAGTGATGTCTGGGACCAAAGTGCGGTCAAAACGACCAAGTTTCTTACTGTTGCCCTTTTTATTGGTATTTTCACCCACTTTGTCAACTTAAACCGTCTTCGCATTTCAAAACATATGCAATGCCACTACAAAAAACTTGAAAATTGTGAGGGTTAGACAAAAATCAAAAATAGAAATTAGGAAGCTAATCTAATAATTTTAAATAAAAGAACTTATTAAAATATGAATAAAAATTAATCCATACCCATTTGTTTTTCCACTATGAGGCAATGAATCTCCTCCCCAATTTCAAGATGATTAGCTATTTAAGTTCATGAGAAGGGTGATGAGAGACCATCGTCATTTTTCATTGTTCTCTCCACCTTGAGGAATTGAATTTTATATCCAACTTGCCATCAATTTTCCTTTTAGGTTCCTTGGGCAGACATGGGAGTGGCAAGAGGTCTTCTTCAATTTTAGCTTCACACTTTATGGCCTCCAAGTAGGCAATACTCCCAACTTCAAATAAACCAAAGTTGCAATTTAAGATTTCCATGGCTTGCTCTTGCAATTTTAGTATGATTTCCTCAATTTTAGCTTCTTAAACGATTACTGGGCTTGAAGAAATGCATAGGCCCCATATCTATTCCACACAAAGCTTCACTCCTTTTTGAAGCTCCAACTCATAGTTGGCCAAATTAGAGCTGGAAGCTTCACTCATTTCATTGCTAAGTTTTAAATGGACCTCCAAAATGTCAATTTCCCAGTCAAACTGGTCCAACTTGTAATCTCTAGCAACAAGCAAGCTCTTAAGATCATCCCTCATTTTGAGCAATTGGTTCCTTTGGGCCACTTCTGTGGCAAGTCTAAGATTTAAGTCGGTGAGCCAATCTTGACTCATAACAGTCTCATCTCTATTCTCTTCCTCAACACCATGTTGCTCTCCACGAAATGCAATACTCCGAAGGAGGTAAAAAAATGGCTTACATTCCTCAAGCAAGCGTTCATCACAATTAGCCATACAATTAGAAAGGAAAACAAAGAAAACAAAAAGTACTCGCTAATCGAATAAAAAAGAGTAGATTACAAGCCCTAAATCAACTCAATGTACCTATTGTTCCCCGGCAACGACATCATTTTTAATGTCGCTTAACCCAGCTACTCAAACAAATTAGGGGTGGTCGTCTTTAGCATATTGCCCAACATTAGAGGCCAGTATCGAATCCCACAAGGGACAATTCATTGATGAATGAGCGGAGCAAGGACCTAAGGATATATGATTTTGACTCAATAGGCAAGTATGAAGCAAAAATTCTAACTAAATTGGGGTTAAACTAAGCTAACAACTACTCTTAAGAAAAATTGGGCAAGGATAGATCAGGTAAGGGAGCAAGGATATGAGATATGGTAATCAATCAAAACTCAATTTGATCCATCACACTAAGCATCGAATTGACTCTATGGGTAGGCTAGGTTCCTTATAATCACCTCGGCTAGGGGAACGATATGTCGCAAGAGTCAACTATGGCCTCTCATACGAGATGCTCAAAGACATGCCTGGCTTGAACACCTCAAAGAAAAACTCCTAAAATCTTAGCTATTGAGTCCCTTTTGAGGCTCTTAACTGATAAACCCATAATTATCATGCAATCTTCCACTCAACTACACCCACTAGAGCAATAATTGAAGAAGTAAACTAGATTTAAGGACCTACCTCAAATCTAAGTTATAGAAGAAGATATGCACGAACGCACAAATCAATTCAAGCAATTAAGGCAGCTAAGCATGAAGGAAATAGAAATAATCAAGACAGATATATATATCAACAACCAAGCTGAAGTTAAATCTACAAATTTAGCATTCAAGAACAAGGAAAGAAAGAGTGAGTGAAAAATAGTACAATTGAAGCCCACATTCTTTAATCCACTCAATAATTTGTAGAAAACTTGCTCTAAATCCTCACCATAAACTATGATCTATGCTAAGATGTGTTCTTCTTATTCAAGAATGTATGAATATTCTCTTCTCTAATGTATTGTATCCAGAATGAGGGTTAGGAGTGCATGTCTATTGAGATTTTGGGACTAAAAATAGTAAATTTTGAAAATTGTCCTGACTCTAGTTACTGCAATATTTAGTGATCACGCTCAACATTTCATGATCGCAGAGGTTGTGTTTCTTATGCTCCACCTTCGCACCTATTACTAGAGCTTTCACACTTCTCTGCCTATTACAACTCTATGATCGCGGGCCTGAAGGCCACGTTCGTGGAGTGTATCTATTGCTAGGTACCATATTATGCATTTCAGCTTCTTTTTGGCTCCAACTTAGCTCCAATCTTTATTTCTCCTTATCAAAGCCAAATCTAAACCATATGTACCTGTAACATACACCATTCAAGGAATAATTAGCCTCAAGTTATGAGATTAATAACACAAAATCATAAGAAAAGAGCAAAAAATAAGTGCAAGTCATGGACTCATAAATATCCCACGAATAGACCAATATATCATATATAAAACTACCGCAAACATGTCTAAATATGGCTTGGAGATCCTAGTCATCAAGTCCATAAAAATTATGGGAGCATTGGTTAGTGCAAATAACATAAAAAAATTCAAAATGACCTTGCCATGTTCTAAATGCCATCATTGGAATGTCACACTCTTTATCCCTCAATTGGTGATATCTGACCTGAAAATCAGTTTTGGAGAAGTAGCTTGCATCTAGAAGTTGATCAAATCGATTATTTATCCATATTACTTTTTCTTGACGATGACTTTGATCAACTGCTGATAATCTACACAGATTTGAAGTGCATCATCCTTCTTCATCACAAATAATACGGGAGAACCCCATGGCGGCATACTAGGAATTATAAATCCTTTGTCTAGCAAATTCCTCAATTATTGTTTCAATTCTTTTAACTCCACTGGGCCAATTTATAAGGAGGTATGGTGATTGTAGAGTGTCGAGTAGGAGATCGATACCCAAGTCAATTTTCCTTTTGGGAAGAGTATCAAGAAAGACATTAAGAGATTCATATTAATAATAGAAACTGAATCAAGAGTATGGACTTTAGAATCTACATCCCTAACCTAAATACTATAAGATATGCATCCCTTATAAATCATTTTTCGAGCCTTTACATATTAAATGAAATTATCCTTGAACACTAAATTAGTACCCTTCCACTCAAGAATGGACTCATTAAGAATTTAGAATTTGACCGTATGGTTTCTACAATCAATAGAGGCATATTATGCATGCAACAAATCTACATAAAAAATAACATTAAATTGGTCATATCAAGTTCAATAAGATCACAAGGGAAGACTTTATTATGCAATACTGACATGGGACAATTTATATAGACTTACTCACCAATAGGAGAATGGACTGAATATGCTTCTAACAAAACTTTGGGGAGATGCATCGAACATTATGGAAAGGTGAGGAGTAAGAAATGACAAATTTGCATCAAGAAAAATGACCCTTAACATACCTAAAAACTACATTGAGAGACTCATTTACCACATGTATAGATATAGGGCATAAAACCAATTGCCACATGGACCACCTCCTTGATAATATTAGGCACCTTATTGCACTTGCCCTTTTTTAGCCGCTTGACTTTGATGATGCCCTTCTCTACCTTTGTTAACTACACTAGGAGATTCTGAGATCTTGTGCCCTATCTTTCCATATCCGAATCAAGCACCCGTGATTCTCAAGCAATCACTGCTATGATTCCTTCAACACACTTAGGAAAATAGCACCACTAGCCTTATCATCATCACCATGAGCCTTAGGGGTAGGCACCTTATCGTTAGCAAACCTTTGATTAGCAACTTGAGATGATGCTTGTCCTTATTGAAAATGGTCACTACCACCAAACTTAGTATGTGAAAATAAAACTTCAAAAGGAGCCATTTTGGACTCCTTTATCCTCATATTCTCAAGCTTTTCATTCTTAATTTTCTTGGAATGAGTCATGAGCTAAGAAATATCCATATTCTTTATAAATCATTGCGGTCTTGCACTCATCATCACCAAATTAAACACACTTGAAATAAACTTGTTCATGTGGGCTCTAGATCGGCCACCAAAAAAGGTGCATATTTGGACAACTTTATAAAATTGAGGGCATATTGCCTTAAACTTATCTTACCTTGCTTTAGATTTACAAACTCTATCACTTTTGCTTCACTTAGCTTAGGTGGGAAGAAACGATCAAGAAATATGACCTTGAATACCTCCCAACCAATAGGACCCTTATGAACTCTATCAAATTTCCTTTATGTGAACCAAACTTTAGTAACTTCCATGAGATGGTAAGCCTCCAACTCTGCCTTCTCCTCAGATGCTAACCCCATTCTCTCCATAACCTTGTAAATGTTATAAATGAACTATTGTGATCATCCATCTTTGAACTATAAAACTCTAGATGATTCATCCTTGCAAACTCTGTTGTAACACTCCATATTTTCTATATGTTAGTCCTATCTATATATTAGTGGACATAGGCTTATGGTACAGGTGAGGGACTAAGCTTCTTTTGTAAGAGTGGTGATAATTTGAATTGGATTGAGTGTCATTGTTATATCCCTCATGTTCCAGTGAGTATGAGTCCAAGTTAAACTCGACAGAAACATTTAAATTGGAGATAATAAGATGCTATTTGAATTGAAAGTCTAAAGTGAAGTATCAAGACACAATATATGAGATTAAGATTTTGAGAATAATGTAAGATAATGAGCTGCTTGCTTGACATAATGAAGCAAGTAGGTCCATACGTATTTAGAATTTTTGACGAGCCTAAAGGGCCAAGTAGGTGCACCACCTACTAAGAATTGCTTGACCATCTTATAGGGCCAAAGATCACTAAGCATTTACTTAAAATTCTGGCCCAACGTAAGTAAAAAAAGGAGAAAAATGGGTAGCCAAGGCCCAATAAGCTACGATCCATGAAGGCCCAAGATAAAAGCCAAGAAGGTGCATCACCTACTTGGTATATTGTGGCCAAACATTAAGGGGAAAGTCAGACAAACTTTGGTCCCTTTAAAAGGGAATGTGTCCAACTCCTTTTAGCCATTTTACACTTGAGAAAAATCTTATTCCTAAGGTTCTCTTTTTTCACCTTCTATATTCATATAGTAGCCATAAAAAACCCTTAGGATTATTGAATATTATCCCTCATCTGAAGCTAGGATTGAAAGAGAGTTCAACCCTTGAAAGATATAAGTTAAGAGAGCAATAATCCCTCACAAGTAAGGTTTGTTACTGCACTTTCTCCATCTCTTTTGCTTGAGTTAATTAGGGGATTGTGTATGTGTCAAAGAGGTTGGAGAGGTTCCTTTTATATGACATAATATTGTGGAAAGGTTTGCTGGTGGTTTGGGCATGTTGGGACAGGCATGGAGGGGAGTCCTCTTAACTTCAATTGTGAGCTCATTTTAGAATTTAAAGTGTATTGTTAGTAGAAACTCATTAGACAGTGCTTCGATACCATAAGTTCACATGTTTCCTACTACATTTTGATATTTAGGGGCTGTTTTATATATGTGATGGTACGAGGTGTGACTACAAATGCAATTAGAAGAGGAGTTGAAGGAACACCCTTAGTTCGATAATTATGGGCTTGCTGCCCGGGTATAACTTATGGGTGTTAGTGAACAGCCAACATATGTTTATTCACTACAAATAATAGTTTCATCACCTACTCAATTGTAGATAAATATTTGGAAAAAGGGGAGTTCACGTTGCAGTGATAACAAGGTGGCACAACAAGGTATATAAGGCTATCCAATTCCATGTTCTTTGTCATACACTCGCGTTACTACTAACTAGTAAGCTTCCCAAGTGCTATTCCAGTATTGGCAGTACTTATTAGTAGTAAATCTGCAGTTTTACTCTTTCAAGCACTAGCATAAGGAGTCCATGTTCACTCGTAAAGCCAATTGTCTCATTTATACTCCTAAGTAGTACGCCAAAGTAGCATTTGATTCTTATGTTATGGTACTACCTTAAATGACCATTGTTCTATATTATATTATTGATACATAGTTATATAGCTCTAACATTTATTATGACCACCAGAATAACATTCTCAAAGTATTAAAGAATGACTTGGAATAATGCTTAAAGTGTGTGGGTGATAGGATATGGGCAAAATCCTAGCATGGACCAACCCTCACTTGGTTCATAAGGGTGGCAGCCCAGGTGCGTTAGCCTAGCATGGGTCGATCCCAATTTATACAGTTATGAGGACAACATCTGTAATGAACCCAAAAAGTGCCCGAAAGTGTGCCTCGAAAGTGCCCAAAATTGTAATTTCAATATATCTAATAATTCATGCGTGATATCAAAAATCCGACTTCATATTCTTGATTAGGGGGTCAAATTGAGTGTGCAATGGATCTAACCCCGATTTATGAGCAAATGATTAGCAATTTCATTTTGCATAATTTTTAATTTTCAGAATCGATCCGCGATGGTACCGCGATGCTCATCTGTTGCGGACCTATGTAAATCTTGCCTTCATGATAGGTCCACATTGCGGATCAGATGTTCACCTATGTATTTTGCTGCCAGTGATTTTTATCTCAGTCCAAGGCTTTTGGGTCTTGGGAGTAAGTATTCCCAAATGTGAAAATACATATACTTAGCCATTTCTCATCCACATATTATTCTAAATATTTTTTAATACTTGTTCAAACACTTAGTCTAATATTTTACTCCTAAATTCAAGTTTCTAAACCCTCTCCGAATCTAAGGATTTCCTCTCAAGCTTCAAGTCCCCATCTCCAATATTTATCAAGTTCATCTCCAAAGTCAAGGTATGTGAGTTTCCTTCATGGGTTCCTTCCACCTATGATATCCAAGCTTCCTTTTACTCTAATTTGCATGATTTAAAGTTCATTTACAAATGGGTCTTGATTATTATGAAAATCACTACATACTATGTTGGGATTTATGAAATTGTGACTATTTTACTATGTTTTGGGCTATGAATCTAATATCTAATGTGAGTTTTGATGAAAGGTTTTGATGTATATTGCTTGAGGGTGTTACCAAGTATCTATTGATGATTTTATAGTGAATTCTCTATATGATAACCCTCTTGACTTGCATGGTTTTACACTAGCACTACACACCATTTAAGCATTTGATAAAATATCTAGTTATGGTTTCTTGAGGAATTGAAGGTCCTATACATGTCTTATGAAATAAATGACTTTATGATGATGAAATGACGATGAAATGATGATGAATAGGAATGTATGTATATGATGATGGATGAGTGTATATGTATATGATACTATCTCTACAGTGTAGGGGATGACCAAGCCTAACTCGGGGGGTTATAGGCCTGGGTAACCTATTGAGGTGTTTGTACCTCGATCGCCTAATTTGTGGGGGTGGTAGGACTGGGTAACCTTGTTGGGGCTTTGTACCTATCAAACTTGTTGGTGGTTTGTACCTGCAAACCTTGTTGGGGGGTTTGTACTCCATCAATGTTGTTGGGGAGTTTGTACTCCATCAACCTCATGAAGGGGTTTGTACCTCATGTGTCTCTCCAAAGGGTGGTAGGCCTTGGATTGCACTAAGAATAGTCACTCCTTGTACTTACTTTATGGTCCCTATAAGCATGATTTACTACGAGCATCTTCCATGCATGCCATATTGCTATATATACTCATTGCCTATGCTTATACATTTCGATTATGTTGCCATCATTTGTTGCATTGTATCATATATACTTAGTACATTCAAACGTACTAATGCATACTCTATGCCTACATGATGTTACCATGTAGGAGCCGGTGTACAGCTTGATCATCCTCCTCCTCCACGTGGCTAGTACGATTGTATCTCAAGCTTGTTGGTGAGTCCTCCATTTTAGCAATATTGCTTATGATTTCTTGCTATGTACTAAGACTATTTTATCTTTATTGATGTATTGACTTTAAGGGTGAGCCTGGTTGTTTGTCGTGGCCCCTGCTCTTATCTATGTAGTAGAGGTGTTGTTGGATATGTTATATATCCATGTTATGAGCTTTGACTCTCTTGCTTCTTGAGATTATGATATGGAAGTTAACCCTTAGCCCTAAATCCCTTACTTATGCTTATCTGTTATTGTTATTTTAATTTCTTTCGCAACCAAGGATGTGTAATGATATGCTATGAGGCTTGTTTGGGGTTCCTTCGGGTTCTCCATTTATCGGTCACGTCTAGTCCCTAGGTTCGGGGCATGACAACATCCCAGGGGTTAAAATGCCTAGCGTGGGTCATCCTCTTTTACCACTGATCAACTAGTTATTTGTGTTACATGACTAAAAGAAATCATAAAGTATTGAAGAGTAAAGAAAATAATGTAATGTACATGGCTCCACAAGTATAAAAAAGGTGGTCTTTTATTATGATATATGCATTCATGTATTGCTACTTGATTTCACTTGAGTTCTCATTTTACATATGTTATTGCCTTACATATTCAATGCATTATTTCATACTAACATCCCTTTTAGGGGACGTTGTAATTCATGCTACAGGTACAAGTACTCTAGCTAGTAGACCTCTAGTGTAGGTGCACCGAACACCCAACTGCTTTTGGTGAGCTCCAAGTTGTTCCGGGGCTTTACTGAGTCGTTAACATATGCATTTTGGTATTGTATAATATTTCAAAGTAAGGTGGGGCCTGTCCCAACCTATATTATCTTATAGAGGCTTTGTAGATTTATCGTATATAGTTCAGTTATATCTTGCCTTTAAATAGTTGTGGCCTCAACGACCATGTATGGTATGTAAGTTTGGGTACTACCTATTTTGATCTTTTATATCTATTGCTAGAAGGAACTTGTCACTGCTTGTGATTGTCACAATCATATGCATAGTGAGCACAAGTTATATTTTGGTTCTCTCGGGTCTTGAGGGCACCGAGTGCATATCCGTCCTTATAGATTTAGAGGCGTGACAAAATTGGTATCAGAGCAGGTCATCATAGGAGGTCTACAAAGCCGTGTCTATATAGAGTCTTGCTTATGGATATGTTGTGCACCATACTATAAACATGAGGCTACAGGACATTTAGGAGTTGCCTCTTTTATTTCATTTCCTAGATCATGCCATAGAGCCATTATCATAGTTGGATCATATCTTACCCCTAAATTGTTTGTATTTATGTATAGCACAAGATGCCTATCACAAGGAGAGGGGGTGCAGGTAAGTTGATAGATTTTGAGAAAGGACCAACCATTCATGAGCTAGACCTACTCAAAGTGAGATTCTAGATGAGTCTTTATCATATAGTTCCCCGACTCTTCCGCCTCTAGAGGAGCTAAGGAGGGCAGCAGCACCTCAAGAGCCTCCAACTAATGCTATTGAGCAAGATTTAAGGAATGCGGTCTAATTATTGACTCGTATAGTTGCTGGTCAAGGTCAAAGGCAAAAAAGGCTAGTTGTCGGTACTGGTGGTACGAATAGGGCAGCTAGCACATGGATACGTGACTTCCTTAATTTCTATCCTCCTTCATTCACTAGGTCAGATCCTAAAGAAGATCCAAAAGACTTTCTCTACCAAATCTAATGGACCTTGGACATTATGCATGTAAGCGGTATAGAAGTTGTTGAGCTAGCAACATACAGATTAAAAAGGGTGCTTGTATTATGGTATGAAACTTGGATGTAATCCAGGGGTACAGATGCAACTCCAGTTGTTTGGAAAGAGTTCAAAAAGGCATTTCTTATCCACTATCTGCCATCGGAGATCCGAGAGGCCCGTGTAGATAATTTCTTAAATCTTCACCAAGGAGGTATGAGCATAATCTTCAATTTAATTCATTGGCCAGGTGTGCTCCTAATGTGGTTGCTACTATAGAGGATTGAGTTCATCGATACATGGATAGATAAGATCCCTAACTGGTTAGAGATTGCACCATTGCTTCCTTGAATAAAGACATGGATATAGCAAGGATGCTAGCTTTTGCACAAAGGTTGGAGGATCAATGGTAACATAGGAGAACCCAAGAGACGGAAAGAGTACAGTCCAAGAGGGCTATATCTACGGGGTAGTTTACACCATCCCAAGGTGAGTTTAGGCCTCAATTTTCTAATAGACCACCCAGGCCATCATTTTCCTACTCTACAACTAGTGCTCCACCTTGTTATCAAGGGTCCAGGGGAAATCAGTTTGGGCAACAAGGTGAAATGCAAGGTTCACGAATAACAGAGCACTAAGAGCAAGAGTGTATGAGCCAATCAAGACCTCCTCGATGCCCTTGTAAGTAATGCAAGAGGACTCATCTAGCTGCATGCAGATTTGGGACGGATGTTTATTTTTCGTGTGGTACACCGGGTCATATGATGAGAAATTTCCCTCAACGGGATACGAGTGGTATGGCCACACCTACTGGATCAGTTGCTACATCATTATCAACAGTGCTTTCCTTAGGTAGGGGTCCACAACTTTCTGCAGGTCATGGTAGGGGTGTTAAAGGGCAGCTAGTTCTAGCGAAGCTCAAAATCACACATATACTCTAGGAGATCAGCAAAATTTGGAGGCTTCCCCGGATGTTGTTACAGGTACATTGTCCGTCTTTTCACATATTTTATATATATTATTTGACCCAAGATCTACTCTATCATACACTACAAGAAAACTATGAATTACATGGGGATCTTACCTAGGGAAAATTTTCACAGGTGTTTCTTGCGGATTTTCTTGTGAAAATTCTAAATTCCACAATATTAGAATATGTTACCTGCAAAATGTATATTTTCAACAAATTCCGCATGTAAATTTGGCGCCACTTTGTAAATTTGGCGCTATTTTGGGAAAAATTCATACTTGTGAAATTACCTGGGGATAAATATTGGCAAGTATATTATCTCTAGGTAAATCCGTAGGTACATAAACAAGAAATATATTTATATTTAATTTTTTATTCCGTAAAAAATTCGCAGATAATCTATCCTACGGATTTTCCTAGAGATATTTTGCCAAAAAATTATTTGGAAATTTTATTACTTGGAAAATTATTTGGGGATTATTTCGCTGCGAAATTTGCTGGGAATTTTTTTCTTGGGATTTACTTGGAATTTCATTACCTGAGGAAATATTAGGAGATATTTCATCTAGATTTAGTTAAAAATTACTTCTTGAAAATTTACTTTGAAATTTTTTGACTTGAAAGGTTAGCAAATTACATAAAAGGATACTTTCATAACATTAATAAATGTAATCTGAATAATCAAATGTTAGAATTTGAAGAATAACAAATATGAAAAAAAATTAAACATTAAATTGATGCACACATACAAATTAATCAGCAAAAGATGCTCAAAAATTAGTTTGTTGACATGAACTGTTTCAAAGATGTATCAATTCCTGATGAATAATCCAACCTTGAGATTGTTTAAAGGTCATCAGTGAGTGAGAAATTAAGGAGGTGAGAATTCATTGAGAAGATTTGTATCTTGTGTTGATTTATTTTGTTAGAAAATCACTTGGAACAAACTTTTGTAAAACAAAAATTTTTGTATACAATAAAATTTTTTTGCACAACAAAATGTTTTGAACAATAAAAAAACATTTGTTAAAACTTTTTGTACAACAAAAGTGCTTATACAATAAAAAATATTTTTTTACAACAAATCTGTTTTACAACAAAATTTGTGGAAATAATAAAGTTTCTAGTAAGTTGTCAAAATTAAACTTGTAATGAACACAGAATATGTAAGAAAAAATTGAAACAATAAAAAAATCTTCGAGTCCATAGAATTTATTGTGTATTCTTAAGGAATTTAATACCCTCATTGTATTCGAGATCGTAAACTATTTACTTTTCTATTTGTTAATGTAATACCTTTGTAACCTATAAATAATAATTTCAACACAAGTCGTAAGGCATCAGACTGATGAATACAATAATAATACATTCACTTATATTCTTGCACTCTTAATCTTTCAGTTATTAAGTGGAGTCTTTAAATATTTAAGATTTTAAAAATATTTTACAAGATCAGTTAAGATTTTATATTTAAAAACTTTTTATTTATTTTAAAATAAAAGAAAATATACTAAAAGGTATGTCCAAGTATAGTATTATTACAAATGTAAAGACGACATAAAGTGCTGAAAAGTTTCCTTCCAAAGTTCCTTCAACTGCTTGACCTTTCAGCTTCTTAATCATCAAAATCACTATTTCTGTTGGAAAAAAATAATTCTCTGCATTCTGGTGGAGCAATACGAAGGGGAATCCAAACACAATCAACCTTTTCAGAAATTAAACTAGAGGTTCATTTCCAAACATAATAATGCTTGATATATTTATGCTCTGTTTGATTATTTTTTGTGGGTTAGTTTAATACTCTGTTTGATAAATTTATACATTCAATTTGGTTATGTAACTTTAAGTTTTGACGAGCTAACATAGGAACTATGACCCAGATGTTAATTTTACTTATATATGGAAAATTAGTTTGTTTACTCTGTTTGGAATCTGACTAGTATATATGTTGGTGATGTTTTGACCCAGAAAATGTAAAAGTTACTTCTATTAAAAAAAAATCAACTTTCCTTCATAGTGTAGGGTACCCAATATCAATACAAAGTATCAAGATTTTAACTAGCTATTTAAATTTCTCTGTTTATATGTTTTAAATATATTTACCTTTTGAATCAGAAAATGAATATTCCCAAGTATCGAAAATGGATGGTAAATAGACTTTTTCCACGTCGATCAGCATATACAGATGAATTTTTAAGTGGAATGAATGAGTTTATTGAATTTGCGTGTAGTCAACTGGAGTTTTTGCCTGAAAAAGTCATAAGGTGCCCTTGTAAGCTTTGTAAAAATATGAAGTTTCTGACACCCGATGAAGTTTCAGAAAAGGGTTCACACCAGGTTATTGGTATTGGATGTCACATGGAGAGGAAGCGCCTAGTATTAATTTGAATGAACATGTCAGTTTAGGTGCTTCAAGTAGTCATCAAGGGTGCAGCTTTAACATGCCTTCAAGCAGGCAAAGTAACATTCTAGGGGAAAACTAAGAACACATTAATAGATATCAATGAATGATTTATGAAGCTGCTGGTGTAGAATTTAGGCATCATGTTAAACAAAATGTAGAAGAGTCTCAGAATATGGGTGCTACTAAATTTTATGAAATGTTTAATTCAGTTCAAGAACCCTTATGGACTGGATGTAAATATTAAGAGTTGTCTACGACGGTTAGAATGATGAGTATTAAATCTGAACACAATATGTCCCATTATTGTTTTGATGCAATGGGACAATTAATGAAGCACAAGTTATCCAAATAATAACATACCTCCTAAGTATTATCGGGCAAAGAAGTTAGTGTCGGGGCTTGGTCTAACTAGTCAAAAGATTGATTGTTATGTTAATGGATGTATGTTGTATTACAAGGCTGATCAAGAGATGACAGAATGTAAGTTTTGTAAAGAACCTCGCTACAAAAGATGCTCAGGAAGAAAAGGTAGCAAAAAGGTTCCACACAAGACTTTGCACTACCTGCCACTTATCGTAGGCTTCAACGTCTATATGCTTCAATGCGATCTGCTGAGAACATGAGGTGACACTATGAAAATCGCAGGGAAGAAGGTGTGTTGTGCCACCCTTCAGATGGAGGAGCATGGAAAAGTTTTGATCGAACTTATCCAGACTTTGTTGTAGAGCCTAGAAATGTTAGACTCGGTCTTTGTTCTGATGGTTTTACTCCCTATAGCCAGTTGACAACACCTTACTCTTGTTGGCCTATGATTGTCACTC
Organism: Solanum ossicruentum; assembly: GCA_025774065.1. NCBI lineage: Eukaryota > Viridiplantae > Streptophyta > Magnoliopsida > Solanales > Solanaceae > Solanum > Solanum ossicruentum. The sequence goes on along the minus strand of JAOTQR010000069.1, from coordinate 9,481,561 downwards.
CCTATAATCTTCCTCCTGATATTTATGACTGTTCCATACATGTTCTTTAACTTTGATCATTCCAGGTCCTCACAATCCTAAGAGTAAAATTGATGTGTATCTTCAACCATTGATAGACAAGTTGCTACAATTATGGACAAAAGGTGCACTAACTTTTGATGTGTCCAAGAAGCAAAATTTTCTCATGCGAGCAGCATTGATGTGGACAATTAATGATTTTCCAGCTTATGACATGTTGTCAGGATGGAGTACAACAGGTAAATTAGCATGCCCAATTTGCATGGAACATACAAAAACTTTTAGTTTGAAAAATGGAAGAAAAGTTAGTTGGTTTGATTGTAATCGTCAGTTCTTTCCCCTCAATCCTGAATATAGAAGAAATAAAAGTTCTTTTTACAAAGGAAGAGAGGAAAAGTCCAAGCCTCCTCCTAGGTTAACTGGAGATCAAGTATGGGAAAAAGTGAGAGGGCTTCCTAAGATCACTAAGTATGGTCCATGCAAATTTTATGGCTATGAAAAACTACATGATGGGACCAAAAAAAAGCATCTTTTGGGATCCAAATTTATTTAAGGAATGAGACTTTTAGGTGAATTTGTGTTCTCATATATTTGCATCTCTCTTCACTGCTTGTGTTACTAATAGACAAAGAGGAGATATACTATTTCTCCAGTCCAATCTTTTTTTTTTTTCTTTTAATTGGAATGTACATTTCGAAAATGCATTATATTTCAAGGGTTATATGTAATTTTGGTTTCTTAACTTTAATCCCAAAGCAGGTCATGGGACTTGGTAAAAACTTTATAAACATATAATCTGTATATCTCTGCCTGTGAATAGATCAGGAACTTAATTAACATGTCTCTACATCTGTGTAGAATAGATAATCTGAGATCTAGAATGGAATTGTGGTAGATCCATATATGAATCAAATACATAAATCTTGGCCTCTTACCATTCCTCCAAGTAGTTCCAAGGGAGTTTTTTATGCCTCGCCATAGATTACCAACGTGTAAAATCTTTGTTTATTGTAGAAACAGAACGTACAATGTGATCGTATATAATTTAGGACTTTGTTAGGTACATGCACTTTCTTACTTTTTGATACTCAATGAGTGATTTTTATAGAAGTTCCTCTTTCTTGCTTTTCTTTTCATTCTACATTTCTACTCAATGAACTTGCTTCCTCATAATATCACGAGTGCTAAAGCCCTGCTTCATTGGATCAACCAAAATGAAAACTAAGGCAAAATATTCTAGGGTAATGCTGCTGAACGGACAATATTGAAAAAAATGAGTTCTCGAGACTATGGGTATTAGCAAACTTGAAAAATCTTGAGAGACTTAAAATTTTTAAGTGCCCCTTGGTATGCAGTCTTTATCCTTCTGCTTTAGATTATGTGAATCTAAAATTATGGAAAAAACAAATATGCTTAATCCTTGCTGGATAACAATGGTTCTCTAGCATACCTCAGGTTTCTTTTCAGCTGTTTTTGCTAAAAAATATTTTCAATGTAACTTTTGCTAATAAAATTTTTTCTAATGGCATTATACATGTTTTGGAATACTATAGTCTACTGCAGATTGATTTTGAAAGAAAGAAGCATGAAATATTAAGTGCTCAAAATGCATTAGCTGGGGAAGGAGAAACAAGTTCAGCCACTCAACCTTCTCAAGTAAATGAAATGGATATCCGGGTGCAATCTGTTGGTGGAAAGAAAAAGGAAGAGTCAAAGGTCTTGGGTCCTTGGGTCGAGCTGTAAAGGCATAAAAGCAATCAACATCGACTTTGACGGATTAACTGAATGAAGTGATTAAGTCCCAGGTAAATGTTTCAAATGCCGATTTGTATGCTCAGTTGCAAAATAAGTGACACAAAAATAAGAAGATGAGAAAGGAATTAGACTTGTTGAAGAAGCATGTGTACAAGAAGTCGTCTTCAAATAAGGGATCATCTCATGAAGAAGACAACCAAAGTTATGAGAATGAAAGTGATGATGACTCCGATAGTATGAATGAAAGAGATTTTGACCCTGATAACATGGATGAGAGTGGCTCTAATTATGATTGAGATGGTTGGTAGTATCATTAAGGATTTATATTTGAAATATTTTATTTTGGACCAGGGCTGTTATGAATGGTGTTTTTTGTTACTTTGAATGATTTGCATTAGACTTGTGTTAGAATGATGTTTTTGAGAATTATTGGAGATTTCAAATATATTTTTGTTTAATTATGAAATTTATCTAGCGATTCAAATGTGAATATTACCTGGGGATTTTCATGGAATAATGTTTCTTTCGAGAATTTGTTCTTGCAGATTGACTTGCGGAATTTCCTAGGAATCTTCTAGCGTAATTGTTTCACAAATAACTGCAACAAATTTTGTTTTGTTAAGAAGGAATTTGACCTCCAAACTTCCTATGAATTTACTTGAGGATCTTCATGGGAATAACTTGTGAAATTTTTGTATGAAAATCTGCAGGAAAATTCCTTTTCATATAAGATTTTATGAAAAAATTCTTGCAAAATTTTGATTGTTAATCTGCAAATAAATTCGCAGATAATGTATGTGCAGATTTATTTCTGCAACAAACTTACCTAGGGATTTTCCAAATCAGCAATTAATAGTTATCTATGATGGTTTTTCCATCGGATTTCAATTGGCAAGAAAACTCGCAGGTAATCAAATTGCTTGGGGATTTTACTTTATTATCCCTATGAAAATCCCCAGGTAATCAACTCTTTTCTTGTAGTGATATGTTACTCCATTGATTGCTGGGAAGTTCAAAAAAGTACCCAAATTATTGATTAAACCATTTAAAGTGTCTATACCAATTGGAGAGTTCATTACAACTAGAAGGGTCTATCGTAATTGCATAGTAAGTATTTGTGATCTTGACACATTGACTGACCTTGTTGAGCTAGAAATGGTAGATTTTGATGTTATAATGGGCATGGACTGGTTGACGTCTTGTTATGCCATGGTGGATTGCCGAACAATTCCATTTTCCCAAGGAGGCATTCCTTGAATGGAAAGGTAATATTGGGGCACCAAGAGGTAGGTTTATTTCCTATTTTAAGGCAAGGAAGATGGTGTCTAATGGTTACATATATCATTTAGTGTGGGTGAACAATATAGATGCAGATCCCCAAACCTTCAATCTATTCTAGTGGTGAATGAATTTTTGGATGTATTTCTTGAAGATCTTCTACGTTTGCCTCTCGAATGAGAAGTTGAGTTTGGTATTGACGTGCTTCCGGATACATAGCTTATATCCGTTCCTCCTTATAGAATGGCTCCGATAAAATTAGGGGAGTTAAAGGAGAAATTAAAAGATTTGCTGGAGAAGGGATTTATATGGCCTAGTATCCACTTGGGGAGCGCCAGTTTTATTTGTATGCAAGAATGATGGCTCGTTGAGGATGTGTATTGACTACTGAAGTTAAATAAGGTAACGATAAAGAACAAATATCCCCTCCCTAGAATTGATAATTTATTTGATCAGTTCCAGGGTGCTAAGTATTATTCAAGATTGAATCGAGGTCGGGTTATCACCAAGTGAGAGTTAGAAATCAAGATATACCCAAGACAACTTTTCAAACACGGTATGGTCATTTTGAGTCCTTAGTCATTTTATTTGGGCTAACAAATGCACCAATAATATTTGTGGATTTGATGAATACAATTTTCAAGCTATTATTGGATGTGTTCGTAATAGTATTCATAGAGTACACTTTGGTGTATTCAAGATTAGAATATGGTCATGCTAATCACTTGCGGCAAGTGTTACAAATTCTTCGGGATCGTAAGTTATATGCAAAGTTTTCTAAGTGCAAGTTTTGGTTAAAATCAGTGGTATTCCTAGGGCACATTGTATCTGATGAAGGAATAAGGGTTGATACCCAAAAGATAGAAGTTGTGAAGAACTGGCCAAGACCTACAACACCTACAGAGGTTCATAGTTTCCTTGGGCTGGCAGGTTACTATAGGAGGTTCACTGAAGGATTTTCTTCTATTTCTACACTATTAACCTAGCTAATGCATAAGGCAACCAAGCTCCAACAACTGAAAAATAAATTGATGACAGGACCTATATTAGTACTTCCTGCAGGAGCAGAAGGTTATGCAGTGTATTGTGATGCTTCGGGAGCGGGCTTAGGATGTGTCTTGATGCAGCATGGTGAAGTAATAGCTTATGCGTCAAGGCAATTGCGTCCACACTATCCAACTCATGATTTGGAGCTAGCAACAATTATATTTTCCCTGAAAATATGGCACCACTATTTGTATGGAGTTCATGTTGACATATATACTGATCACAAGAGTCTACAATACATCTTTTAGCAAAAGGACCTGAATCTAACGCAATGAAGGTGGCTTGAGTTATTAAAATATTACGACATTGATATTTTTATTACAACGGAAAGGCAAATGTAGTGGCGGATTCTTTAAGCCGTAAAACAATGACAAGCACTTTTGAACAGTCCACAACTAGACAAGATCTATATCAATTAGCTAGCCTAGGAGTTCACCTTTTTGAATCTCCAGATGAAGGCATTATTGTGCAAAATGCAGCAGAATCCTAGTTGATAGCGAAAGTGAAAGAGAAACAGTACATAGAACCTATTTTATTACAACTTAAGGAGAATGTATAACAAGGTATGATGGAGGCATTTGAGCTCACACAGGAGGGAGTACTTCGATGTCAAAACAGATTATGCGTACCTGATGTAGATGGGCTAAAAAGGAAAACTATGACAGAAGCACATTATTCAAGATATTTGGTCCATCCGGGCTCGACCAAAATGTATCATGACTTGAAGGAAGTATTTTGGTGGGGGTAAATGAAGAAGGATATTGCAGAATTCGTGGCTCAATGTCCAAATTGTCAACAATTTAAAGTAGAGCACCAAAAGCCAGGAGGTTATATACAACATATATAACTTTCAATTTGGAAGTGGAACATGATCAACATGGACTTTGTTACTGGGTTACCTCACTCATTTTAGAAGTTTGACTCCATATGGGTAGTAGTTGATAGACTCACTAAATCAGCCTTCGTACCGGTAAAAACTACTTACACAGTTGAAGAATATGCAAGATTGTACATTAAAGAGATAGTTTAGTTGTACAGAGTGGCAATCTCTAGTATGTCTGACAGGGGAGCTCAATTCACTGCAAATTTTTGGAACCCATTTCAGAAAATTTTGTGGACGCAAGTGAATTTAGGTACAACCTTTCACCCTCAAGTGGATGGTCAAGCAGAACACACAATTCAAACTCTTAAGGATATGCTTCAAGCTTGCGTGTTAGACTTCAAAGGTAGCTGAGATGACCATTTGCCACTTATTGAATTTGGTTAAAACAATAGCTACCACTCGAGTATCAAAATGGCACCTGATGAAGCCTTGTATGAAAGAAAGTGTTGGTCACCAATCGGTTGGTTTGAAGCAGGTGAAACGGCCTCATTTGGGCGAGATCTTTTTCATCAATCTATGGAAAAGGTTAAGATAATACAATAGTTGTTAGCAACAACTCAAAAGTCGACAAAAATCATATGCAGATACTAGAAGAAGAGGATAAGAATTTCCCATAGGAGATTGGGTGTTCTTGAAGGTGTCTCTAATGAAAGAATTAATGAGATTTGGTAAAAAGGGAAAGCTCAGTCCATGCTACATAGGACCATATAAAATTGTTAAAAGAGTTGGCCAAGTGTCATATGAATTAGAGCTAGCCCAGGAGCTTTCTATGGTTCATCCAGTGTTTCACGTTTCTATGCTTTGAAAGTGCATAGGTGACCCATCTTGTATTTCTCCAACCAAAGATTTACAAGTTACAAAAGGACTCACTTATGAGGAGGATCGACAAGTCAACAAGTTAAGAAATAAAGAAGTAGCTTCTGTGAAAGTACTATGGTGGAATAAGAAACTTGAAGAGGTTACTTGGGAAGTGGAAGAAGCAATGAGATCCAAGTACCCCTATCTCTTTCAACCTACTGAGGAGGATGAAAAATTCAAAGTCGAGGAATTGACAAGTAAGTATGTGTCTATATGTACCATGTGATTACTTGTAGCATGTACCTTTGGCTTGAACTTGTTTCAACAGATTAACTATATTATCATTTGAGGATGAATGTTCCTAGGGGGGGGGAGGATGTAACATTCCATATTTTCAATATGTTAGTCCTATCCGTATGACACTGGACATAGGTTTATGGTATAAGTGAGGGGCTAAGCTTCTTTTGTAAGAGTGACGATAATTTAAATTGGGTCGAGAGTCGTTGTTATATCCCTCCCTTGTGTTATAGCGGGTATGGGTCCAAGTTAAACTTGGCGAAAGCATTTAAATTAGAGATGATAAGATTCTATTTGAGTTAAAAGTCTAAAATGAAGTATCAAGACATAATATATGGGATTAAGATTTGAAAATAAGATGAGAAAATGAGCTGCTTGCATGACTTAACAAATCAAGAGGTGCATCACCTACTTAGACTTTTTGACTAGGCTTAAGGGCTGATTAGGTCCAGCACCTACTAATAATTGCTTAACCATTTTATAGGGCCCAAGATCACTAAGCATGTACTTGAAATTTTGGTCCAACCAAGTAAAGGAAAAAGAGAAAAATGGGCAGCCATAGCCCAATAAGCTAAGATCCATGAAGGCCCAAGATAAAAGGCCAAGTAGGTGCATCACCTACTTGGTATATTGTGGGAAAATATTGAGGGGAAAGTCGGCCAAACTTGGTCCCTTTAAAAGGGAATGTGTCCAGTTCCTTTTAGCAAATTTACACTTGAGAAAATTCTTATTTCTAAGGTTCTCTTTCTTCTCCTTCTATCTTCATATATCAGCCATAAAAGAACACCTAGGGTTCTTGAATATTATCCCTCATCTCAAGCTAGGATTGAAGGAGAGCTCAACCCTTGAAAGATATAAGTTAAGAGAGCAATAGCCCCTCACAAGTAAGGTAAGTTACTGCACTTTTCTCCCTCTCTTGTGCTTAAGTTAACTAGGGGATTGTGTATGTGTCAATGTGGTTGGAGAGTTTCCTTTTACATGGTATAATATTGTGGAAAGGTTTGCTGGTTGTTTGGGCATGTTGGGACAACCATGGAGGGGAGTCCCCTTTAACTTCAATTGTGAGCTTATTTTAGAATTTAAAGTGTATTCTTAGTAGAAACTCATGAGACAATGCTTATATACCATAAGGTCACATGGCTCCTATAGTATTCTGATATTTGGGGGCTATTTTATGTATGTAATTGTATGAGGTGTGACTGTAAATGAAATTAGAGGATGAGTTGAAGAAACACACTTAGTTCGATAATTACGGGCTTGCTGCCTGGGTATACCTTGTGGCTTTGAGTGAACTTCCTACATGTGTTTTTTTACTACTAATACTAGTTTCATCACCTTCTCAATTATAGATAGATATTTGGAAAATAGGGAGGTTACGTTGCAGTGATAACATGGTGGCATGACAAAGTATGTAAGGCTATCCAATTCCAAATTCTTTGGCATGAAATCCTATACTCGTGTCACTACCAACAAGTAAGCTTCCTAAATGCTATTCCAAAACTGGCAGTATTGATTAGTAGTAAATCTGCAGTTTTACTCTTTCAAGCACTAGCAAGAGGAGTCCATGTTCACTCGTAAAACCAATTGTCTCATTTATACTCCTAAGTAGTATGCCAAAAGTTGCATTTGAATCTTATGTTATGGTACTATCTCAAATGACCATTGTTCTATCTTATATTATTGGTACATAGTTCCATAGCTCAAAAGTTTATTATGACCACCAGAATAACAATCTCAAAGTATTAAAGAATGACTTGGAATAATGCTTCAAGTGCGTGGGTGGCAGCCTAGGGGTAAATGGCTAGTGTGGGTCGATCTTAGTTGGTTCATAAGGGTTGTGTCCCAGGGGCGAGAGCCTAGCATGGGTCGATCCCAATTAGTGCAGTTATGAGGACAACATCCCAGGGGTTAAAGTGCCTAGCATGGGTCATCCTCTTTTACCAATGATTAGCTGGTCATTTGTATTACATGGCTAAAAGAAATCATAAAGTACAGAAGAGTAAAGAAAATAATGTAATGTACATGGCTCCACAAGTATAACAAAGGTGGTCTTTTATTATGATATATGCATTCATGTATTGCTACTTGTCTTCATTTGAGTTTTTATTTTACATATGTTATTGCCTTACATATTCAATACATTATTTTTTACCGACATCCCTTTCGGGTGCAATTCATCCTGCAGGTAGAAGTACTCCATCTAGTAGACTTCCAGTACAGGTGCACCCGACGCCCAGCTGCTTTTGGTGAGCTCCAAGTTGATCCGGGGCTTTACTGAGTCGTTAGCATTTGCATTTTGGTACTATATAATAGTTCAAAGTAAGCGGTTCCGTCCCGGCCTATGTTATCTTATAGAGGGTTTATAGACTTATTGCATATAGTTCAGTTGTATCTTGTCTCTAAATAGTTGTGGCCTCAACGACCATGTCTGGTATATATGTTTGGGTACTACTTATTTTGATCTTTTACATCTATTGCTAGAAGGAACTTGTCACTATTTGTGGTTGTCATAGTCATATGCATAGTGAGCACAGGTTATATGTTGGTTCTCTCGGGTCTTGAGGGCACCGTGTGCCTTTTCATCCTTATAGATTTAGAGGCATGACATCTCTTACCCTAGAAGACCCGGTAGGAGCATTTGGAAATGCAACACACCTTGGTTGGCTAAAGTAGCCATAACTTGGGCCAACATAATGATAGGGTCTAGAACTCCACATTAGTCACATGGGTAGCTAGAGGATCTTGCAGATCTTGAGGAGACGGAGGAGGTTGGACCTCATTAACATAAACTCCCTTTGTAATAGAGCTTAATGTGGGGGTGTTTACTGAAAATTTCAAAGAACAATCATTAGGGAACAAGAGTCTTAAGTCATATCTTAGGGCACAACATAGATAACAAAAGAAGTGAGAATTTCCTAAACCTCTCATAGCCTCCTATTCATGGATGTGACATGCTTCACACTTATGAACAAGACTCTACTATACAGGGCATGTTGGACTCCCTAGGACACTTCAAAATCTTGTGCTTTTATACAAAGTTTGTCTAGGACGAAGCATAAGACATAGTCATAAGATGATGAATTGGAATCCAAAGGCACCCCAACCAAGCATCATAGCATAACATAGGCATAGATAAGGTAATAAAGAATGTTTATAAGTAAAGAAAGAAGAATTCAGGTCTTAAAAATAACTAAACATAAGAGTCAAGAATCTTCTCATTAAAGAGAATTACATCAAATGTCCAAACATGCCTATGCTTATGTAGATCTTGGAAGGGACTAGAACATGTTACAACCTCACTCTCAAGATAAGAAAGTACAAAACATCTCAACATAATAATGAAAGTAAGGGCTCATCTCAGAAGAATGAGACTCACCAAGTCTTCAAAAATAAAATCCAAATCTAGCCATAAAGTGATGAGTAGTAGTGTTGTTGCCCATACCTACATGGTGATGTCATGTAGTCAAAGATTATGTGTTACTATATGAGAATATGCTAAGTATATAAACAAGCAACACAACAAGAAAATGTTGTATCATAGTAACAATATTCATACACATATAAATGAAACATAGGATAAGAGATGATGAATGATTAGTTCAACTTTAGAATCATGAATTGAAACATTATAAAATATCTGAAATCATTATATTCATACTTATGTAGGAATAGGGCCATAATTGATATAAGACCGTGTAGGCTATCACATGGAATCTCGAAGTTACCTCTACATAGGAGAAAGAGCAGCCTACTTGTCAAGGTGGAATATACCCCACAAATTGGATGTTGTAACATAACAATATATATAGATCTACTAGCTAAGCCTTTTTGGCATGAAAATCTATGGTGGCACACAGTTATGAGAATTAAGATTTTATATAAGAATCTCTTGGTCGAGCCCCCACCTCAAGCCTCATTTGGTACTAATCCAAACTCCATAGAATACATAACAAGTAATATATATAGTTAACAACATAATCTATTACTTTTAAAAATCATACTTTCAGAACTTGTAAGATAGGTATCTTTACCAACTAAATTGATTCGATTCATAAGAATGGCCCATCTACTTAGCTTTTATAAAGTATGGCTATGCTCCCTATCTTTTCAAGTTGCATAAAATAGGGTATTAAGTCACCCTTTCATAATAACGATCATAAGCATACATGAAGAATTGGAACCTTATTCATGAATCATAACTTTAATAGAAATTAGAGAAAAACATGGGTTCATAGTCAATTAAGTCTACAATCATGAAATTTGATGAAATTAATGTAAAGTAATAAAATTGAAATCAATTTGAATGATAATTAAAAGAATTCATATCAATTTCATGAGCCCCAATCATCTTGTGATTGAAATTCTTTGTAAATCAATTTAGAATCATGCAATTCAAGTAAATTATCATAATTTATATACAATTGAGTAAATTAATCAAATACTAATCATAATTCAAGCAATTAAAGTTAAATGATGAGAACCCATAAAATTCATGATTAGAACTTGAGAAAAAGTAGACTTTGATTTGGGCTCCATAGATGAAGACTCACACACCTAATTGAAGAAGTCATAGAAATTTGGATGCATGTGACCTTGATTTATTTAGGAAGCTTGAAACCCTATGAATGGAGTCTTTGAGAGAGAAAGGCCTAGGAAAATTTAGAGAATTTTGGGAGAGAATGATACTGAGTGGAATTTAGTCAAATATAAGATGGTTAGGGGTGGTTAGGGTGGGGGTGAAGGGGTTAAAATGACATAGTTCCGTGACTAGTTGGGTAGGAAATGACCAAAAAGCTCTTAATTAAAATAGTAAGACCTCAATCACTATATCAATCTATGAGTAATAGTTTGAACTATGGCTCATGGTTCATAAATTGGGTCTTGGTTATATTATTAGCCTTTGAAATAGGTTTGTGGACTCCATCCATGAAACCTCCTCTATGACCCATAATTCCTTTTACGGGTCATAGATAGCACAAGCAATTACCTCCTAGCTTTTGAAAAGTTTTCCCCTTAATGACCTTATTTATGACCATTATTTATGATGTCACGATCCAAGCCTAGGGTCTAGACGTGACATAGCGAATGGGGAACTGGAAGGGACCGAAACAAGCCTCTTAACATTATCCACACATCTTTGGTCACAGAAGGGGAATAAACATCTACAAGATATAATGAAAAAGGGAAGTGGGACTAAGGGAAAGTCTTTGATATTCATAAAAGCATAAAAGAGTCGAGCTCAAAGCATATACAAACCATAGTATCCAACAACACCTCTAATTTATAATACAGGGGGGACAAGACACTCCCCAGGCTCACCCTTGTGATAGTAAGTGTTCAACTTAAAGAAGTCTCAACATAGCAAGAGTAACTTAGATATTATCCTCAGATTTGAGGACTCACCAATGCTTTTTACTGATGTACTAAACTAGCAATGTTGAGGAGGATGATTAGAAGGAGCTCTGGTCCCTACATGGTAATATCATGTAGGCATAAAGTATGCATTAGTACATTTGAATGTAATAAGTATGTGGAGGTACAATGCAACAAGAATATAAGCCAATATATTCAAAATGCATAATCATAATCAATGATTATATAATTTCAATATGACATGTATGATCAATGCTTTTAATAACACATGTATATAAGACATTTAACTTGCATAATATTTAATACATATGTGTGAAGAGACCTCAATTGACATAGACCAAGCAGCTACAACTTGGACTCCGAGGCTTGATAGTCCTTTGGTTCAGGTGACCTCTCATGACACCCCATGGCAAGTGAGGTTTACTTGCCAAGGAAAACCAAACATGATAACGTAAACTAGATGGATCCACTAGTATAGCAAGGGTAATAATCATAATCCTATGGTGGCACATAGTTTATAAAGAATTTCTATAAGGATTCCTTGAGTCGAGCCCCAATATTAAGCCTCAATCGATGCTAAGTCAAATCCCAAGGAATAATTGAAATAATCATACTTTAATCATAACATGAATAGCTTGTAAAAATATTACTTGAGTAGCTCATAAACATGCTTGAACACTACTAGTGAGCGTAACTTGAATATGAGAGTAGATCATAATAATACATGAACCCTTGCTTTAATATGAATGAATCACAAGAGGTAAAATCTTGAAATAGGCTTAACTTGATACTTGTAAAATCATAGATAAATTTCATGAATTCACTACATGTTTGAAAGCTCTTAACCATCATGATGTCAATTGACTAGTAAATCATGTAATAGACCATCAATAACTTGGGAATTCTTGTCGCGTCATTATATCAAACACATGGTGGGTTCATGATACTTGTTCAAAATCATGCAATTCAAGAGTAAAACAAGATGAGTAAAATATAATGCAAATAAACCCACCAACATGGTAGTAAAACCTTCATGTAGGATATCTTGAAATCTATCACAAAAGCTCATAATAGTTCATAGTTTCAGAGCTCAAATCATACATAGTCTCAATAAACAAAACCGATTCATGGAATAAACTTGAAATAGATATTCATACATAATCAATCAATACTTAATAAAACCCCAACATAATTTATGTTTGCAATTCATAATAAGAGATACCCATAGGTAATACAATTTGAAATCATGCAATTTTTACAAAAGTAGAAGGTTGGGCTCCACGGGTGAAACCCATGGATGAAGACCCACATACCTTAAACCTTGAATTCCTTGAAACGAACTTGAAGTAGACTTAGAGCTTGAAATGAGTCTTAGAGTTGCAAAATTGAGTTGGAAATCCATATATTTGAATGATAGAATTGTTAGAGTCTTAGAGACGTTTTAGAGAGGGTTTTGTGAGCTATCGAGTTGAAAAATGCTAAGTATGGGAGATTTCATGTTTAAGTGGGCATGAGGCTATGAACCCAATGCCCTTGGGCGAAATAAGAAAATCAAGGAAAATATTACACTAGTCCGCGCCAAAGGCGCGACATAGACCAGACACAGAGATGAAAATAATTGGTGTGCCCAAGCGCATTGAACCCTAGGCGTGGACAAACACTGGAAATTGTAAAATTGACAAAGATTAGTTTTTTCTATAGGTCTTTTAAAATCTGAGTTATACCTATTTCTCACTCAATTTTTCCCTCACATAAAAAATATGAAGTCGAATTTTCAAAATCATGCATGTATTTTGAGATATATGAAAATTTTGATTATGGGCATTCCGAAGCAAATGAGGGGTGTTTAACATTTTTCCCTGAATATCAAAGAAACTGCATAAGATAAGTAATTATGAATATTCCCCCAATATGAATGCAATAAATAACATTTAGACATCATTTTCAAAAATCTCAACATGAATGTCCAAAATCATCATTAACTTGTTAACATAAACATGAATGCATGCAAAATAATATGAGGGCTGAAACTTAAGACTTGAAATCATAGATGAGACTTAACTTATTACTTGTGTCTTAAGTAAAGTGGAAGAGATATGGGTATCTCTTTTTCATGTCCGCCTAGGCTTCCCATATGGCACTTTTAACTTGTTGATTTCTCCAATGGACCTTGATGTGAGCTACATCTTTATTTCTCTATCTCTTCACTTGTCTATCCAAAATCTCCACTGGGAACTCCTCATATGTCAAATTACCTTCCATAACACCAACAACCTCTGAGGGCACTATAGCACTTAGGTCACCCATACACTTTCTCAACATGGACAGATGAAAGACCGGATGAACCATATTCATCTCCATAGGCAACTCCAACTCATATGCAATCTTAACAAGACTTTTCAAAACTCTATATGATCCCACAAATCTTGAGCTCAATTTCGCCTTTTTGCCAAACCAGACCACACCCTTCATGGTTGAGACTTTCAAGCAAACCCAATCACCAACCTTAAACTCAACATCTCTTCTCACATCGGAGTAGGAATTTTGTCTACTTTGGGTTGTGTTCAATTCCTCTCTTATTAACCTCACCTTCTCCAAGGCTTCCATAACCAAATTCAGGCCTAAAAAGCCATTTACCCCACATCAAACCACCCAACCGGGGATCTATAAACCCTACCATATAAAGCTTCAAAGGGAGCCATGGCAATGCTAGAATGGTAACTATTGTTGTAAGAAAACTCAATAAGTGGAAGATGTTCATCCAGCTATCCTTATACTCCAAAACATAAGCCCTAAGCATATCCTCAAGATTTTTGATAGTCCTTTCATCTTGAGCATCCATTTAAGTACGGAAAGCCATGCTAAGCTTGACCTTGGTACCAAGACCTCTTTCGAAAGACCTCAAAAAATGGGAAGTGAATTGAGCACCACGATCCGAAATGATAGATAAGAAAACCCCATGCAATCTAACCAACTCATGAATATACAACTTGTCATAGTCTTTGGCACCATAAGTAGTTTTAACCGATAGAAAATGAGCAAACTTTTTCATTCTATCAACAATAACCCAAATGGAATCAAGGTGTTTCCTAGTACTTAGCAAGCCAACCACAAAATCCATATTGATCTCTTCCCACTTCCAAGTAGGAATTTCTATGTCTTGGGCTAGGCTACCCGGCCTTTGATGTTCGGCTTTTACTAGTTGGTAATCATGGCAACCGGCTACAAACATGGCAATATCTCTCTTCATACCACCCCACTAATACAACTCTCTCAAATCTCCTTACATTTTTGTAGAACTGGGGTGAATAGAATAGGATGAACTATGCCTTTATCAAAATCACTCCCTCAAGTCATTAACATTAGGCATACACATTCTACCTTGGTACTTAAGGGTACATCTCCCCTTTGGGAGAAAACCTCCACTTTAGCATCTTTTACCAAAGCCTTCAACTCTACCGGGGGGGGGGGGGAGGATCAAGGTCTTCTTTTGACTTCTTCAATCAAAGAAGATTTGGAACCATCAACAACCACTACACCACCATTCTCCCCTTCATTCAATCTAACCCCCAACCTAGCTAACTGGTAGACTAATTCAGCCACCTCCTTGTCATTGACATCAATATGAGCTAAACTACCCATGGATACTCCACTTAAAGCATCAGTCAGAACATTAGCTTTGTCGGGATGATAATGTATACTCATGTCATAATCTTTAAGGAGATCTAACCATATTTTTTGTGTAAGTTAAGATCTTTTTTGGTGAACACATATTGGAGACTCCTGTAGTCGGTAAACACATCAACTTGAACCCCATACAAAAAATAACGCCAAATTGTCAAAGCTAACATCGTGGCCACCAAATCAAGATCATGGGTGGGATAATTTTTCTCATGCACCTTAAGTTTCCTAGAGGCATATGCTATAACCTTCCCATTTTGTATCGATGTACACTCCAAACCAATCCTTGAAGAATCATAATAAACCACAAACCCTTCTAGCCTTTCCGGTAAGGCAAAAAGAGCAGAGATGATCTTGTCTTTCAAAGTTCGAAAACTCTTTTCACATTTATCGGTCCAAACAAATTTTGCCTTCTTTTGGGTCAACTTTGTCATAGGGGAAGGAATGGCAGAGAAACCATTTAAAAACCTTTGGTAGTAGCTCGCTAAACCCAATAAACTCTTAATATCCATTAGATTCAAGGGTCTACGCCAATCTCTTATTACCTCCGTCTTCTTAGGATCGATCTTAATGTCATCACCCGACACCACATGCCTTAGAAAAAACAACCTCTTTCAACCAAAGTTCACACTTTTCGTATTTCTCAAACGACCTCATCCCTCAAGATTTGCAACACTACTCTCAAGTGATTCGCATGTTCTTCTTCACCCAGAGAATAAATCAATATATCATCAATAAAACCACTACAAACATATCAACGTAGGGTTTAAAGACCCTATTCATGAGATCCATAAATATAGTTGGTGCACTAGTCAAGCCAAAAGAATTTCCACAAATTCAAAGTGCCCATACCTAGTACGAAAAGCCGTCTTGGGAATATCACACTCCTTCACCTTCTCTTAGTGGTATCAGAATGAAAGATTAATCTTAGAAAAGTAACTAGCCCCTTGCAATTGATCAAAAAGGTCATTAATCCTTCGTAGAGGATGCTTGTTCTTTATAGTGACTCTTTTAAGTTACCGATAATCGATGCGCATTCTAACGGAACTATCTTTTTGCTTTACAAACAACAGTAGTACACCCCAAGGTGACTTGCTAGGCTTTATGAAGCCCTTTTCTAACAAATCCCTTAATTTATCCTCTAACTCCTTCAATTCGGCTGAGGCCATACAGTAAGGGGAAATGGAAATGGGTTGTGAATCGGGAAGGAGGTCTATTCCAAAGTCTATTTTCCTTTCGGGAGGAATATCGGGAAGCTCATCAGGAAAGACATTAAGAAACGCATTGACCGCTAGAATCGAATCAATAGGACAGACTTTAGATTGCACATCCCTAACGCTCAAAGATGATAATGCCAACCCTTAGAAATCAACTTTTGAGCTTTAAGTAAAGAAATAAACCTACCCACCACCTCATTGCAACTTTCCCACTAAAGATTGGGCTTATTAGGGAATTGGAATCTCACCCTATGGGTCCTATAATCAACGAATGCATAATTTGTATGCAACCAATCCATTCCAAGGATAATATCAAAACCTACCATGTCAAGTTTATCAACATCACAAGTAATACCGGTAAAATGAACCCATATTTTGGTAACCCGCCCAACCAGTCCATATTTTAGTAGTTTGGGTAGTGAATTTTTTACATGGAAAAAAAATATGAGTTTAAACCCATATTCAACCCATAGAAATATGGGTATACATGGGTAAAATATGGGTTTAATCAAATGAGTTAAGCTTCTAACTTCTTCTTACTCAAAAATTTATTATGTCTTCTAATTTGTTTATGTTTTGTTGACATAAATATTTTGATAATATAAATTTAAATAAACTTATCTTCTTCAAATTTAAGAAAAATAATTTACCTCTAAAAAGTAGGAAAATATTTATCAAAACTCTCCTCCAATTGTAAATTACAATTCTTTTTGTACTCCACCCAATACTATGATCCCTCCACAAGCCTCAACCCCCCACCCTTCAACCCCCAAAGAAAATCAATTTTTTTATAAAATCTTTTTTCTTTATAAAACAATTCAAATTATATCATAAAAATTGTACATCCGATTGAAAATTTTTCTACGCTTAGAAACAAACAAAATCAACCACTACAAATTAAGGTTATAACTTACAATCATGAAATCAATATGAGAAAAATTGAAAGTTAAATTTAAGAAAAAATCAAATTTTAAACTTATTATTTTTTATCCCATTCTAACACTTGAACCCCTCTGAATTTGGGTGTTGGAACTGGATTTCGAGTTGAACATTGTATGTCGAGTCTCATTAGAAGTTGGGTCGTATGATTAATTTGGAATCAGGATTGAATCTCAATTTAAAAGTCAAATCTTGCATTTGGTGTCAAATTTAATTTTATGATACAATATAATTAAATAAAATATTTTTAATGTTTTTCATCAAAAAATAAAGTAAATTATTTAATCCATATTGAATTTTAAAGTAGAGTACTATTTGCTCATTAAAATATGAGTATTTTACCCAATCCATTTCTTACCCGTTTCATTTTTACCCATTTAATATATGGGTGGGTTTGAATTATTACCGATTTTATATTGATCCATTTTTAGCCCACCCAACCGATTTTATATTGATCCATTTTTAGCCCACCCAAATTTGACCCAATCTGCTCATTTGCCATCGTTGATCACAAGGCAAGACTTTATGCAACATGAACATGGGATAATTTCTATAGACTCTTTTAGTAACAATAATGGACTCACCAATAGGAGTAGACACTTCATAAGGTTCACACAACAATTTGCGACTCACATGAAGCTTTTTGGCAATGAAAGAAGTAATGAAAGAAAGAGGCAACCCAGATCTATCAATGCATACACATCATAATAAAAACCCTTTAACATACGGGTAACAAGATCGTGCACCTCATTAACTCCTTGCCTTCCTTGGAGAGCATAAAACCTCTTTTGCCTTGGAGTACCCCTTTATTGGCCTCCTTTGACCTTTCACCCGCATTAGCACCTTGGCCTTGAGGAAGACCATCTCTACTTTTGTTTTGTGAATGAGGTCAATCAATAACCTCATGACCCATTTCACCACAAAGCAAACCAAACATGAGAATTTTTCAAACACGAATTACCATGGTTTCTCCCACACTTTTGGCACTTAGGATGGGTCATCCCACCATTGCCACCTTGGAATCTTAGGTTATCATTAGAAAATCTCTTGTTAGGAGAATTAGAAGACCCTTGGCCTTGGAACTTATGGTCTTGAGGAAATTGGCCACCCTTAGAACCTTGGAAACCATCTTCAAATCGAGCCCTCTTAAACTCACCACTTCTTCTCTTTCCAAGCTTTTTCCCTCTAGTTGTTCGGCATATGTCATGAGCCAAGAATAATCTATATCACTCACTAGAATAGCAGTATAACACTCTTCATTAACCAAGTCGGACATTCCCGACACATATTTGTCCATCCTTGATCATGATTTGGTACCCAATTGAGGAGCATACTTTGAGAGGTTGTTAAAATTGAGGGCATACTCCATCACACTCATGGATCCTTGCTTAAGATTCATGAATTCCATCATTTTAGCCTCTCTCAACTCAATATGGAAAAATCGGTTGAGGAAGGCAGCTTTGAATTGTTCCCGAGGAATGACATTATAATTTCCCTTCTCCAACTTCAATTGAGTAAACTAAATTTGAGCCACACCTTTGAGTTGGTAGGCCTCCAACTCCGCCTTTTCCTCCGGATTTACCCCTATGATGGATAGCACCTTATACACCTCATCTTTGAACTCTTGGGGATCTTCCTCGGCCTTGGACCCATAAAACTCCGAAGGGTTCATTCTTGTGAAGTGCCTTACCCTTGAGGCCGGAGTAGGAGAATGAGGAGCTTGGGCACCTTGATTCAATTGGTTGGTCATAGAATGGGAAAACAATGTGATGACATCCTAGAACTCATCTTGGGCTACCCCTCCATCTTAAGGAGCTTGAGGAGCGGGAGGGGTCGGTTGCTCCTTGAGTGTGTGGGCTCTCCTTAGTATTTCTCTTGGTATCAGCATGATCTAGAAGACCAAAGAGCATTCATTAGGGGAAAAGCCTTATTCTTACATCTAAAGCATGATTTATTTCATGAATAAGTGAAACATTTACTAAAACGTCTCACATCCTCCCACTCATACTTGTGGTGTACTTCACAACCATGAATAGGACTCTAATAGACATATTGTATTGGATTTTTGAGGACCATTTACAATCTAGTTCTCTGATATCAAGCTTGTCACAAAAAACCTAGGGCTTAGACATGACACGACAAATGGGGAACCCGAAGGAACCCCAAATAAGCCTTTTAACGTCATTCACATATTCTTGGTCGCGGAAGCCAAATAAGAATCAACAATAAATAATGAAAAAGGGAAGTGGGACTAAGAGAAGTCTTGGATATTCATAAAATCATAAAGGAGTCAAGCTCAAAGCATATACAAACCATAATATCCAACAACACTTCTAATTTAGAATGTAGCGGGGCCAAGACACTCCATGGGCTCACCCTTGTGATAACAAGTATTCAACATAAGGAAGTCTTGACAAAGAAAGAGTAAATTATATATTGTCCTCAGACATGAGGACTCATCAATGCTTTTTGTTGAAGTACCGAACTAGCCACATGGAGGAGGATGACCTTAAGGACCTCTGGTCCCTACATGGTAATATCATGTAGACATAGAGTATGGGTTAGTACATTTGAATGTACTAAGTATGCGGGGTGCAATGTAACAAGGATATAAGCCAATATATTCAAAATGCTCAATCATAATCAAGGATTATATAATCTTAATATGATGTGTAGGATTAATACTTGTAATAACATATGCATGTAATATATGGAACTTGCATAATATTTAATACATAAGTGGGAAAAGACTTCAATGGATGAAATGCCCCAAAAATGCCCAAAAATGTGCCTAAAAAATTTTCATAATCATAATTTTCGTATATCTCAAAATTCGTATGTGATATCAAAAATTCGACTTCATATTCGTGGCCAGGGTGTAAAATTGACTAAAAAATAGGTATAACACTGATTTTAGAGAAACCATAGCAAAAACTAATTTTTCAAAAATTTTCTTATCCAGTGTTGATCTACACCCTGACCACGACTCGCCAGGGGCACGGATCAGTGTCATTTTGTTCCTAGTTTTTCATTTTCAGCCTAAGGCCTTGGGGTCTTGGGCCCATTCCCTCCTATTTGTAAAAACACATATACTTAGTCATTTTTCAACTCCATATCACCCAAGACACTCTTAAAACCCTCTCTAACACTTAACAAATATTTCGTCCAAATTCAAGTGTCCCAAACTCATTTTCGGATCTCAATAACCTCATTCAAGCTTTAAGTTCTCACTCAAATACTCATCAAGGAAATCCCCAAATTTAAGGTTTGTGAGTTTCAACCGTTGAATCCTTTCATTCAAGATGCCCAACTTTCCTTTTAAGTAAATTACACGTTTTCAAGTTGGTTTATCTATGAGTATCTCTTATGATGATATTGATAATAAAACCATATTGTGGTTTCATAAAATGTTGACTGTTTATGCATGTTTTGAGCAAAGAATCTATGATCTATTATGAGATTGGATGAGAGGTTTCAATGTATCTTGCATGGGGGTGTTACCAAGTTTTGGTAGGTTGATTTACCTTGAGTTTTCTTATATAATTTCTGATGTACTGTTAAAATACAACACATTTGGTTCCTGAAACAATGGATTTTGTGAGTTCTTAAAGCAACTTTTTAGTGTTTTGATATGTTTTTGTGTTAATCTTGCTGAAATGTTTGTTTGGCATGATTTTGAAGAAAAGTTGCAAATTTTGCTAAAAGCATAGGCCTTATGAGCCCACCTATAACAAGAATCAGAGACCAAAATTCAGAAATCGTCTAAGTGAAGGTCACCCCTATGAGGCCATCATAAAAGTAATAATCCATACTACGACTCGTATAGGTGGACTCGTAGCAAGAATCAATCTGGCAAGATGTTGGACCCAAAATTGAAGACCAAGACTACGAGAGCAACATACAAGTTGTAGCTCAAGCAACAACTCGTACCTATAGGTCATACTAGTATAGTCCAAGACCCAAAGAACTCGCTACAAGATCCCAATGCTACTCATAGGTCAAGCTATGAGTCGTACCTGTGTAACTTATCAACTGCCAGCTATCTTTTTAATGTAAATTCTAGGGTAATTTTGTAAATATTATATATTGTTTAAGTTAGGTTTCTAGAAAGGGAGTTCGATGAGTCGACTATTGAGAATCATATTTTGAATCTTTTCTTAGTTTTTTCAGAGTAGTTTATTTTTCTCTCTTGAAAACCCATTTTGGGGATTGCAAATCTTGTCTTGTACTCATTGTTGATCAATCAAGCATGTGGGTTTGTAACTTGTGGTGCCTATTTTCTTCATTGGTATTTGTATAGCTCTCAACTATGTCTATTTTTTGCATTCTTATGTGTTTTTCCTTAGCCATGGGTAGCTAAGTACCCACAACTTGGGGTTGTGGGAACCATGGGTAGTTGATATTGAGATGACCTAGCTTTCTTGCATTTCTATGATTGGGATTTTGCATGTATTTATCTATATTCCTTCTTTATTATTGTTATTTGGTGGTGGCCAACACCAAACCCCGCCTACTATCACGATCTTGACCAAGGTAGCGATGAATAGAAAATGGTAAGTAGATGACAAAATTCAATTTAATTATTCTCATCTAATCAACTGAGCCTGACCAAGGTGAGGTTTATTGGGATAATAGGTAATGGTTAGTTGGCACGCCATGGTTGCCGACCAAGCGCCATGGTGGAATTCGACCTTTAACTTCACAATAGTGCTGTAAGAACTTAAGTTACCATCTTGAATGCAAATCACCAATTGTAGTTATTTTATCTAGGGTAATAAAGTCGACGAACCATGGGGAACACAATTCCAAAGCTATCCCCAAAATTGAGTGTTTCCTTGCGTTATAGTTAGTGGTAGCTTTATTTTATTTATGAAACACAAAAACTCCCATTTAGGGATTTTAGTCATAAATACTAGAAATGATTAGTGGTGAAATCTTGTAATCAAGCTCAGTATTCCCTATGGATTTGATCCTAACCTCAGTTAAGTTAATTGTTGACAATGATCACTTTCTTATTGGAGCGTCAACATCATCAATATCACTCTTGAATTTCATAATTTTGAACTAGCATTATACACCTGCCAATTTTTTGATAAAATATCCTATTAAGGATTCTTGAGTTATGGATGATGTATTATATGGCTTATGAGTCAAGTGACTTTATGATGTTGAAGGAATTGCATGTATGTATTGAATTCATGGGAAGTATCTATAGTGTTGCAAGTTGACCACACCTTGTTGTAGGGGGGTTATATGCCTCAACCACTTTAATGGGGGATGTTGTCCTATCTACCATGTTGAGAGGTATATACCATGACCACTTTGATGGGGGGTTCTATGCCCATCTACCATTTCGAGGGGTATATACCTTGACAAATTTTATGGGGGTGCTATGACTATCTTTCATGTTGAGGGCTCTATGCCTTCGCCACTTTGGTAGAGGGTACTATGTCCATCTACAAATTTAGGGGTAGATACCTTAATCACCTTCAAAGGGGGTGATATATCTTGGACTCCAACCAATAGTTTGCTTAGTCTATGATGATGGTCTCTTCCTACACATGTAATATGTTCTATACAAGAATGTTTTACTTCAATTATTGATCATGCATGCCATGTTGTTTTTATACTTATCTCTTGCTTATAATTATGCATTTTGACTATGTTTTCAATATCTTTTTGTATTGCATCCAATATTCTTAGTCTATTCAAATGTACTAACACATACTCAATACCTACATGATGTTACCATGTAGGAACCGGAGCCCCTCACGATTATCTTCCTCGTGATTAGTTTTGGTATTTTGAAGATAAGCTTTGGTGAGTCATCAAGTTCGGGGACACTAGCTATGTTATTCTTGCTTTGTTTATTCTTAATGTTAAACTCTTAATACTATGAGGGTGAGCCTGGAAAGTGTCTTGGCCCCCGCTCAAATCTATGTTTAGAGGTATTATTGGAACAAGTGATATACTTATGCTTTGAGCTTTGACTCTTTTATGTTTTATGCTATCAAAGACTTCCCTTAGTCCCTTTATCCTTATTATACTCTCTTGTTGATGTTTAATTGCTTCCACAACCAAGGATGTGTAAATGATATGCTAAGAGGCTTGTTTAGGGTCCCTTTGGGTTTCCATTTGTCGTGTCACATCTAGACCCTAGGTTTGGGTTGTGACAAACTTTGTATCCGAGCACTAGGTTTTTAATGGTCCTCAGAATCTAACACACCATGTCGATTAGAGTATTATTCATGGTTGTGAAGTGCACCACAACTATAACTAAGAGGCTATGTGGTGTTTTAGGAAATGTTTCCCTTTTTCATGATCTATGTTGTGCTATAGAGGTTAAAGTATGGTTTTCCCTAATGAATGTTCTTTGCTATTCTAGATTATGTTGATCCCAATTGGAAGAAGATCTCGTACACCAAAGGAACAACCAAATCCTCCTGCTCCTCAAGCTCCACAAGATGGAAGAGTGGCTCGTGAAAAGTTCAGGGATGCTTTTACCATATTGGCTCACGCTATGGTCAACCATATCAACAAAGGGGCCCAAGCTCACCATCCTTCTACTCTAGCCTCAAAGGGAGTTCCATGTGTCTAAAGTGGATGAGGATCCTCAAGAATTTATTGATGAAGTATATAAAGTGTTGTCTATTATGGGGATTAGATCAGAGCAGAAAGTGAGTTGGCAGCCTACCAACTCAAGGGGGTGGCTTAAATTTGGTTCACTTGATAGAAGGTAGAGAAGGGGAACGATATTGTCATCCTATGGGAAGAGTTCAAGGTAGCATATCCCAACCGGTTCTTTTTGATAGAGCTAATGGAGGCCAAAATGATGGAATTTATGAACCTCAAGCGAGGGTCCATGAGTGTAAGGATGTGTGCCCTCAAGTTCAACCAACTCTCCAAGTATGCTCCACAATATATGGCTGAGCCAAGGTATAGGATGAACAAGTTTATGTCGGGTGTGTTTGACTTAGCCAATGTGGAATGCTGAACTGCCATACTATTAAGTGATATGGATTTGTCCTTTCTCATGACATATGTCGAATAATTTGAGGGGGAGAAGCTTAGTGAACAGAGAAGTGGTGGGACCAAGAGGGTCCATTTTGAAGGTAGATTCCATTGTCTCAAGAGTGGTTGGTTTCATCAAGGCCAAGGGTCTTCCAATGCTCATAATACAAGGTTTCCTAATGATAACCCAAGGATCCAAGGTGGTGGTGGTGTAGTGCCTAATTCTATGTGCTCAAGATATGGTAGAGGCCATGATGTCCCATGTTTGACAGACACTAATGCTTTCTATGGTTGTGGTGAAGTGGGTCACAAGGAGATGAATTTCCCTCGTAATACCAACAAGGGTAGAGATGGTCATCCACAAGGCTAAGATGTCAATATAGGTCCTAAGGGGAGAGGAGATCAACAAGGAGGTGCCCCAAGGCAAAACCAATTTTATGCTTTCCAAGAGAGAAGGGTTGGATGAGGTGCTTGATGTTATTGCCTGTATGTTAAAGGTCTTTTATATTGATGTGTATGCTTTAATAAACCTGAGTGCCACTCTTTCTTTTATTACTCGTTTTTTTCCAAAAAGTGTCATGTTAAACCCCAAATTATTGTGTGAGCTGTATGAAGTGTCTACTTCCATTGGTGCATTGTTTCTTGAAGGATCTGTTGAGATTGTCCCATTTTCATTTAGCGTAAAATCTTGCCTTGTGATTTTATTGAATTAGATATGGTGGATTTTGATGTCCTTCTTGGGATGGATTGGTTGCAGGTATATTTTGCTTCAGTTGATTGTAGAACCAATAGGGTTAAATTCCAATTCACCTATCCTTGAGTGGGAGAGTAATGATGTGGTGGTCAAGGTTAGATTCATTTCTTGCATTAAAGCCCAAAGGTTGGTTTCTAACAGGTGTCTCTATCATCTTATATGGGTTAGGGTTGTTGAGTCCAAAGTCCTTCCTATCGAGTCGATTCCGGTGGTTAATGATGTAACACAATGTAACTCTATGCTCTTATGCATCCATGTTTTAAGATTCATTTGGTCAGGTTTGGGGTGTATTAGGTTCATGGGAGACTCCTAGTACCTAAATGAGTTCAAGACTTACCTCCAAGTTGAGTTTTGGGTGTTGTTTTATGCAAGGGTCAACTTTAAACAAACATAACTATTGGCACATTTGGAACTGAATGGCCTATGACATGTCAAATGAAATCCCTTTGAGTTAGCTTCATAAAAAAATTGGTTTCACCTTATTCTGATGCTGGATGAAGGAGTTCTGACCGTTTTCGTGAGACCTCCCATGCAGTGAAGCCCCACGGGCACCCATACGAGCAGTGTGGCCTTGTACTTGTTGTGGGAAATGTTTGGGGCTTGAAAATGGTGAGATGAGGCTAAGTATTGGTGCAAAACCAGTGGCATGGGTCGTGTGACTCACCATTGGTCATGAGGAGGGGTGTGGAGGTGTTTTAGGAGGCTTGGCTAGGCGTGGGTGGCATTGGAAGTTAAGGCATGGGCCACGACTGCCTTGTACGTCTTGAGTGAAGGGGTACGGGCCGTGTCACCTAGGAGTGTGGTTGGCAGCAACACTTTATTGTCTAAGTGAGGTGGTACATGGTCCGTGTAACGCTACACGATCCGTGAACGTGGCTGTCAAAGTGACTTCGACACTCACATTTTCTCAAGTGTTCCAATTCCATTTTTGTGTCTATGTCTTGCCTCACGGGCACTCCACATGACCCATGGAGGGCCACATGGCCAGTGAAGTCTTACCAATAAGACGACACTTTGCCAATTTTTCCATTCGTTCACTAATGACATTTTCATAAATACTAATTATCCTAATGACCCTTTTTGACTTTTTAGGCTATCTTAACCTTCCTAGAAGACCTAAACTCTAATCT